>OZ010691.1:281672-684371 GCA_963932265.1 Thymelicus lineola
TACAAGGTCTTAAAGAAAGTCTTGTCCTACAGATTTAATGGCTACAGTCGTAGAGCAGCCTAAAATCCTTGCCGTCGTTTTGTTGATCCAGTTGTCAATATTCCTGTCAGTCGTGATTTCCCGACGCTACTCAGGCGAGCAACCAAAATTACATATAGATGTCGGAACACGCCCTCCGTTGCATACCGGATGCGGCTAGAGGAACGATAATGGTTGAAAAAGCCGTAATAATGCAAGACATATTTTATCACTTTACTAGCAAAGAATCACTGTGCTTCTGTAACCTACTTTTACTCGCGTCCAAAAAAATGTGTTTAATTCAACACACACAAGTAACAGATAACTTTACAAATTTTGATTGAAGTTTTTACCCGACTACCACGGAAGGGTTGTTTTTCGCGCGTATCTTGTATGTATTGTAATGTATTATGCATGTAGTATTACTTATTACCTCCTTCCAAACTACTGAATGGATTTACAGAATAAGATGTCGTTAGGTTCGACTTGATAACCCAAGTGTTCCTAGATAAGTGAAATAAAAAAAAAATATGGTGGCTGTGCGATGCCATTGTTCGAACTATCAAAAATATAAATATATCGAATAATGCAATATGGGAATCAAATTAAAGAACTTACCATAAGGATTTTAAGAATGATAATAGCAGGCGGGTTTCTTTTAATTTTTAATACCACTTTATAAATAAATAAATAAATAAATAAATTCTTTATTTATCTCCACAAAATGTTAGTTTTACTCTTTTACAATAAGGAATGTACAATTTGTGGGAGATCTGGTGCCTAAGCTAAGCCGGAGCCTTGTAAAATTGTCAGTAGCCTAAGTTTTAAGTTACTGAATTTTAAAACAATAGTAAATAAAGCACATTTGTATGATGATTTATCGGCTGATAGCTCGATGCAGTCAATGATTTTCTGGGTATTTTTGTATTGTAAAGTAGGGACGCATCTGTGACCTACTTGAAATAACCTAAACAAAAGTAATAAAGTTATGATAATATGAAGCTTAAAGAGCAAGGCAGATGTTCCATTTATATCCTTCCCTATAAAGCCTTTCAAAGAGAAAGATGGCACCATACGCGTATCACGCGAGATCAAAGGCTACCCTCATACGTCAAGAGCTAGATAATAGATATACGAGTATGAATGTTACATTGCCTTTTGGCGGGTATACGAGTGATCTAACGAAACAGCAAGACGGCCGCCATTAGACAAATGCGACCCTTTGTTACCCCCGTCATGTCGCGTTACAATCTGATAGGGCTGCCTCGGCCCCGGCGTGCTGTAAGCTGCTCAGCTATCTAGTGGAGCCGTGGCCGTGGGTGGAGCTCTCCGACCGCCGACCGCTCCAAAACTAAGTAGTTTTCGTTACATTCAGAGCACACAAGGTGTTGTTTAGAAATTTTATTTCTTATTAGCGCTTTGTCCGCGCTTTTCGAGACAATACTAAGTATAATTTTATAAAAATGAACGCACTGCAAGCTGCCGCCGCAAGAAGAGTTTTGGCCATCGCCTACAAGTTACAAGCCAGTCAGGCCGCAATGGTGAGCTATGCGTGATACTTCACGTCGGGATAGGATTTATGTTGGAGATATCTGTAGAAGGATAAAACGTTGACATCGTTCACTCTATAAAATAGAAAAGTAGATATTTTAAAACGAGCACAAGTACGTGTTTAGAACGGCAGGAGTGATAAGCTGAAGAACAAAATATAACAAACGATTCTCATTATAGTAATAAAATAATGTGTTAAAACAATGAACAATTTTGTCAGCGGTTTACTTCTATTATTAACAGTGAGTTACCTACCAGCCATAATCTTTGTTTCCTGCAAGAACAATATTTAGCCAAAGTATCTCGCAAACAGCCCCAAGTTTTCAGCGGCTGCTGTGGAAACAAAACGTTGAGATAATGTAAGCACAAAGTAAAATGAAATATGGTGGATATTAATTAACACTACATTCTGCATCGTTCGCAAGCGGTGCCGCGGTGTTTCCGAACTTCATTCAGTGTTCCGGAGGAGCCTGCACCTCCGTGATAAACAGCAAACTAATAAAGCTAAGGAAAGGGTAAAGCGCTAATAGCTTTATGGCTGCGTCCGTCATAGGAGATTGAAAAAGTTACAGTGTCGGTCGCGAGGTGGCCGGGACTAGCGCCGAGCGCCGGGCACTTCGCAGCCACGTTACAAAGTCCCTATCGGCTGTTTCCATGGTAATTACATGTTTTCCCTCCACCTCCTCGTCGGTTAATGTTTAGATAAAGTTAATGATTTAAAAGTTTCATTATGGCGGATATTACATATCTGACTAACATCAGATCTAAAAGGTCACGTTAGAAAGTTAAATTGGCTTTTTGCTAGTAGATAGGTACTCGTATATTTTAACTACTTTGAATACCGTGACTAGCCTATGCGGAAATGCCTTAACATAAATTTAAAACTCATATTAAAAGTATTCTTATGACGAAAATATATAATTGGGTATTTTAAATACGAGACTGCTTGGACATGAGTTTTATAAATATAGATTGTATTAGGTAATAAGTGCTATTCTTTGTAACTGTGAGCAAGAAAAAACCCCAGTAGTTTCTTGCTGCTTCTTCTCCCGGACCCTCTCACAGTAGGACCGGGCCTTGTTAAAGCATTGGCGTAGCTTGCATGACTTTCAAAAAATGTTTGTAAACCAAACCTATATTGAATAAAAATATTTGATTTGATTTTATATAAAAATGAATCCATACAACTACAAATAAACGCTTACACACTCATATCCCCGCAGTAGGTTTCTACCTGTGTCGCGGGTGGCATGGACGACACATAAACACATCACTATGTAACACCCTTGACTTGAGTACAAATATTTATCTGTCACATAAAATATCAGTTCCGGCTGGAAATTGAACCCGGGACCCCTAGCTTCGTAGGCAGGGTTGCTACCACAGAACATCTACTAATTATTACATGTTCTGTAGTCGCTACCAATTAAGCTACAGCTATTAGTTACTCTGACAAAAAGTATAAAGTGGGAAGCGGATTGTAATTCCCAGACATCGGTACCATCCAAACCGATTTCTGCAAAATTAGTCCCAGATCGCGTACAAACTATATTGCAAAAACAACTGTCCTCAATAAAATGAATAGCCTGTACTTAGTTCGTTTAATTAGTTTTGTATCGCCGCCGCGGCCGGGGCTGCACGTATTATTTATAGAGGGCCCGACGCGGTGAGAAAGGAACTCGTTAGGAGATGGTATTATTGGCGTTCTATCGGCGTTAAGCTCGAGGCTAACGCAGATCAATTGTTCATTATTCTGTAAGCATATGATTGCGATAAAACAAATAAAATACTTACGTAGCGAATCCTTTGATTTGCTTGGAAGATTTGAAGCCAAAATGAGTTTGTCACGGAGCCGACGAGCTACGGGCTACCTACGTGCGTGGTCTATCACTGCCGCTAGAACACATGTACTTAGCATTAAAAACGTTAATGACTCATCCATCATATGTAAGGTTTTTCATGACTGATTTAAAATCAAGCCAGTTAGCCAAGCGGGTAAAGTAACACGTTAGCGCGGTTGAATATAATTGAAGCCTTAGATCGAAACAAACCCAAACGTCATAACGACGGACCCGGTCAACGACTGCGATTCAGAATTGGATTCAGAAATGGACTCGCACGTGGAACAATACAGTCGATGTTGTCCCTTGTGTTGCGATTTTAACCTGGATTTTTATTTGAGGTTTATCAGATTCTATCATACACCTTTATAGAAGTATGTAAATTTTAGTCAGTCTGAATGGAATCTTTGTAGAGTTCTGTTTGCGTAGGAAATACAATACTGGTGTATAATACTTATTAAGTATTACCACAGAATACTTAATAGTTTACTCAGAATGCCGTACGTCAGGCTCTTTTTTCCCTCGACAACAAGTTGAATGGGCCAGATGGTATACCTGCTGTTGTGCTAAAAACGTGCGCTCCGGAGTTGACCCCAGTTTTAACGCACTTTTTCCAACTCTCCTATTCTGACAGCATTGTGCCATCTTCATAGAAGGCAGTTTTGGTCCACCTTATTCCTAAAAAAGGAGACAGCTCATACCCATCCAATTACAGACCGACAGCTATAACCTTTCTGCTCTCCGAACTAATGTAATGTATTAAAATAAACACCCAACTGCTCTGGTATCTAGAAGATCGCCAGCTTATTAGAGTTGAGTAGATCGGCTGTCGATCTTTTATTATACCTTACTCATTGCTGGGCGGAAGCAATCGAAAGCAAGGGAGAAGCATTGGCTGTAAGTTTAGATGTTGCAAAGGCCTTTGATAGGATGTGGCATAAGGCATTAATGTCTAAGCTGCCTTCCTACGCAGTACGCGAGAAATTGTGCAAATGTATTGCCAGTTTTTATTGGAGCGGAGCATCAAGGTCATCGTTGACGGAACATGCTCGGACACGGAGCCCATAAATGCTGGCGTCCCATAAGGTTCTGTGCTTTCATCTATACTGTTCATTATGCATATCAATTATATGCTTGATATTGAGGATATCCACTGCTATGCTAATGACAGTAAAGATGATGCTTGTTGTAACAGTATCTATAAAATATTATCTGTATGATTTTGAAGTGCAACACTGGTTTTGCCGGATATGTCAAGTTGTTGTCACTTGTGAGTTGCGATGTCAAATGTTTAACCTTAAATAAAAATCTGCAATTAATTAATTTGCTTTTTTAATTCGAAGTGTTATATCCAAGGATATTACTCAGATACAACATTGTCGACGAGCGAGAAACGAGCTCTAAAAGTGTATAACTGTGTATTACACCAAGACAATAATATTTTGAAACGCATGCTCTAATCTCATGGAATAGAATGGATGCAAATGGACCTCGTTGAAGACTTGATCAAACAAGGAAAGAAAAATTGGATTCAAGAAAAAACTAAAAAGGAACTCATTGAAATTGCGAATAAATGCGCTAAAAGAAACATATTTTCGGATTCGCATACTATTCAGGAGCTAAGAATATATTTACGTAATTACGTCGATGGACTAAAATCAACAATAAAAATCACAACCAACATGGCTTCCATTGCTACATTAGAAATATTCAGTGGTGAAAATTGGAACGCTTATATCCAACAATTTGAGTGTTTTGTGCTACTAAATGATATTCCTGAAACAAAAAAAGTACCGTTACTCATTACAAAACTAAGTACTAAGGTTTATGAACTACTAACTACGTTGTGTACACCGAGTTCACCCGTAAACGAAAAATATGAAATTATTTGTGACAAACTACAGAAATATTATCACCCAGTTGAAAACTACGCATTACACCAAGCAGAATTTCGAAAAAGGTGTCAAAAACCTAATGAAACTATCGAAGAATTTATTATTGAACTAAAGAAACTGTCAAGAAACTGCGATTTTAAAAATGTGGACTCCGAAATAAAAGAAAGGTTATTAAATGGGAGTTATTGTGATGCAGTAAAATTTGAATTGTTAAAGTCAGCTGATAAATCATTGGAAATTTTAACTGTTATTGGGAAAACAGCAGAAACAGCATATAAGTTAGCTTTCAGCCAGGAGAGAGGACAGGAACAAACACAAATGTTTAAATTACAAGGAAGAAATTTTTCAAGAAACAAAAATAGAAATTTTCGCCAGAATTCAGGATCAAATAATAAACAGAATTTTATTTGTTTTTGCTGTGGGAAAAGTGGCCACTTAAAAGCACAGTGTTCGCTGCGTAACAAATTTTGCAGTGAGTGTGGTACCAAGGGTCATATCTACAAGCAGTGCGGTAAAAATAGGAATGTGAAAGTGAACAATGTGAATGTACTGGAAAATAATGTAATAGAAAATAATGAACTAAATGAAGAAAAGCCCTGTATGTCACAGGACCCAGAAGTTTTTGACATATTTTATTTTAATAATAAAGGTAAAGTCCCAGCTGCCAGGTTGAAAATCACAGTAAATGGAAAGGTATTGGAATTTGAAGTAGACACAGGTGCCGACGTGAGTACTATTACTTTACATGAAAAATCGCAATATTTCCCTGATTTAGAAATAAAAAAATGTAATGTCATATTTACCAACTTTGATCAATCAACGTCAATGCCACTAGGGGTCATAGAAAATCTAAATATCAAATATAAATCTGTAGATGTAAGTAACCAAAGACTATTTGTTGTAAAAGATGGATTACCGAAGATAATAGGAAAAGATTGGCTCTCTTTATTACAGTAATGGCCTCCAATGTTTGAACAAAAAGTATATAGTGAAGTACCTAAAAGAGACTTAATTGAAAAAATAAAAAATGATTTTGCTGAAGTATTTAAACCTAGTATGGGAAATTATAAAGGGGAACCAATACGATTGTCAATTGAACCAGGTGTCAAGCCCATATTTATGCCTGTGAGAACTGTTCCATTTGCATTAAAGGATAAAGTAAATAATGAAATTAAACGTTTGGTGGATGAAAAGCGTATTGAACCAGTGGAGTACTCAGAGTGGGGTACCCCAGTGGTTCCAGTGATAAAACCAGATGGAACAGTTCGTTTATGTGGTGATTTTCGTATAACAATAAATAAATATTTAAAAATTGATCATTACCCGTTACCAACAATTAATGACATCCTAATGAAAATACAAGGCAATACTTATTTTTGTGAATTGGATTTACGTGAAGCATACTTACAAGCACCATTAGATAAAGAGTCACAAAATTTAGTTTGTATTGTCACAGAACAAGGTATTTACAAATATTTATACTTACCTTTCGGTGTAAGTACAGGGCCATGGTCATTTCAGAGGTTGATAACACAAAAACTTAAAGGATTAGAGGCAATAGCCTACATTGACAATATAAACATATATGGTAAAACATTATCGGAAACCGACGATAGGTTAAAATTAGTTCTGAATCGAATTAAGGAAATTGGTCTTAGGTTAAAATTAAATAAATGTAATTTTTTGAAAGTAAATTAATTATTTTTGGATTCGAAGTAAATAAAACAGGCATCAAAATTTTAGAAAGTAAAATAGAACCTATATTATCTTTGCCTGCACCAGAAAACATGAAAATGTTAAAATCGTTTCTAGGAAAAGTTAACTATTACAATAGATTTTTACAAAATATGGCAATAATATTGAAACCACTGTATGATTGCTTAAAAAAAGGTAAATTTGAGTGGACGGAGGAATGTAATAAATCTTTTCACCAAATAAAAAAGGCCCTTTCAAACACATCACCACTATCACATTTTGACCCAAACTTAATGGTCATATTAACATGTGACTCGGCAGATGATGGTGTAGCTGCTATTTTATCGATAAGGGATAGTAGTAATGTCATAAAACCTGTAGCTTTTGCAAGTAAGAAACTAAATGATGCACAAATTAAATACCCAATATTAGAAAAAGAAGCATATGCTATCATTTTTGGAGTAAGTAAGTTTTATGAATTTCTTTATGGGCGAAAATTTATCTTGCAAACTGATAATGAGGC
The DNA here is from genome assembly GCA_963932265.1 of Thymelicus lineola. Taxonomy (NCBI): domain Eukaryota; kingdom Metazoa; phylum Arthropoda; class Insecta; order Lepidoptera; family Hesperiidae; genus Thymelicus; species Thymelicus lineola. The sequence continues at coordinate 289,196 of OZ010691.1, forward strand.
ACTATCAAAAATACTAGGTCCAAAATATGGCATTCCAAAAATGGCAGCTAGGCGGTTACAATATTGGGCAATATTCTTAAGTGCTTTTGATTATGAGATTCAGCACATTAAGTCAAAAAATAATCCAGCAGACTACTTGTCACGTGTAGGGTCAGGTTCTGAACATAATAATTGTAAATATCCTGAAATTATTGAAAGGAATTTTGAAATAAATACTGTTAATTATATAAATAAGTCTAATTTAAATATATTGGATTGGAAAACTGTACAAAAGGAAACACAAAAAGATAAAATTCTGTGTGATATACTTAGATTTAGTAGAGATGGTTGGCCACTAAAAAATGATATTGGTGAAAATTATGAACCTTACTTTAAAAGAAAAAATGAAATTACAATAGAGAAAGAATGCGTACTATGGGATTACAGAGTAATAATACCTAAAAACATACGAGGTGATGTCATGTCAGAGCTTCATGCAAGTCATTTAGGAATAACTAGAATGAAGGAGATAGCAAGATCATATTTTTGGTGGCCAAACATGGATGGAGATATTGAAAATTTAACAAAAAATTGTTTAATATGTTTACAAAATCATAAAAATCCAGAAAAAACCAAATTATCAATGTGGCCACAACCACCAACAGTCTGGCATAGATTGCATGCAGATTTTTTGGGTCCTCTTTATTCAAAAATGTTTTTAATTGTGATAGACGCATATTCCAAATGGCCTGAAGCATTTGTCATGAGTAATATAACTGCCAAAAAAACAATTGAAGCATTTAAAAGCATTTTTGTACGCTATGGGTATCCTCTACATTTGGTGACTGATAATGGTCCAACATGGACCAGTGAAGAATTTAAACAGTTTTGTAAAATAGTAGGAGTCAAACAGTCTTTCACTCCTCCATACTATCCTGCTACAAATGGTTTAGCGGAACGATTTGTTGAGTCATTTATGTCACACGTGGTAAAAATTGTTGAAATTTGGGCAGACCGTGGAATATGCTTGTAATCTGTTTTTGTTTGATTATCGCTGTACTATACATAAAACCACCGGCCAAAGCCCCGCTAAAATTATGTATGGAAGAGAGTTGAGATGTCGTTTCTCATTGTTACGGCCAAATCCAGTTCATGATAAAATTGATGATGAACAAATAAAATTAACAAACAACAGTAAAAATTTGAATAAAACATTTATAACCGGAGAAAAAGTTATGGTAAAGGATTTAAGAAAAAATAAGAAAAACTGGTCCTTAGGTAAAATTATTGAGATTCTTGTACCAGGTGTGACCTACATAGTAGAAGTGGATGGACTTCAATGGAAACGACATGCTAACCAACTGCTAGAATGTGGGCAGAAATTAGAATAAGTAGGAGCATATTTTTGTTTTCATTTAGTTTTTTTTCTTATATATTTTTTTTCTACTTGGTGGGGGGAGAGTGTTGTAACAGTATCTATAAAATATTATCTGTATGATTTTGAAGTGCAACACTGGTTTTGCCGGATATGTCAAGTTGTTGTCACTTGTGAGTTGCGATGTCAAATGTTTAACCTTAAATAAAAATCTGCAATTAATTTGCTTTTTTAATTCGAAGTGTTATATCCAAGGATATTGCTCAGATACAACAATGCTCATTATACAGGCTGAGCAAATCTTTCTCAATCAGATAACATGGGGATGATTTTTTTTCGTCGCGTACCCAATAGTGTGTATTTTCAGTGTATTGCTGACCCAAAGACCTTAAGACCTAACTATCTGAGAACTAAAGTTCAAATTTCACCAAAACAAAGGGTTATTTGAAGCAACCTTATTAACGCTATCTGCGGCGTAGTCCAATACAGTTATATAATATTTCATAGATAATAATGTCAGTATCAAAAATAATGATGGTATTTTAAACAAGAAATGTTTATTTTCAGTTAGTGTGACGTGACTGGAGCACATTATACCTCGCTCCGCTCCGCACGCGACTCGCTCCGGCCGCGCGGCGCGACGTGTATCACTGCCTCCTCTAAATTATTACGGTCTACGGATGCCAATTCTCACTGCATGAGTACGTCCTGTCGTGACACCAACATTAATACTAACAAACAAAATACTGGTTCTTAATTCCGGATTAAGAAGTTTCTGGGGAGACGTGACGGGATTGTAGGTCCATGGATGACGGTAAGCACTTATCATCACTTATCATCAGGTGAATGGTCTGCTCACTTATGGGCTAGTGTATAAAAAGTTACTATTTGAAATGTCACAGAAATAGTGGCCACCCTCACACTCAAGGATTGTGATAACTATATTGTGCCAGTCGGTCACGCGGCAGGCGAGCGCCGAGCGGCGCGGCGATGGCGAACACCCAAACTTCATTTATTATTAAGAACATTTCCTTGGCGCTGCGCAAGTGTAATTAGACGTTACTTTAATCCCGGATTTAATTTGCAATTCCGTGTGAAGATACCAAGTTTCGTGCTAAATTAGCTTACAAAGTTTTGTCAACAATTTTTATATCGGCGCTGAGAGTCCCTGCTCGTCGGTAAACAAATTAGCCAATGTGAACAATATTTCTGGTTGAGTCAATTTATGGATTTAGTTTAAGGCGCTATAACGTAAATGAAGAACTTTATTCATTGACCCTTCAGAACATTATCTTAACGGCTATTGTATTTTACCTCTAGACTTTCAAACTCGGGCTGGGTTTGAAACCCTTCTACTTTACTTCATTTTAAAATATGTAATTTGGGTTTCACGACTTGTAAATGATAGGGGTCGTCTAGAGATTTTAATAGTCTTAAAAATTTAAGATTAATTGTACTCCACGATGAACAATATGTAACTTATAAATATAACTCTTAAAAGTTATGAAATTAACTGAAATTCTAGATAGATAGGGGGGCATATGCAATTAATTCAGAAATGCTACACACAAGTAAACAGACACTTACAGACGCATTGCTGAAACAAGAAAAAACTACCAACATGTACTGAGCTCAATGTAAAATTAAAAAAGGCATTTGGAATAAACGAAGTATTATAAAATGTAACAACACTTTGGCATATATTACAATATTAAAATTTACAGATATGACAGTTGCTAAAAATAAAAAATTGGTATATAATTTAAAAAAGCGACGCGCTGTCCTATGATTGATAGGAGTCCGAGAGTTTAGTTCGCTCACTCCGGCTCCGGGGGGGGGTATGGGGGGGGGCGCCGTCCGTTCGCGATAAACTGAATAATTGATGACTCCAACTTTCCTCCAATCTTTAAACGAGATTGATATACAATCTCTTTAAATTTTCGACTTCTAAAACTTTTTGAAAGGAAGGAAAAGATCGTTTTGTCATTTTTAGGATCTGTAGTCATAACGGAACCCTTGAAAAGTTAGCTACAAAAATATACACGGTAAAAATCCGAATGTGAATCAGGCCATGCGCTTTAGAGGTAGAGTTCCGTAGTTTATCGAAGTATTGCTTATCAACTAGGTACACAAGCTACGCTAATCATCATGCATACAACTGCCGTGAAATGCCGTTTCGACTGCCCCCCAAAAACGCAGCTTTTTCCACTGCACGTTTAAAATTCCATTCGAATTAATCCGTGTTAATGACAGCACTGACCGCAAATAACGTTGTCGCTGGTGGCGCGGTGTGGCGCGGTGTGGTGTGGTCGCGGTTCGGAATTTTGTTTCATCATATTATTGTGTTGGTTGTTTTTTATCTCACTGCCAGGAAGGGTTATTAACTTACTTACAGGTTTATATGTAAAAGAAAAATTTCCTACCGATTTTCTCTAATCATGTATCCAATATACCTATGTCAATATTAAATTATTAATCTTTATTTAACACAAGTAAATATAGCAGCTGCGCATTTCAGTTACCCTTGAACGATACATTTTGCAAACTTGTTACCAACTTTTTAATAATGATCTTCCGAGCTAGTTACTTATTCATCTTTATCATAACTCGAGTTCTAAGTTCTTTGTTCGTAACTCTTTCCGTGTCGAGATAAAAATAATGGGCGATACACGGCGGTCGAGCAAGGCTTAAAGCAAAGCAACAACCCATAATTGTGCCACTGCTGGGCTCGGGGTCTCCTCTCACAATGTGAGGGGTACAGGCCATAGTCTACCACGCTGGCCAAGTGCGGATTGGTAGACTTCACACACCTTTGAGAACATTATGGAGAACTCTCAGGTGTGCAGGTTTCCTCACGATGTTTTCCTTCACCGAAGCAAGTGATAATTAAATTGTAATACGCACATAATATTTGAAAATTAGAGGTGCGTGCCAGGATTTGAACCCGGGCCCCCGCGTTCAGGAGACCAACGTTCTAACCACTAGGCTATCACTGCAAGGCAAGGCAAGGCTTAGCAAACAATTATACCTTTGAAAAGTTTATAAAGAACCTTAATTCCTGTAACGATATTTTACCTTCTAAGCTATTGCTATGTTTGTGCACAATCTCGAGTAAATTGTTTCAATCACTCTGAGACCCGTGTTAGTATAGGAACATCGACGTGTGCCTCAATACTTGGATGAGATTGCATAATCTAAATTGAAATAGTCGTCAAGTTCACGTTGTACCGAGTTGTTTCGATTGGACCGAACGGCTATTCGCTCGGTGCTATCCCCGACCGCACTCATCGAAGATCCGGAGACCGAGACCGGGCCGACATCGGAGACCTATTAATAATGCAATTTCTCCTGCAGTTGGCACCGTTGGGCTAAATTAATTGCTTTACCGGCCAAGTTTTGGATTGTTTCGACTACTGTAAAATTGGATAATCCTCGAATCGGCTGACTAGTCGCGGACTCGGGGCGCATCCTCCCCCCGCTACTGCCCGATTCTGCCGTGAAACTATTTGCTTCAAGAAACTTTTTTCGATTTGATAGATATTGCAATCGGTTACACAGGAGCTGGAAATAAGGCGTTTCAGAAGTAAAATAAAAAAGATCGATTTACTTATTAAATACGTATCTTGTGAAGGGTAAACATACTAATTTCAGATGTAGTGGTACTTAATATACGCTGCGGTTCTCAGGTCCACTCCAAGTAAATCACAGGAAGATTCTACTGATACTTGTAGATCAAGAACAAACATCCTATTTCTCTAGACGTCCTTCTCTAATTTCATAACACATGCTGTAGAAGCGTAATATTTCGTTTGCAGTGACACTTATTAAGAAGCACCGTCCTCCGCCACCATCCACGGCGAGAAGTGATTTAGAAGGACATTTAATACGGCCATATTGTCTATACCAACCTTCTAAACGTACACAGGCGCAAGTCGCAACCGTCAACTATATATTACGTGGCACTGAATCTATTTATGAAACGACCAAGAAATGTACATTTTTAATAATTGATTTCTTTATGACAGCGTATATACTATATGTATCTATTGCACCTTAGTATATCGTAGGAGTAAGCTAAAAAGTAATCTGCGTCATACACGACGTGCCATAAATCCCTTCTAGCTGAGTCAGGAATAAAAATATTATGTCAATGTATGTTACATAATTAAATATTTAGGTTACTTTGTAACTTCAATAGTCACTGGTCACAATTGAATTCGATAGTCACTAGAAATGACAATTATTGCCTACTTATACACATTTTAAAAAACATTTCAATGCAATTGAAATGTCAGGTCATTTGCAAACGATATTAAATACTGCTCATGGATCTAATCCAGCATGACTCGTTTGGTAAGCATGTTCTTCATCGACTGGGCTACATGGTCGTAATGAGTTACTTGACGGTGATAGCGGATTGCAGATGGAACTGAGCTTGGAGCTTACACCAGCCTTCTATAGAGGATACCAGCGAAGTGATAATAACATGAGCTCGGTATGAAATACGGCGCGAACACACGCGATGGGGGCACAACTCGATGGCCGGCGCCCACACTCCACCAAGACCTGCAGTATTCGCCTGGAAATTATTACATTCCTTCCACGAACACAACATACAACTTTTATTTATATGTTTTATAATAATATAAGAGCAATATAAACGTACTGTGGTCTCTTGTTATACCGTTTCCCCTCCCTCTTTTATACAGATTAAAAATATATATTTTTTTGCAAAATATTTTCACATTGGAGACGGTTCTTTTTACACAATCAGCATATTAATGTTTCTATACCAATCACTAACACCCAGAACCAACTAAGTGGCAGGACTGGCAGGATGATCAAAATAATGATGTTATCGTTTGAAATGAAATGAAATGAAATGAAATAATCTTTATTCATGTAGGTATCACTGATACTCTTATGCACGTCATTTTTTTAATCTACCAGCTTTTCGGAAAGGTGCTTTGTCATGGAGGAGAAGAAAAGCCGTAAAGAAACTCCTCAGCACATCTTTTAAAAATAAAACTTATATCTATTACAAAAATAGGTATTCTTTAACCTGTGCAGAACTGGTTGCCTAGCTAGTCATTTCCAAGCATCCTTGTCATTTAAATATTCATTTATGCTATAGTAGCCCTTGCCTAAGAGCTGAGCCTTTACACGTTTCTTAAAAGATTGCACCGGTAAGTCATGTATTTGTTTTGGGACTTTATTATAAAATTTTATACCTAGTCCCATAAAAGAACGTTGCACTTTAGAAAGACGGTACGAAGAGGTAGCCAATTGATGCATCCTTCTTGTTTGACGATTTGAAAAATCACAATTTTGTTTATGCAGTTATGTTATTCCGTATAAACACTAAATTATTATAAATATATTGGGAAGCTACTGTAAGTATACCTATTTGTTTAAATTTGACACGCAAGGACTCCCTTGATTTTAGTTTATAAATAGCTCTAATGGCTCTTTTCTGTAATACAAAAATTTGTTCTATACCAGCTGCTTTGCCCCACAGTAAAATGCCATAAGACATAACACTATGGAAATATGCAAAATAAACAAGCCGAGCAGTGTCGACGTCAGTGAGCTGCCTTATTTTTCTAACAGCATTAGCAGCCCTAGCAAGTTTAGTTGTGAGAGATGCTATGTGCGGGCCCCATTGCAGTTTACTGTCCAAGGTCACCCCTAAAAAAACCGTGGATTCCTCTATATTTAATGTTTCATTATTTAATTTAAGAGATTTATTTACTTTTTTTACATTTGGCAACACGAATTCTAAGCATTTGGTTTTCTTTGCATTTAAAAGTAAATTATTTATAGTGAACCAATGTGAGACATGCGACAGAGCACTATTAACATCGTCAAAATTATTTTTATTCCTATCAGTCTTAAATATTAATGATGTATCATCTGCAAACAGCACAATGTTCGCATGGTTTTTAACATAATGTGGTAAGTCATTTATATACACCAGGAAAAGAAAAGGGCCCAAGATCGATCCTTGCGGAACACCCATCACAGTAGGTGACCCTGATGACTTTTCATCGTTTATATTAACCTTTAGTATCCTATTACTTAAATAAGATGCGAGCAAGCTAAGGGCCTTGTTTTTCACGCCATAGTGACTAAGTTTAGATATTAATGTATCGTGCTCAACACAATCAAACGCCTTTGATAAATCACAAAATACACCTATAGCATTTTGCGACGACTCCCATGCTTCATATATATGCTTTAAGAGTTTATTTTGTAAACTAAATAAGAAATGTATGTAGAAAGAACCGGGTGGCCGTTGAGTGTCCTGGATACCGAAAATTGTATTTGAATTGAAGTGGAACGCAATCTCAGCGAGGGAGCCGACAATCTCAGTATCTCTGGCGTACAAAAAGCGAACTTCGAAATATTCTCGTAGTGCAAGAACTAAATGCGACGTCGTCTTAACGTGAACTAATTTCTTCGCCGAACGAACTTTGAAAATGGCCACATTTCCTTTATTCTGTTTCTGAACGAGCGGAGTTGTCGGCGACACGCCAACGATTGTTTCGCGATCGGGGAGTAAATAGGAAAAACTTTAATTAACGTCCAATGAAGCGATACACGAAGTATCGACGACTCAACTCGCCGGTCGTAAAGTAAGGGATTTGCTCGACCAGCGAGAAGACCCCGGACGGCCTGAGGACTTCCCCTCCGTGGTCGAGCGCGGGGCGAGTGAGGACGGCGAGGGAGGTCTATCGTCACTGGTCGCGTTCTCCTGACCGCAGCACGGCTGAGCTAAACTTCGGCTCGTAATGGCTTCAAATCTCGATCTTTGCTGAGGTCTGCTGGAACTGGTCGTCAACTGCGCTCACATCAATCGTCATGTTAACATTGGTTTAACTGATAAAAGCGAATTTCTAGAGCAATCAGAGCTACATGCTTGTATTTTCGGTATCATCGTATTTTCACTTAACTCGTGCAATTGATCTTGCCACAGTTATAACATAAGACCTTCGAGGCTGTTTGAAACACCGTAGGAATCTGTTGCTGCCGTCAAACTTATATATTAGGTATCTATGATGAGGTAAAACTAAATTTTGACGTTTGGAACGTTAGAAAAGCTGAAAATAATTTTTACTTACTTTAGCTTTTCGCGTTTACAAGGCTAATTACAGACATTACAGACCGTTAGCGCTTCCCTGCCTGGTGAGGCTCTTCGAGGATTTTATTTGAACACGATTCAGACGTCGCGTGGATTCGACACTTCAATACGATTTTCATTAATTCTGAGTACTTACATTATGTTAAATGTTGCGCCAACATCCTGCTCGAAGGACCATGTTTAACTTTATTCATTTAATTAATTAAAATGGCGTCGAGACGCGAACTGTGAGACAAATTAATTAAATAATGTACGCCACCTCACTCACAATTTTCTGTAGACAAATATTAAACAGTAGATAATATTAGTCAACATCAAAATTTAAGTACCTACTTTTCGCCCACGTCCTGTATACCCGACAGACAGTCTTTATCTTGTATTTACAGATAAATACGAATATTGTGTTGTTTATGTACAGCGACCTCCAGTTCATATATCTTAAACTTTATGCCACTTTCCATCTTTCCGTCACTCATACAATAATGTTCTGCGCTGTGCCAATTCTGCCAACGTTCACACAGCCACACATGTCTGTCACACACACAGACACACACGAGTATGGTGTTGACTGTTGATCTCTTTGTTTAAATTTTGTTATAATGCAGTTGCCGTCGCCGCGTCGTCGCGGGCTGAGAGGTCATTTATTCACACTTTTCGCTTCAAACTTTAAACTCCATTGCATAGTTTAAACGACATCGTTGCTGTAGATTCAGAAAGTGTCACGAACTTTAACAGACATGCTCTGTCTTAGAGCTGTGGCTTTGTGCTAAGGCTCTTGTCGTACTACTTCATTTTATGGGAACGTCAACTTGGCACTGACATATTTACTTAATGTAGGTACTCCACAGGGTTGTAGTTTGAACATAAACCATTTGGTGAAAAATAGAACCATAGAATAGAAAGGAAATGTGACTAGATCTACATTCTTCCTACGGTTAGGTATTTAGTTTTAAGAGAAAGGTAAAGAAATGAAAGGTGAAGAAATGATTTGCGCTGCTCTATAATGTTGTAGCGGTTATGAGAGGGAATCAGTGAAATGCGTCGAGACAATCGTAACTTGTTTATTGTGGCAGTGTACACGAGCAATTCAAATACAATTTACTCTTACGCGCTATTTATAGTTGAGAACAATAAATAATAATTACAACTCCATCGCGCCGACTCACGCCGCTCGGATCGTAGAAGGGGTCAATCTAAGATGGCCGGCCGCCGTAGAACAATAGATGCGCGTGCGGCCATTACGCAGTGGGCGGAGCTAAGCCGGTGTCTACTGTGACTACGTCACCGACCGTTGCGACGTCATCGATCATACGATGTGGCGTGATGTTGATGCCTCGTTTGAACTGACTTCAGTGGCAAGTTGCTACTTGCCCACACTACTCCCCCGCTGAGACCGTTACTACGGGCGATAGTAGTCGGGGAATCTCACAGTGCGCCCACTTCTTGTTTTCTTGATCGTGGTTTGACTTTCTCCCGTCTTTGGTTCCGTAGTCCTCTCCAGGCTGTCCTTTGCGATGTATGCAGGCTTCAAGCGGTCTACAGAGATACGTTGTGACACGCCTTTGATCTCGATGTCAAATGTTTTTACATCGCGCCTCAAGACCTTGTAGGGGCCTGAGTACGGTGCCTCTAGTGGTCTTTTTGCGGGACCCACGCGGACGAAGACATGACTCGTAGTTTGCAGGTCTTTGGGCATGTAGAAAACTCTGCTGGTACTGCTGTGACTGGATGTTGGTTGCGGTCTCAACTTGCTGACATGGAAGCAAAGTCTGTTGGTGATGCTCGTCATGTCCATTTCATCGCCGGGCAAAGAAGAGAAGAATTGTCCAGGTAGACGGAGTTGTTCGCCATAGACCAATTCTGCTGCGGACGTTTGTAAGTCCTCTTTCCAGGCGCTGCGGATACCGAGTAGTACCCAAGGTAGTACTTCTACCCAATTTGAAGAAGCATGGCAAGTGATGGCGGACTTCAATTGGCGGTGGAGTCTTTCTACGAGACCATTGGCAGCTGGGTGGTATGCCGTAGTGGTATGGTGTGTCGCGCTGATAAGTGTGGCCAGTTCCTTGAAGGTGTGCGACATGAATTGTCTGCCTCGATCGGTTGTGATGTGCTCTGGACAACCAAAGCGCGAAATCCACCCGCTAACTAGGGCATTGGCACAGGTCTCGGCAGTGATGTCTTGGAGTGGGTACGCCTCAGGCCAACGAGTGAAGCGGTCGACTATCGTGAGGCAGTACTTGTATCCAGAACACAGAGGTAAGGGTCCAATAAGGTCCAGGTGGATATGTTGAAATCGAGCTGATGGTGGCGTGAAGGTGGATAGTGGTGCCGACGTGTGACGTGAGACTTTTGAGCGTTGACAGTGTTCGCATTGTTTAGCCCATTGTCGACAGTCACGTCTAACGCCTGGCCAGACAAAACGTTGCGACACTAGCTTGACCGTTGCCTTCGCTCCTGCGTGACTCAAATTATGTAGTGCGTCAAAGATTTGTTTGCGGAACGAAGGAGTAACGTAAGGTCGTGGTACTGGACCAGAGGCGTCACAATATACTTCCAGGTCTCCTTCTGGCGTTTTACGCTTTTCTAATTTCAGAGCGCATCCGGTCTGGAGAAGTTTGTGCAGCTCATCATCCGTAGCTTGCTCTCTGGCTAACAAATGGTAATCTATCGCTTTGGTGATTTCGTCCACTCGTGATAGCGCGTCAGCGACAACATTGTCTTTACCGGCGACGTATTTGATGTCCGTGGTAAATTGGCTGATGAAATCCAGGTAACGGAATTGCCTTGGTGTGCAGTTCTCACGGTGCGTCGCAAATGCATACGTCAGTGGCTTGTGATCCGTCATGATCGAAAATGGTCGTGCTTCGACCATAAAGCGAAAGTGTTTTATAGCTTCGTAGATTGCTAGAAGTTCCCTATCATACGGGCTGTATTTCCTTTGGCTAGGACTTAGCTTCCTTGAGAAGAATGCTAGGGGTTTCCACTCATTATTTTGGCGTTGCTGAAGTACCGCTCCAATCGCCGAATCTGATGCATCGGTGTATATAGCTAACTCAGCTTGAGAGTTTGGATGCACCAAGATCGTTGCTTCCGACAGGCTATTCTTGCAGCGGTCAAAGGCTTCTAATAGTGCAGGTGTCATGTTGATCGCCTGTGAGCCTTTGGTCTTGGGTCCAGCAAGTAACTCGTTAAGTGGAGCTTGAATAGTAGCGGCGTTGGGTATCAGTCGGCGATAAAAATTCAGCATCCCAAGGAATCGCCTAAGTTCCTTAATGTTCTTTGGTGGTGGAAACTCCTGGATAGCTTGAACTTTGTTGTGCAATGGTTGGATACCTGTTGCGGATACTTTGTATCCGAGGAAGTCAACCTCTGGTTGGCCAAATACACACTTGCTTGTGTTTATCAGTATACCGTATTCTGCTAGTCTCTCAAACAGTTGTTTCAGATGTTGCATGTGCTGACTGTCGCTTGAGCTGTACACCAATATGTCATCTATGTATCCAAAACAGAAGTCCAGTCCTCGAAGTACCTCGTCCATGAAGCGCTGGAATGTCTGCGCGGCATTACGAAGTCCGAACGTCATGAACGGGAATTCGTACAAGCCAAATGGTGTGGTGATAGCTGTTTTGGATACGTCACTGTCAGATACTGGTATCTGGTTATACGCTTTAACCAAATCTATGGTTGAGAAGACAGTTCTACCGGCCAGTTGGTGCGTAAAATCTTGCAGGTGCTTGACCGGATACCTGTCTGGTATCGTGCGTGCGTTCAAAGCTCGATAATCTCCACACGGTCGCCAGCCGTCGGTTTTCTTGCGAGCTAGGTGCAGGGGTGAAGACCATGGGCTGTCGGATCTGCGTGCTGTGCCATTTTGAAGCATGTCCTCAAACTCTTGTTTCGCGATCTTCAAACGCTCTGGGTCTAAGCGACGTGGACGGCTGGATACCGGTGGACCTGGAGTAGTACGTATGTAGTGTACCGTGGAGTGTTTGACAGTCTTTGGTTTACCAGCTGGGCGGGTGACTTCCGGGTACTCTCTCAGTAGTCGATGGTACTTTGAGTCGTCGATGGTTGTCCTGACAGAAGATATTGCCTCTGTTGACGTCTGACATGGTGCGGCAACTGTAAGTGCTGTAATGCCATCAATCAGACGTTGGTTCCGGCAGTCGACAAGTAGGTTATAATGACCTAGAAAGTCGACGCCGATGATCGGCTTCGCTACGTCTGCAACGATGAAGCGCCAAGTGAAGGCACGGCGAAGTCCTAAGTCGATCGTCAAGGGTAGGTAACCATACGTGGCTATGACCGTCCCGTTGGCTGCGAATAACTCGTACTTGGTTTTTGTTCGTGGCTCCTGAACGGCGGATCGTGGGAAGACGCACAGGTCTGAACCCGTATCTATAAGATATTGCACCTTCGTTTTGCGGTCCGTAATGAACAGGCGGCTCGTTGTTGATAGGCAGTCGTTAACCGCCACTAATGGCTGCCTGGAAAGTTTCCCTCTTTCTGGTACGTGCATGGTTGAGTGCATTTACGTGCTTGTTCGCCAAACCGGTAATGGTAAAAGCAGTACGAGTGGTTTCGGGGACGAGAACGGGAACGTTTTCTCCTTCTGGGACTTCTGGATTGTGAACGTGGACGTCTGCGCAGCTCCATGCTCATGCGATCCAGTCTGTTAGTGAGCTCTGCCACTGACCGAGTCAACATTTCAATAGTGTTGCTCGATGTCGGCACTGTCGTTTCTACTGTCCCTGGCCCTGGCTTGCTTACTAGCATGGTCGTTGGCACGACGTCATTAACCCGGTCTGCTAGCTCGGCGAGGTCTTCTAGTGACATCTTCGCTTGTTGCGCCGCGATGCAGGTCTGCAGGTGTGTGGGTAGTCGACTTGCCCACATTGTTCGAATGAACTCCGACGGCACGTTGTTTCCAGCCAGATGTTGCAGGTGTCGCAGGAACTGTGTCGGCTTTCTGTCTCCCATTTCCTCGTGCATCAGCAGCTGCTTGATTTTCCTCTCCTGGGACGCGGACAGTCTTCGCACCAGTTCCTTCTTCAGCGTCTCATATTTATTTGCAGCTGGTGGCGTAACTACCAGGTCCCGAACTTCCGCTGCATGTTGTGGCTCCAGCTGCGCCAGCACGTGATAGAATTTCGTGGAGTCGGCCGTTATGCCGGACAACACGAATTGTCCCTCCAGCTGAGCGAACCACATCTCTGGGTCTTCCGGGTTGAAAGATGGTATCTTGACTCCAATTCGGCAGGATTCTCCCAAAGCTTGCTTGGCCTCCTTATCTTCCATGGTGCGTCGTCGGTGGTCACCAGTGTAGCGGTTATGAGAGGGAATCAGTGAAATGCGTCGAGACAATCGTAACTTGTTTATTGTGGCAGTGTACACGAGCAATTCAAATACAATTTACTCTTACGCGCTATTTATAGTTGAGAACAATAAATAATAATTACAACTCCATCGCGCCGACTCACGCCGCTCGGATCGTAGAAGGGGTCAATCTAAGATGGCCGGCCGCCGTAGAACAATAGATGCGCGTGCGGCCATTACGCAGTGGGCGGAGCTAAGCCGGTGTCTACTGTGACTACGTCACCGACCGTTGCGACGTCATCGATCATACGATGTGGCGTGATGTTGATGCCTCGTTTGAACTGACTTCAGTGGCAAGTTGCTACTTGCCCACAATGTAATTTACATTAAAACTCATTGTATAGTTTCAAATCGTAATCTCCCAATCAGGTATTCTTGTACAATAGGCCGTCACTTCCTAAAACCAATTTAATAGTGAGTAATCGTGACATGAGGTCGTTGCGGCTTTGTGAACTTGGCACCCGACTTTGTAAAATTTAAATTTTTTTTCTTGATTCTTATAGGTTTTAGTTTGTAGTTGATTGTAGTAACTTTTTTTTCATTTGTAGTAGCTCTAAAAAAAAATTACAGAATTTTGAAAAAAAAGTTGGCACCCGGCTTTTGAAAAATTGAAATTTAATACTTGATTCGTAAAAAGAATCGTTTGTAGTTGATTGTAGTGAAAAAATTTTTGTTTGTAGTAAAAAAAATAAAGTATTTTTTTGTATTTTAGGTTATTGTGACTTAATATAAAAATTGTTTTTTGTGTTTCTTGTACATTTTAGTATGTAGTTGATAGAAGTATTTTTCTTTTTTTTTTAAGTAGCTCCAAAAAATTTTAAGCGATTTTTTTGTTATTTTTATTTGTAGTAGCCATTTTTTCGTTTGTAGTAACTCTTTTTCGTTTGTAGTTAGTAGTTTTCGTTTGTAGTATCAATTTTTTCGTTTGTAGTAACATTATTTCGTTTGTAGTTAGAACTTTTCGTTTGTTAAAGTAATTTTTTTAATTGTAGTTCGATTGTAGTTAGTAGTTTTCGTTTGTAGTAGCGATTTTTTCGTTTGTAGTAACTTGATTTCGGTTGTAGTTAGTAGTTTTCGTTTGTAGTAGCATTTTTTTTAATTTTTTCGTTTGTAGTAACTTTATTTCGTTTGGAGTATCAATTTTTTCGTTTGTAGTAACTTCTATTCGTTTGTAGTGACTTTTTTTCCTTTGTAGTGACTTCTTATTGTTTAAAGTAAGTAGCTTTCGTTTGTAGCAGTATTTTTTTTGTTTGTAGTAACTTTATTTCGCTTGTAGTAAGTAGTTTTCGTTTGTAGTAGTATTTTTTTTGTTTGTAGTAACTTCTTTTCGTTTGTAGTTAGTGGTTTTCGTTTGTAGTAGCGATTTTTTCCAATTTTTTCGTTTGTAGTAACTTTATTTCGTTTGTAGTATCAATTTTTTCGTTTGTAGTAACTTCTATTCGTTTGTAGTGACTTTTTTTCCTTTGTAGTGACTTCTTATTGTTTAAAGTAAGTAGCTTTCGTTTGTAGCAGTATTTTTTTTGTTTGTAGTAACTTTATTTCGCTTGTAGTAAGTAGTTTTCGTTTGTAGTAGTATTTTTTTTGTTTGTAGTAACTTCTTTTCGTTTGTAGTTAGTGGTTTTCGTTTGTAGTAGCGATTTTTTCCAATTTTTTCGTTTGTAGTAACTTTATTTCGTTTGTAGTATCAATTTTTTCGTTTGTAGTAACTTCTAACCGTTTGTAGTGACTTTTTTTCCTTTGTAGTGACTTCATATTGTTTAAAGTAAGTAGCTTTCGTTTGTAGTAGTATTATTTTTGTTTGCAGTAACTTTATTTCGCTTGTAGTAAGTAGTTTTCGTTTGTAGTAGTATTTTTTTTGGTTGTTGTAAGTTCTTTTCGTTTGTAGTTAGTGGTTTTCGTTTGTAGTAGCGATTTTTTCCAATTTTTTCGTTTGTAGTAACTTTATTTCGTTTGCAGTATCAATTTTTTCGTTTGTAGTAACTTCTATTTGTTTGTAGTGTTTTTTTTCCTTTGTAGTGACTTCTTATTGTTTAAAGTAAGTAGCTTTCGTTTGTAGTAGTATTTTTTTTGTTTTTAGTAACTTTATTTCGCTTGTAGTAAGTAGTTTTCGTTTGTAGTAGTATTTTTTTTGGTTGTTGTAAGTTCTTTTCGTTTGTAGTTAGTGGTTTTCGTTTGTAGTAGCGATTTTTTCCAATTTTTTCGTTTGTAGTAACTTTATTTCGTTTGTAGTATCAATTTTTTCGTTTGTAGTAACTTCTATTTGTTTGTAGTGTTTTTCTTTCCTTTGTAGTGACTTCTTATTGTTTAAAGTAAGTAGCTTTCGTTTGTAGTAGTATTTTTTTTGTTTGTAGTAACTTTATTTCGCTTGTAGTAAGTAGTTTTTGTTTGCAGTAGTATTTTTTTGGTTGTTGTAAGTTCTTTTCGTTTGTAGTTAGTGGTTTTCGTTTGTAGTACCGATTTTTTCCAATTTTTTCGTTTGTAGTAACTTTATTTCGTTTGTAGTATCAATTTTTTCGTTTGTAGTAACTTCTATTCGTTTGAAGTGACTTTTTTTCCTTTTTAGTGACTTCTTATTGTTTAAAGTAAGTAGCTTTCGTTTGTAGTAGTATTTTTTTTGTTTGTAGTAACTTTATTTCGCTTGTTGTAAGTAGTTTTCGTTTGTAGTAGTATTTTTTTTGGTTGTTGTAAGTTCTTTTCGTTTGTAGTTAGTGGTTTTCGTTTGTAGTACCGATTTTTTCCAATTTTTTCGTTTGTAGTAACTTTATTTCGTTTGTAGTATCAATTTTTTCGTTTGTAGTAACTTCTATTCGTTTGTAGTGACTTTTTTTCCTTTTTAGTGACTTCTTATTGTTTAAAGTAAGTAGCTTTCGTTTGTAGTAGTATTTTTTTTTGTTTGTAGTAACTTTATTTCGCTTGTAGTAAGTAGTTTTCGTTTGCAGTAGTATTTTTTTTGGTTGTTGTAAGTTCTTCTCGTTTGTAGTTAGTGGTTTTCGTTTGTAGTAGCGATTTTTTCCAATTTTTTCGTTTGTAGTAACTTTATTTCGTTTGTAGTATCAATTTTTTCGTTTGTAGTAACTTCTATTTGTTTGTAGTGTTTTTTCCTTTGTAGTGACTTCTTATTGTTTAAAGTAAGTAGCTTTCGTTTGTAGTAGTATTTTTTTTGTTTGTAGTAACTTTATTTCGCTTGTAGTAAGTAGTTTTCGTTTGTAGTAGTATTTTTTTTGGTTGTTGTAAGTTCTTCTCGTTTGTAGTTAGTGGTTTTCGTTTGTAGTAGCGATTTTTTCAAATTTTTTCGTTTGTAGTAACTTTATTTCGTTTGCAGTATCAATTTTTTCGTTTGTAGTAACTTCTATTTGTTTGTAGTGTTTTTTTTCCTTTGTAGTGACTTCTTATTGTTTAAAGTAAGTAGCTTTCGTTTGTAGTAGTATTTTTTTTGTTTTTAGTAACTTTATTTCGCTTGTAGTAAGTAGTTTTCGTTTGTAGTAGTATTTTTTTTGGTTGTTGTAAGTTCTTTTCGTTTGTAGTTAGTGGTTTTCGTTTGTAGTAGCGATTTTTTCCAATTTTTTCGTTTGTAGTAACTTTATTTCGTTTGTAGTATCAATTTTTTCGTTTGTAGTAACTTCTATTTGTTTGTAGTGTTTTTCTTTCCTTTGTAGTGACTTCTTATTGTTTAAAGTAAGTAGCTTTCGTTTGTAGTAGTATTTTTTTGTTTGTAGTAACTTTATTTCGCTTGTAGTAAGTAGTTTTTGTTTGCAGTAGTATTTTTTTGGTTGTTGTAAGTTCTTTTCGTTTGTAGTTAGTGGTTTTCGTTTGTAGTACCGATTTTTTCCAATTTTTTCGTTTGTAGTAACTTTATTTCGTTTGGAGTATCAATTTTTTCGTTTGTAGTAACTTCTATTCGTTTGAAGTGACTTTTTTTCCTTTTTAGTGACTTCTTATTGTTTAAAGTAAGTAGCTTTCGTTTGTAGTAGTATTTTTTTTGTTTGTAGTAACTTTATTTCGCTTGTTGTAAGTAGTTTTCGTTTGTAGTAGTATTTTTTTTGGTTGTTGTAAGTTCTTTTCGTTTGTAGTTAGTGGTTTTCGTTTGTAGTACCGATTTTTTCCAATTTTTTCGTTTGTAGTAACTTTATTTCGTTTGTAGTATCAATTTTTTCGTTTGTAGTAACTTCTATTCGTTTGTAGTGACTTTTTTTCCTTTTTAGTGACTTCTTATTGTTTAAAGTAAGTAGCTTTCGTTTGTAGTAGTATTTTTTTTTGTTTGTAGTAACTTTATTTCGCTTGTAGTAAGTAGTTTTCGTTTGCAGTAGTATTTTTTTTGGTTGTTGTAAGTTCTTCTCGTTTGTAGTTAGTGGTTTTCGTTTGTAGTAGCGATTTTTTCCAATTTTTTCGTTTGTAGTAACTTTATTTCGTTTGTAGTATCAATTTTTTCGTTTGTAGTAACTTCTATTTGTTTGTAGTGTTTTTTCCTTTGTAGTGACTTCTTATTGTTTAAAGTAAGTAGCTTTCGTTTGTAGTAGTATTTTTTTTGTTTGTAGTAACTTTATTTCGCTTGTAGTAAGTAGTTTTCGTTTGTAGTAGTATTTTTTTTGGTTGTTGTAAGTTCTTCTCGTTTGTTGTTAGTGGTTTTCGTTTGTAGTAGCGATTTTTTCCAATTTTTTCGTTTGTAGTAACTTTATTTCGTTTGTAGTATCAATTTTTTCGTTTGTAGTAACTTCTATTTGTTTGTAGTGTTTTTTTTCCTTTGTAGTGACTTCTTATTGTTTAAAGTAAGTAGCTTTCGTTTGTAGTAGTATTTTTTTTGTTTGTAGTAACTTTATTTCGCTTGTAGTAAGTAGTTTTTGTTTGTAGTAGTATTTTTTTTGGTTGTTGTAAGTTCTTCTCGTTTGTAGTTAGTGGTTTTTGTTTGTAGTAGCGATTTTTTCCAATTTTTTCGTTTGTAGTAACTTCTATTTGTTTGTAGTGTTTTTCTTTCCTTTGTAGTGACTTCTTATTGTTTAAAGTAAGTAGCTTTCGTTTGTAGTAGTATTTTTTTTGTTTGTAGTAACTTTATTTCGCTTGTAGTAAGTAGTTTTTGTTTGCAGTAGTATTTTTTTGGTTGTTGTAAGTTCTTTTCGTTTGTAGTTAGTGGTTTTCGTTTGTAGTACCGATTTTTTCCAATTTTTTCGTTTGTAGTAACTTTATTTCGTTTGTAGTATCAATTTTTTCGTTTGTAGTAACTTCTATTCGTTTGAAGTGACTTTTTTTCCTTTTTAGTGACTTCTTATTGTTTAAAGTAAGTAGCTTTCGTTTGTAGTAGTATTTTTTTTGTTTGTAGTAACTTTATTTCGCTTGTTGTAAGTAGTTTTCGTTTGTAGTAGTATTTTTTTTGGTTGTTGTAAGTTCTTTTCGTTTGTAGTTAGTGGTTTTCGTTTGTAGTACCGATTTTTTCCAATTTTTTCGTTTGTAGTAACTTTATTTCGTTTGTAGTATCAATTTTTTCGTTTGTAGTAACTTCTATTCGTTTGTAGTGACTTTTTTTCCTTTTTAGTGACTTCTTATTGTTTAAAGTAAGTAGCTTTCGTTTGTAGTAGTATTTTTTTTTGTTTGTAGTAACTTTATTTCGCTTGTAGTAAGTAGTTTTCGTTTGCAGTAGTATTTTTTTTGGTTGTTGTAAGTTCTTCTCGTTTGTAGTTAGTGGTTTTCGTTTGTAGTAGCGATTTTTTCCAATTTTTTCGTTTGTAGTAACTTTATTTCGTTTGTAGTATCAATTTTTTCGTTTGTAGTAACTTCTATTTGTTTGTAGTGTTTTTTCCTTTGTAGTGACTTCTTATTGTTTAAAGTAAGTAGCTTTCGTTTGTAGTAGTATTTTTTTTGTTTGTAGTAACTTTATTTCGCTTGTAGTAAGTAGTTTTCGTTTGTAGTAGTATTTTTTTTGGTTGTTGTAAGTTCTTTTCGTTTGTAGTTAGTGGTTTTCGTTTGTAGTACCGATTTTTTCCAATTTTTTCGTTTGTAGTAACTTCTATTTGTTTGTAGTGTTTTTCTTTCCTTTGTAGTGACTTCTTATTGTTTAAAGTAAGTAGCTTTCGTTTGTAGTAGTATTTTTTTGTTTGTAGTAACTTTATTTCGCTTGTAGTAAGTAGTTTTTGTTTGCAGTAGTATTTTTTTGGTTGTTGTAAGTTCTTTTCGTTTGTAGTTAGTGGTTTTCGTTTGTAGTACCGATTTTTTCCAATTTTTTCGTTTGTAGTAACTTTATTTCGTTTGTAGTATCAATTTTTTCGTTTGTAGTAACTTCTATTCGTTTGAAGTGACTTTTTTTCCTTTTTAGTGACTTCTTATTGTTTAAAGTAAGTAGCTTTCGTTTGTAGTAGTATTTTTTTTGTTTGTAGTAACTTTATTTCGCTTGTTGTAAGTAGTTTTCGTTTGTAGTAGTATTTTTTTTGGTTGTTGTAAGTTCTTTTCGTTTGTAGTTAGTGGTTTTCGTTTGTAGTAGCGATTTTTTCCAATTTTTTCGTTTGTAGTAACTTTATTTCGTTTGTAGTATCAATTTTTTCGTTTGTAGTAACTTCTATTTGTTTGTTGTGTTTTTTTTTCCTTTGTAGTGACTTTTTATTGTTTAAAGTAAGTAGCTTTCGTTTGTTGTAGTATTTTTTTTGTTTGTAGTAACTTTATTTAGCTTGTAGGAAGTAGTTTTTGTTTGTAGTAGTATTTTTTTTGGTTGTTGTAAGTTCTTCTCGTTTGTAGTTAGTGGTTTTTGTTTGTAGTAGCGATTTTTTCCAATTTTTTCGTTTGTAGTAACTTTATTTCGTTTGTAGTATCAATTTTTTCGTTTGTAGTAACTTCTATTCGTTTGTAGTGACTTTTTTTCCTTTGTAGTGACTTCATATTGTTTAAAGTAAGTAGCTTTCGTTTGTAGTAGTATTATTTTTGTTTGTAGTAACTTTATTTCGCTTGTAGTAAGTAGTTTTCGATTGTAGTAGTATTTTTTTTGGTGGTTGTAAGTTCTTTTCGTTTGTAATTAGTGGTTTTCGTTTGTAGTAGCGATTTTTTCCAATTTTTTCGTTTGTAGTAACTTTATTTCGTTTGTAGTATCAATTTTTTCGTTTGTAGTAATTTCTAACCGTTTGTAGTGACTTTTTTTCCTTTGTAGTGACTTCTTATTGTTTAAAGTAAGTAGCTTTCGTTTGTAGTAGTATTATTTTTGTTTGTAGTAACTTTATTTCGCTTGTAGTAAGTAGTTTTCGTTTGTAGTAGTATTTTTTTTGGTTGTTGTAAGTTCTTTTCGTTTGTAGTTAGTGGTTTTCGTTTGTAGTAGCGATTTTTTCCAATTTTTTCGTTTGTAGTAACTTTATTTCGTTTGTAGTATCAATTTTTTCGTTTGTAGTAATTTCTAACCGTTTGTAGTGACTTTTTTTCCTTTGTAGTGAATTCTTATTGTTTAAAGTAAGTAGCTTTCGTTTGTAGTAGTATTATTTTTGTTTGTAGTAACTTTATTTCGCTTGTAGTAAGTAGTTTTCGTTTGTAGTAGTATTTTTTTTGGTTGTTGTAAGTTCTTTTCGTTTGTAGTTAGTGGTTTTCGTTTGTAGTAGCGATTTTTTCCAATTTTTTCGTTTGTAGTAACTTTATTTCGTTTGTAGTATCAATTTTTTCGTTTGTAGTAACTTCTATTTGTTTGTTGTGTTTTTTTTACCTTTGTAGTGACTTTTTATTGTTTAAAGTAAGTAGCTTTCGTTTGTTGTAGTATTTTTTTTGTTTGTAGTAACTTTATTTAGCTTGTAGGAAGTAGTTTTTGTTTGTAGTAGTATTTTTTTTGGTTGTTGTAAGTTCTTCTCGTTTGTAGTTAGTGGTTTTTGTTTGTAGTAGCGATTTTTTCCAATTTTTTCGTTTGTAGTAACTTTATTTAGTTTGTAGTATCAATTTTTTCGTTTGTAGTAACTTCTATTCGTTTGTAGTGACTTTTTTTCCTTTGTAGTGACTTCATATTGTTTAAAGTAAGTAGCTTTCGTTTGTAGTAGTATTATTTTTGTTTGTAGTAACTTTATTTCGCTTGTAGTAAGTAGTTTTCGATTGTAGTAGTATTTTTTTTGGTTGTTGTAAGTTCTTTTCGTTTTTTGTTAGTGGTTTTCGTTTGTAGTAGCGATTTTTTCCAATTTTTTCGTTTGTAGTAACTTTATTTCGTTTGCAGTATCAATTTTTTCGTTTGAAGTAACTTCTATTTGTTTGTAGTGTTTTTTTCCTTTGTAGTGACTTCTTATTGTTTAAAGTAAGTAGCTTTCGTTTGTAGTAGTATTTTTTTTGTTTGTAGTAACTTTATTTCGCTTGTAGTAAGTAGTTTTCGTTTGTAGTAGTATTTTTTTTTGGTTGTTGTAAGTTCTTTTCGTTTGTAGTTAGTGGTTTTCGTTTGTAGTACCGATTTTTTCCAATTTTTTCGTTTGTAGTAACTTTATTTCGTTTGTAGTATCAATTTTTTCGTTTGTAGTAACTTCTATTCGTTTGTAGTGACTTTTTTTCCTTTTTAGTGACTTCTTATTGTTTAAAGTAAGTAGCTTTCGTTTGTAGTAGTATTTTTTTTGTTTGTAGTAACTTTATTTCGCTTGTAGTAAGTAGTTTTCGTTTGTAGTAGTATTTTTTTTGGTTGTTGTAAGTAAACGAATAGAACGAATAGAAGTTACTACAAACGAAAAAATTGATACTACAAACGAAATAAAGTTACTACAAACGAAAAAATTGGAAAAAATCGCTACTACAAACAAAAACCACTAACTACAAACGAGAAGAACTTACAACAACCAAAAAAAATACTACTGCAAACAAAAAAAATACTACTACAAACGAAAGCTACTTACTTTAAACAATAAGAAGTCACTACAAAGGAAAAAAAAACACTACAAACAAATATAAGTTACTACAAACGAAAAAATTGATACTACAAACGAAATAAAGTTACTACAAACAAAAAAATTGGAAAAAATCGCTACTACAAACGAAAACCACTAACTACAAACGAGAAGAACTTACAACAACCAAAAAAAATACTACTACAAACGAAAACTACTTACTACAAGCGAAATAAAGTTACTACAAACAAAAAAAATACTACTACAAACGAAAGCTACTTACTTTAAACAATAAGAAGTCACTACAAAGGAAAAAACACTACAAACAAATAGAAGTTACTACAAACGAAAAAATTGATACTACAAACGAAATAAAGTTACTACAAACGAAAAAATTGGAAAAAATCGCTACTACAAACGAAAACCACTAACTACAAACGAGAAGAACTTACAACAACCAAAAAAAATACTACTGCAAACGAAAACTACTTACTACAAGCGAAATAAAGTTACTACAAACAAAAAAAAATACTACTACAAACGAAAGCTACTTACTTTAAACAATAAGAAGTCACTAAAAAGGAAAAAAAGTCACTACAAACGAATAGAAGTTACTACAAACGAAAAAATTGATACTACAAACGAAATAAAGTTACTACAAACGAAAAAATTGGAAAAAATCGGTACTACAAACGAAAACCACTAACTACAAACGAAAAGAACTTACAACAACCAAAAAAAATACTACTACAAACGAAAACTACTTACAACAAGCGAAATAAAGTTACTACAAACAAAAAAAATACTACTACAAACGAAAGCTACTTACTTTAAACAATAAGAAGTCACTAAAAAGGAAAAAAAGTCACTTCAAACGAATAGAATTTACTACAAACGAAAAAATTGATACTACAAACGAAATAAAGTTACTACAAACGAAAAAATTGGAAAAAATCGCTACTACAAACGAAAACCACTAACTACAAACGAGAAGAACTTACAACAACCAAAAAAATACTACTGCAAACAAAAACTACTTACTACAAGCGAAATAAAGTTACTACAAACAAAAAAAATACTACTACAAACGAAAGCTACTTACTTTAAACAATAAGAAGTCACTACAAAGGAAAAAAAGTCACTACAAACGAATAGAAGTTACTACAAACGAAAAAATTGATACTCCAAACGAAATAAAGTTACTACAAACGAAAAAATTGAAAAAAAATGCTACTACAAACGAAAACTACTAACTATAGCCGAAATTAAGTTACTACAAACGAAAAAATCGCTACTACAAACGAAAACTACTAACTACAATCGAAATACAATTTAAAAAATTACTACTACAAACGAAAAATTCTAACTACAAATGAAGTAAAGTTACTACAAACGAAAAAATTGATACTACAAACGAAAACTACTAACTACAAACGAAAAAGAGTTACTACAAACGAAAAAATGGCTACTACAAATAAAAATAACAAAAAAATCGCTTTAAATTTTTTGGAGCTACTTAAAAAAAAAAGAAAAATACTACTATCAACTACATACTAAAATATACAAGAAACACAAAAAACAATTTTTATATTAAGTCACAATAACTTAAAATACAAAAAAAATACTTTATTTTTTTTACTACAAACAAAAATTTTTTCACTACAATCAACTACAAACGATTCTTTTTATGAATCAAGTATTAAATTTCAATTTTTCAAAAGCCGGGTGCCAAGTTTTTTTTCAAAATTCTGTAATTTTTTTTTAGAGCTACTACAAACGAAAAAAAAGTTACTACAATCAACTACAAACTAAAACCTATAAGAATCAAGAAAAAAAATTTAAATTTTACAAAGTCGGGTGCCAAGTTCACAAAGCCGGTCGTTGCATATCCTGAAACAATCGCAGCACGGCGCGAGGCGCGTGCTTAGCGGTATCTAATATCAGGCAACCTGAGTCACTGCGGCGCCGCGGCCGGGGCGGCCGGAGACGGGGCACCACCGGGCCGCCGGGCCGCCGGGGACGGGGCAGTCAGTACCGCGTCTTGTTTACTGAACCAAATAAACAAAAGATATAAAGACGCTCGCTGAACGAAGTTTAAATTGTGGCGGAACATGCAAGTCGTTCCTGCAGGCGCCGGGCGTGCGGGCGTGCGGGCGTGCAGGCGAACTGCCGATTAGTGAAAGATAATGCTTTACTTGTATTATAGACTGTTTAAATACATTCACCTGCAATATTTACCTTGCGCATACTTGTGCTCGCTGACTACAACCTATAGGTACTCATAACATAATCTGAATTCACTGTTGTGTCTGCAACTGCATTAATCTCAATTAATGAGCAAAAATTGCTATTGCTCATGTCCATAGGCGACGGTAACCACTTACCATCTGGTGGCCCGTTTGCTTTTTCCTTCCTTTCAGGCTATAAAAAAATGGATACAATTTTATCTGTGCAAATTGTACGATAACACCTCGTAGATAGGAATAGATAATAATAATAGTAACTGGACATGTTTGTTCAAGGAGTAATAAGCACAATGGTAGAACCATGTAAAATGACACCATGTAAGTGTCTTCAAGGCAAGACTGAATAGGCTATTACTAAGTTAATGCGTTTTACCACCAATGACTTCATCGCCACTTACCATCAGGTGGGATCGTAGTCAAGTATTAACTTATAAGTTATAAAAAAAACTTAATGAATCTGCTAATTTAACTTGCTGTGAAGCAAGTAGCCACCTTGTACTTTAGTCATGTGGTAGTGAGCCAGCAGCCAGAACTCAGAAGGACGAGTACCTAGTCCGAAACAGAGATATGATTTAGATAATCTTGTTCACGATTAATTAAAAAAATGCTTAATGGAATACAACATCCACAATATATTTATTGCTGTAAATGCTTTCGGAGTGAAATAAAATAATTGCTTACATAAAAGTATGATTTATTTGTAAAACCGTCACTACCCGGGCCCGGTAGCAGCCCTGCATGGGGAATACATAATATTGTTGATATTCGTTATAGTATTGACAGTTCGTCAACGTTATTTGAATGGCTCTGGATTGCGTTTCCATCCTATATTGGAGCTTCAATATCCAAGTGTCACCTGAGAAGGGTGATGGCGATGTGCTCGTGCGTGATAACGAACCGAGCCTGAACTATGTTTATGCGTCTGTCTGTAACTATAAAGGATATCCAGTAAAGTTCAAACTACAAGACTAGCCGCAGCAGCAGCCGTTGCAGCTATAGAATTAATGCGTCTATCTTTGATCAGTTTATTTAATCTACCTACTGCATTTACAATCAAGCAGACAAGCCGTCTCCCATGGACATCAATAACGCAAAAGGACGAGATTACCGGTCAAGAAAGAAGAGAGAAGAAAGAAATAAGGTATTCTGTGATGTATTACAATGAGAATATTACCAATTGTGAAATAAATTATGAATTTCAGTGTAGATGAACAAGGTTCTTGTGAAATTTTTGCCGCTTAGTTTGTCGCGACTCGCGACTCGCGAGATACTTTTTCTGACAGCTTATCTTTAGCTAATCATTACTATGGGACACTGAGTGGTTTTAATGGAGATAACAAGATAATTAAAACCGGGCAAGTCCGTGTCAGACCACGCACAATATAGGGTTCCGAAGTAGTAAGTTTATCGACTATTACTCTCTAACTACTTATGCTAACATAGCTGTCATAGTTTTCCTTGTAAATTCATCATAAAACCTAGAGAATTTTCCAATTCCAACCGTTTAGCCGGCAGAGCGGGACACTTGACTCTAACTTAAATTAGCACTTTAAAGACAAATATTTCGCAACAGACCCCTAATTCCAAAAAAATGGTCTTAGAAGACCTATAATACATATTTTTGAAAGACCTTTTCAACGATACCTCACACTACAGGGTACGCGACGAAAAAAATTCATCCTCACGTTACCTGTATTTTTTCAACATTTTATTCTACGATTCTGGAATTTTAATAAATATGTATATCCATGCCAAATAACAGGTTTCTAGCACTAAGGGTCTCGGCGCTTTGCTTCAGACAGACGGACAGACGGACGGACATGACGAAACTATAAGGGTTTCAATTTTACTTCGGAAAAAAGGACTTAAAAAGGACCTTAAAACATTTCCCCGCTCTGTTCCTCACGCCGCCGGCGGCGATATCGGACTATGGCCATAAATCACTGTCCCAGTTCGTATAAACTTTAATTTGATATTATTAAGGCCGCCGCCGCCGGGATTCAAAATTGTCCGAGATCGTACACTGATATTGATTTTAAAGATACATTATTCATTTTAACTCACACACGTCGCCAAATTTATACTATGATGTTATTAAAACTCACATCGGCTTGGGAGAGCTGCAACGTAAATCTTTCCTTCGCAATCAGGTGGGAATTTTAAAAGACCCGCTTATTAGGGTGTTCGATCAGTGTATGCGGACGTGTACTGAAACATGCTCCGCGAACATCCAGTCTGCAGGATATCAGCACCGAACTACTCACATCGTGTGAAGATATCCAAGCTCAGCTGCTGTGAGATAGATGGTTCATTAACCTTTCTCCAATTGAGCCGCGTCAGTGAAAATCTGATTGGTTTTCAAACTAGCCACTGTGTATTGACCACATGCGGCCGCGCGGTCGACGCAAGCCTGCCGCTATCGATATCTATAAACAGTAAGTTCTCAGTGACCCCCAGCGGTGACTTCTATTTTAATATCAAAGAGCGGAAATTAAAATAACTGGCTCGGATGGCGCTGTCCCGCTAATAAAGAGCTAATTCCGTCCAGTAATTACGTTCTTGTTTTGTCTTTTAATTAATTTTTCTCGTTCGCTTATTTCTCCAAGGTCCTCTCCGAGAGCAGAACGGCAGGGCACCATCGGAAGCGAGAAGCGATTGTTTGCTTGCATAGGCGTTATGAAGGGTCCCTGATAAAGAGGCAGTGTGGCTCTGCTTGAAGAGTATCAGCGATTAAAATGATGCGATCCACCTTTTTAGGAATAACATTATATTATTTAGACTAAAAACCAATGTTTTACCTTCACTAACCTACAAATAGTTTCGAATTTGACATAGTACAAGTTATTGCTTGCCTTGATAACAAACTCACCTGATGGTAAGAGGAGGCAATGAAGTCCAAGACAGTGTCAATATCTAAGTAAAAGCCTATTCTCTCTCCTTGAGGCTCTCAAAATATTACTCTTTTACTAAAGTTTTATAGAACTTTGTTACACCTATAAGATAAAAATCATATAATAAGGCCATGCGCAACAGTTGATAGGATAACATTTAAAGTACTAACAACCATTTGACCCAGTGATCGTCACCGATCCTGAACACCTGAGCCATCATACACATCGAACCCGGCTAGCCAGGCAGGCACAGAACGGTACGAGGCAGGAATATCGTAAGGTTTCAACTAGCGTCAACGAGGTTTCTTGGCGCCAGGACTACTGCCAATCTATGATATTATACGTAATTTAAATATTTTTCTCTTAAATAAAAGAAAAAAAATCTAAGGTAGGTAACTGGTAAGTTATTATCGAAAATAATGGATAGATAGGATATTGAACCGGCCATCAATCAAAATCCCAGACCCTCTTGTTCACGAGCTTGTCATTCATGTTTTAGAACTTTTTTAGATTACATTCATTGTAACATGTTGAAATCTAAAAAATAAAGAGATTATGTAGCACAAATATTATTCTGTGCCTGTGTCGTTTAAAATAAAATACATCTAGTTTTAAGTGTACACGATCTTGTTTCATTTGTGAAAAATAATTTATTTGAAAAAAAAAAATGTTCCGCTATAATAAATGTAATACAACTATGATTTAGGTACATCACACAGCTATTGGAATAGTTCTATGTGGCGGCCGTGTTCTGTGCAACCTGCAAGTTGCATGACGTAACTAAATTCTATTCCAACTATGAATAAAACCTGATGTCGAACTCAAAAGATCAGGGAAACTTTCCATACAAATACCGGCTCCAAGTTCCTTCCACTTTAAATCTTTGTTTAGCAAAACAGGCAAAAGTAATAAATCGTACCAGACTACGTCGAAACAATAAGATCCCAACAACTAAAGCAAAGCATGAGACGCTGAGAATACGCAAGGGACGCACGAGGACGATACTTACTTACTAATAGACGGGTTTGTTTCAATCCTACAAGGAATTCATGCTTGGAATGTGCAAACTTTATTACGTCACTTTCAATTTGCTGTATTACCCTCAACTATGAAGTCTTCCTTAAAGCTCATTTCAAAATGATGTAAGTGATTACTTCAAGCCTTCACATTTTTATATGAAAAGCCGATATATGAGCAGACGTTTCACCTGATGGTAAGTGGTCGCAGGTTACATATAAAGCGGGAGAATGTTTGAGAATTGGTTAAAGTTTAGGTGAAGCTTTTATAACATAACTAATCACTATCAAGATTCAAGAGTGATTCCTCTATCTGGTCAATAAGGGATTTGTGTTTGATCCCCTGTCTTAACAATAGTTTACAAACCCAACTGTTACTTGATCAGAATGTTAATTAAGTTAAATCATGAGTGTAGTCTCTAAGTAGTCCTGTCATAACATGAATTTTGTACCAGACCTTCACCACTCTATAGCTTTTGCAGAGATTTCAAAGCCTATATATGCAACAAAAAGGCAGAAATAAAAATGATCTTAATTCACAGGCCACCTCGCCGCCCGCGCGCCCCCCGCCCCGAACACTGCAGCGTCAACTCGATTGGTTTGATTGAGCAAACGCCTAAGCCAATTTTGAAAACTGCACTCGCAACGCAAGGCCTCGTGCCGATGCGCAATACATATATGCACTTTTTCATCTACCGAATATTGTACACTGAGGAAATTCTCCCAACTGTTATACGCTCTCTGAATCTTTACTAAAAAATTGAGTTAAAGTTAAAGCAATGAAGGTTTATTATTACCGCATGAATTGAAATGACAATTACAGCTTTGATATTTTATTTATCCAATACAAACTGAAGTGCAAGGTCGCTTGAATCTTCTGAAATCAAGGTCTAGTAAAGACCAACTTAGTAACGAATTTTATGGTACCACCAATTACTAATTGTAAGGGTGAGGCCAAACGAGTCTATTTACGAAATGCAACTGAATTACGTCGCAAAATTTAGTTATTGGAATCTCCAGCCCTTATGGTAGGACTGTTATCTGTTTCCGTCACCCCGCAGGTCGCGTCGCGGCATGTCAGAGCTTGTTACACGTACACAGAAACGCTTTCAGCTTAACGGTTGATGACGTCATAAAATTAGGGTTGAACCATGTGCAATATCTCTTAATTGTGTAATAATTCCCTTGTGTAATTAGGTGCGATTACGGAGCGAGATACATGCCGCCGCATCAGTGTATACCGTCATTACGCGGCGGAGACGTGCTGCTTGTAATGAGGTTAGTGATGTCTATAATCAGTTGAATTACATTAATTATGCTTTGTTTGTGTAATTACTACCAATAAGGGCATCTCTACGGTCGTTCCTAGCAAATGCCTGAGTAGTATTCAACAATTTACGAATATGTTAAAGGGCTAAAGGGATCGCTGCCAATTTTAGAATCGAATTTTACTTGAAGTCTTAATACAATATCTTAACAATGTGACGTATACTCTAGAAAGATTCATAGATGGTAAACCGTTGTTCACGACGCACCACCACTGGTTTACTGAAGGACAATAATTTTTAAGCTTAAAAACATACTTAAAAGCGAACTGAGCCATCAATTTACCAATACAAACAAATCGTAAGTGTTTACTGGTGTATTTCACAGCGCACCGCCACGGAGCGCGTAAATTGACAGCGGCGGCGGCGCGCGGCGCGGGCCAGTGTACAGCTACATCATTGAATCAGACAAATGTATTTTTCCAACAATGGCATTTCCAACGACCGCTCGACCGCGCACTCGACTGTTTGTTTTGTTGTCATTCTGTCGATTCCAAATGTTAAATTTTTATGCTGTGAAGGCACACATTCTTTGTTGCATGCTTTTTTACACTCACGTGGAGTGTTCTCGTTGAATTATTGATGTAGAAGTAATTTATTTTGTTTGATCGGATTGACACAGCGCTGGGTTTTTGGGGGAAAATAACTTTAATGATGACAAGTAACGTATATATAGCACAGGGCTCTGTGGAGGTACTCATTCGTATGTTCAGATCATCTGAGTTCAGTACTATGAACATAGATCTCTCTCTCTGTGGGCGTACTTATGTGTCAGGATTACCAGGATACTAAATAAAACCCATAATTCGACAGGCACAAGGATACTATCCGTTTATTGCCTGATAACACCCGATTTTATCAATTCAACGTTATTTAGTTGTTTACTTTGATTTGCGATACTCTCAATCTGTCTGTCTTCTTGACAGTTCCCTTTTTCTTAATTCCAAAGATTAATACGAACTTATTTTAGGCTGCACCGATGCGGCCATACTGACAAGACACACGTCCTCGTGTGTGAATCTAAATCGCGTCATATTTAACAAACGTTACATAAACAAGGATCTCCAAGAACAATTACGAATTTGGAATAATTATCCTGAGCCACGTACCATAGTCGTTAACTTCAATTATCAAAAGTAATAACAAACATTCTCAATGATCTCGAGTAAGTCCTTCAATCTCCACGGCTTTCAAAGCCAACCAGCAATCTCCGTTGCTACCATACACATATCATACCAGAGCAAAACACGAATCGCACTTCAATCGTAATTGCCACTGGCGCTACAAAGTTACTGACTCGAGTTTCCATCTTATCTTGTTCATCAGCAAAATCATTATTAATATCAACATCGACTGGTACATGACCTACAGGCATTCTCAAAACTTTCCTTTACTTTACTGCCAAAGGTTACAACAAAGCTCTTTGTTGCCCGAAATCCCGCAAAAATAGCATCAGTTAATTTTTTAGCATTACCACTGCTTCGCAATGTGTTCTCGTTATGGAGAAGAAGCAGCGCAAGAAACTCCATAACAACACTTTTTTTGTTACGGAAATACCAAATTATTATTTGCACGATTTTAAAGTCTTTACGTCTCGCGTCGATCGTTTGGTACGTCGCGGCGTCGTCACCGAATCTAAGAATCTCGTCCGTTCCTCTCACTGTTGCGGCCATCGCTGACGACTCACACGTCCTCGTGTGATCATTCTGTAAAGACAAAATCAGCACAGTATTTCATTCGGCTATTCTGACTTCATGAAGTGAGGGAAGTGTATGTGTGTGTATGTTTTGTGTGTGCTCGTAATCCCCGATAAAATTTCACAACTCCCATATCAACTATATTCAATAAACTCAATCATTCCTCAATAAATTAACGGAAGGGCGTTTAACCCTCTCGTCTCCGTATATACTGCTCAACTTTCGTTTTAAAGATAAACCACAATTAACATAACATCAAATTATAACATCAAAATCACCTTCAAGATATTTTAAACCGCTCTTATTAACCAGAATTAAGATACTTTTTGTTATTGTCTAACCAGTATTTACACAGTTTAAGCAATATCCAACCTTGATTTGTACACTTAATGGCGCAGTTCAACATACAGAAAAATGGCTGAAGGTTGATCATCATCATCATATTTTTTTCAAATCAACAAATTAATCACTTTGCTTGGTACACTTATATCACTGATCTCTCTTGGATCCACATACGCTTCACTCGAGCGTTCTCACACAGGACACGCCTTTTTTTTTGCGTTCCCAACCCAAGTGTCACTAAGCATTGTGTTGGCCCAACTGCCTCAACACCATCATTCGAAATGCTGCATTGATTTCTACTTTAATAGTTTGACCTTCTGACAATTTAAACAGTCACGGCTGTTACAGATAAAGAGCCCTTATTAAGCCAAGCTTAATAGGAAGTCAACTAAGCATACAGGTTAAACAATTTATCTCATAACATAACATAACAAGTTAGAACCCTACATATGACTCATTATTTCGCAGCGTGGTTTATTCATTCATCATTAAATTTCAATTTAATCAACAAATAATCATCAGCACCACATCAATTAATCAATTTACTTTTGCATTAATAAAAAGAAAGATATAAAGCTTGACGTCGTATCAACAACTCATCTCGTCATCATACCAACAAATCCTGTTTCAACATTTTGCCTTTTTAGAATTTAAGAAACTGCATTCATTATATCTTATCACATTTATTCTAACGCTAATTTGATCATATCCGAATTTTATTTGTAGTACGAATCAAACATAACATTCAAATTCAACTCTTTTAAAGTGAGTAAGTCTGTAAGAGAGTGGTCTGTAGTCAACACGACAGGAGAATGACATTTCATTTATTTTTCATCATATTTGTCGTCAGTTGTCACTTCGACAGATTTTAATACTTACGTCAAAACATGTGACATATCAAATCATAGGGATAGCAATTTTATAATAACCCAATCCCTATCAAAATATTGTCACAAAGTTATGTAGGCAAAACATGAAATGAAATAATGTTACTATTTAAATATGCAGTTACTGTTGCTCATCAATTGAAGATATTAATTATTAAGTTATCATTCAGTCTACTTTGCAACAATCTGCAATCATATACGCGATCATTGAAGTTCGCAGTAAAAGCGCTAAAGAGTTTCAACTACGTAGGAAACGCCAATGTTATATTCAAGGATTTTACATGCCCATCTTAACACGTATGAAAAACAGAATGTAGTAATATAATGTAATGATAAGATTCATATGCTAGAGTGACCACTTGGTTATATTACTTGACTCAGCGGCACGGGTAGGTTAGTCGTTCTGATGCACTATATTATTTTACGTATAGTAAACCAGGAGATTACTTCATTTAGTACAATATACAATTGCATCTTTATCAACCCTAGCATACTTATCTTAAGTTCTTGAGTATGTATTGGGTTCTCTAAAGGTAAATGAAATGTTAACAATTGAAAGCTTTATGCCTATTAAGCCATGTAATTAGCGCGGAACACAGCGCTCACAACAGCAGCGCCGGTAGGTGCATCAACAACCCGTTGCAATTTGGAAGAAACCAGCCCCGCTCCACACTCGCAGCGAATAGATACACAGATTCAAATCTCGCCGTTTTTCTTTAGCTGAAAAATTTAAGATAGGTTACTTTCAGTTGCATGATATCAAACATCATATTCACTGTGGCTACTCATCTTGCATTCCTTTTGTGAAAAACCTGAAATCAAATTCTCATTTCCATTTATTTCTCGGATTTTTAAATAAAGCCCAACTTTAGTATCACACTCCATGATTTCATCATCTCCTTTATGTTTGATTGATTTTGTATCGTATCCCTTTGTAAAATTTTCCTTCAAGCTTATTTCAAATGTCATTCAAACTTCATTTATTTTCTGAAATTTACTTCTCAAATTCTCATGAAAATTATCTCACCATCTGGGTTTATCCCACGCCTGATATAGCACAGGGCTCTATGGAGATACTCATTCGTATGTTCAGATCATCTGAGTTCAGTACTATGAACATAGATCTCTCTCTGTGGGCGTACTTATGTGTCAGGATTACCAGGATACTAAATAAAACCCATAATTCGACAGGCACAAGGATACTATCCGTTTATTGCCTGATAACACACGATTTTATCAATTCAACGTTATTTAGTTATTACTTTGATTCGCGATACTCTCAATCTGTCTGTCTTCTTGACAGTTCCCTTTTTCTTAATTTTAAAGATTATTACGAACTTATTTTAGGCTGCACCGATATATACATTACGCCCAAAGGATTTCTCAATTTATTTTACTTCACTAAGAAATGGTAAACGATATGACGTTATAGATTTGAAATCATTGCTCGACTGTTCCACGCTCCACGCGGCAGGATTTCAATATTTAACAACTTTCTGAGGTACTTTTATACTAATGAGGGTCATGTGTCATGACACTCCATGCTGCAATCCAGATGTCTTTTATCAATATTCAGCCCACTGCGAGCCAAAAAGTTACGCTCCGTAGGTACATATCCGTTCATGTGTACACCAGCCTAACCGTAAAATAGTTAATTCGAACCTAATTCTCAACCCGTAACCGACTACTAATCGGGCAGTACCACTCGTAACATGTCACCATTCAATTGTACCGCTAACCCCTTTACTGCAGGATTGCGTAACTATGTTAATTCTGCGAGCATTGTGCTCGGAGCCTCCCACCTGCAATGAGCACGCAATGTACCGCCGCGGCGCCGCTGGCAGCGTGCCATGGCCCACGCTCCTCCGGTATTAACACCGGGATCAGCGCTTCCTTATTGACCGGCACCGGCGTGCTCCTTGGTGTTTCCCCTTTCCTACAGCTACTATAGTTACAACTGATACAAATAATTCACCTGCTTTTAACTCTCACTTCTTGAGAAGGTCTAGAGATGATCACTTACTAAGCACTCTTGAAAGAAAGAAAGACAGCCGCCGGAAGGCCTCCGAAATGGCTTCACGGCTGTCATCTTACGACAGCAGCTAGATCCGACGGCTTTACGTGCTTTGCAAAGCACGGAAGTACTCAAGAATTGTTTTTCACACTAGCAGTCATCATCCGAACACCGACCTCACCCGCTGTTGTGTAACTAGGTCGATCACTGAGGATCAACACAAGCCGCCGGACTATGAGCGTTTCATAAGTATCTTATTAGTTACTTTGGAATTAATTTAGTCAATTTTCATGTGTCAACTAACCACCTAACCAACTGACCAACGGACAAGGGAATGACGTCAGGTCACTGCTCCGTAAAGCTTGTTCCCCAGAGTGCAATGATTCCATTTGACAATTTAATTTCATACCGATTAAAGAAAATGTATGAGATGTTGATCCATTATGATTTATGTTCCTACAAGTAAGAAAAAGCCTTATCACTATTATCAACCTCATTTGTCAGTACATCATGTAACCATTCCTTTAAGGGAAATTCTAAGGCGCTTTACGCTAAAATGAGCAGACTACCACATTACCATCATATTTCACGGGAAATGTCATAAACTTTTGGCATTTTCGCGTTCAGAGAATCTTACAATTCCAGTTTGAATCGCAATAGCAGTTCCTAATTCAGCCGCTAAGCAGCGGTCCCCCGGGGCTCGCGGGCGACGAGCGACGACACTTGTTGAGCTTGGCTAACTAACCGCGGAGAATGGCACCCCTCCTCCCCCTCCCCCTCCTCTACCCCCGCCGCTACCACCGCCGGGAACCTACCGTGACGTCTCCGGGGTTATTGAAGATTATTGTTGGAAGCCTTCGGAAACTTAGGTCTTCTTGGCTCTGGGTAATTTAATCATACAAGCAATCTTCGAAGTTTTTTAGGTAACTCTGGAGTAGACTTGGACTTTTTATGATATCGGGGAAACAAGCTATTATCATAGAAAATTACCCCCGCCGCCTACGCACGATTCAAAATGGTTGTCACAGACGCATTGTCAGCTATGAAAAAATCGGTAAAATTGCTTTTTACTCAAGCTCAAGCACGGAAAGTTTAAAAATATTGATTAAAAAACTGGCAAAGTGCGTGTCGGACCACGCGCGATGTAGGGTTCTGGAGCTGTTGTAAGTGTATCAATTTTTACTCATTAACTTGCAAAAACTAAGTAGCCGTGACCTTTTAAGATTATAGTATGTACACTTGCCGTGATTTTTTTCACATGTCCAATTAGCTGGTAGGAATTGGCACTTGACTCTAACCAAAATTAGCACTTTAATAATTAAAACTGAATATTTCGCAAGCTGACCCCTTAATTGAAAAATGGTTAATGCAGACCCCTATTATTTTTGAAAGACCTTTTCAACGATACCCAACACTATGAGGTAAACCAAAAAAAAAATCATCCATTCTTGTCTCTAAGTGCCCTGAAAATTTTTATACTACCACTCCGTAACGTGTTGATACGAGTTAATTCGCAATGATACCAAAGTCACCTTAACGAATCCTTAAAACATTATAATTCAACAGCTGTTATTATCCACTTTTCCTTTGCACTCTTAGTGTATTAAGGACGACAAAACCTAAAGTACAATACGACAGTAAATCAGTCTTAGAGAACACATTACAGTGAATGTAATTTACAGAAAGTGTTTGAGTGAGACCACCAGATTAATCATACAGCAAGTACACGTCGATTTGCGATCCGACCAGTGCCAAAGGGGCCGCCGCCGCGCCGGCCGCTTACCTAAACATACCGAGTACTTTGCATCTGCAAATATCTGGCAAATTCCGAACTTGAATTGCTTTTAGCATTACACATGTCTCTCCGGATACTTTGGCTCGAATAAAAATAGACTTTATATTCTCGATATTGAGTCGGAATTTATTCGTTTTTGGGAATTAGGGGACATGTAAAAGCATCAACGGAGGCTCAGAATTCTATGAATAAGAAGGAGTTTAGAGACCCTTTTCGATTCCGGCCTTTGTTTGTAGAAATGTCGAGTGAATACAATAAATATGTCAGGATCGAAAGGTCCCTGTCGCGAATCTCATACTTGTTTAAAAGATAAATGGAGATAGGTCAGATATAAACCTCAGAAACTACTACATTATAATACTTTATCGTCACTTTTTGTCCGTGGGCTTTTTCTTATAATTATTTTTCAATACTTCATGCCCTTGGGTGGAGACCCTGCCTGACGACCCCAGTTCGATTTCCAACAACAAGTCTTAACAGACAGTCGTGACAGATACCGCGATCAATCTTAAGGCGTATGAGTGTGTGAGTGTCTATTACCGATACATTATTTTATGGTCCTTACCATTTATAACTCGGTAATACACGAACTATAGTTTTTGTTTCTCTCTTTTTATGAAGTGGAAACTTGATCACGATTATATCGAACGTATTGTAACATTACCTATATCTGTTATCTATTGGATTTATTATATTGAAAACATTGGTCCTATAGTATTTAATAAAGTGGTAACGATAGTTCGCCAGATATATTTGTCATTGTGTCAAGACTGTCAAGAAAATAAAAAAACTGCAATTAATTAATTTGAGTACAGGTACTATAATCGTAGTATATCCTGGCATTTGGCCACGTAGAAATAATTCTTTTATTATACTTCTGCCCTTCATTATTTAGTCATAGGGCTCTAGGTGCTCTAGCTATCTTTCCACCCTTTGCGTGTAAATATCAGTCAACCACCTTCCACATCTGTTTTCCTTATTTTTTAATTCAAGATGTGGGAGTTTGTCTGAAAGATTCTTCTTCAAGTCGAGAAGCAGCTGAAACTTGATTGAACTTGAGAGTTTAACTGTCAGTTAAGAAGTGCAGCCAGTTTAATTATATATCGGTTAGTCTCAGCACTTGTCCGAAGCAAACGCCGACTTGATTAAGAGAGTTGGGAAACTAATCTACTGTGGCCGGCGCCTTACCTATTTATTCACGGCTCTATCTGGTTACTATTCAGTATCGTTCGCCCTGAAACCTAAAGAGTTTTGAATAACACTCCACCAAGCTGGGCATAATATGAACTAAATGGATACCTAAAATATGGTCACAATAAGAAACCAATTCTCTCTGAATTTGGTGATTAATATTGCCGGTTCTGAGTTCATTTTTGTTTGAAGCGTGTGTATTACAGCATAAACAAATTAAATGTAATGTTTTATTCAAAATAGGTTTGTCACACTTTTTCCCAATTAAAAAGAAAGACACACGATGATGTTATACTTCTATTATATATATGTACTATTATTTCTTCTGTGGTTATACAAAAATATGACTACTTAGGGTAGTAATCAACGCATGTAATAAATTCCAGGAAGCGAATAAAACGCTAATACGTGTGAGCGAGCTGAGCCGTCCCAAGCTCGGCTAACGATCCAACTTTAGCCGTCATTTGCAAACACAACAGCGACTTAAGACCCGCTCGCTGCAAGCCCCAACTGCAGCACTAGTGAGCGGAGAGCGTCTCCGGAGCACAAGAAGGTATTACCCCAGATTTGCTGGAACAAAGCTGAGCGCTCTGCCTAGTTTAAATACATCATGCGCTAGGGACGTGTCGCTGCTCACTGTTGTGTTGTTGCTCGATATTACATCGGATCCAGATGGATAACTTGCAGAGGACTCGACATAAGGTTTTTTTAGAATGTTAGCGATTCCAACCCTCCTTGAGTCAAAGTAAACGGGCTTTATTTTCTCCAGGCACTACCTGCTGACCAACGGACAAGGTAATATCGCTAGATCTCTCGTATTGCATATCACGGAGCATTCTACTCCCGACTGTTGTTCCATATTAGTTAGGTAATTTACCCGCCTGGTTAACTACCCTTCTCAAATCAACTATGAAATGTTATTAGAGTTTTGGTTGCAGAATAGAAGAGAGAGATAGTTGCTCATCGATCGGTGTTGATTGGTGTGCATTATACTCCTCTAGAAGGTAGTTTTCGTTAAGTTTGTACTAGTGTGTGATCTGTATTGACATAATACGAAATGCCATGACGCATGAAGTGAAGTTTATCGACAAGCTCTCCGGCCAGCCCTAGCGAGCGACACATTTGTGCAAACGGCATAATTTCATACATATGAATGAGGGTCGCTCGTCGCCACCTAATTATTTACATTTTCGTGAACATTGAAGCTTATGTATAAAATTAAGTAGCTCAATATGTTTTTATAACATTCATTATTACATTTTTATACCAAGCATGAGATGGAGGTAATATCCAGACACAGTCATTCGGTTCTTATCGCGGATATTATTACCACTTCGTTTGGTGTTGTTGAGTTCGGAGTAAACTTTTATGATGCGCGCGCAGTCGCCGCGAGGGCACGTCCGACACGTACTTCTATTGTAACGATAAAGAGTGACGAGATAAGAGATAAAGCAATCGGCGATCTGCTGCAGCTTTCAACAGACACAATGATCAACTTAGCCCGGAGTTTAGAGTACCCTACCCACTATCTTAGTACCTATGAGATCCTGTTTTCAAATGCTTTCATAGTTTTATTTTTCATTCACAGTAGCATTCAGTCGGTAGCAGTCTGCCAAACACAAAAAAAGGTTTCAAAATCATAGAAAAAGGTGCTGTTCCGAAATGT
Source organism: Thymelicus lineola (assembly GCA_963932265.1). NCBI lineage: Eukaryota > Metazoa > Arthropoda > Insecta > Lepidoptera > Hesperiidae > Thymelicus > Thymelicus lineola. The sequence goes on from OZ010691.1 coordinate 328,950, forward strand.
TGTGTTCTCTATGCTCTATTTATTCATATTCATTTTATTGGCAACAAAACCAAAAGCGAGATACATTAATAAAAGGAACGTTAGACTTGTACATACGTTCGTAGTGTTCCTATTACAAGAATCTTTCAGCGGTTCCAGAAGGAGTTTCATTTTAAATACGGTATACGTTTCACCACATGATCGGCGGATATCCCGGCGTTCCCGGCGTTCCGGCCATATCCGGGCTCGTCTCACCACCGCACCGCCGCCACACCGCCTCCATTAGCCGCCGCTCGTTATTCCGACGGCGTTCATTAAACATTGACTCGTTCCGCGAGCTCCTCCGTGTATGTGCTCAGTGGTATCAAGTGTCTGCAGCTCATTCTATAACTACAGTAGGAGTTAAGTCTTTGTACTTCTTCTTTCTTTGTACTTCATAAGTGATCGATTGAGTGAAGCAACACGGTGATCGTGGCAAAAATTTTTAGCGCTTCCGTGCTTCGGAGGACATATCCGTCTGTCGTCGGATCGTTGGTCCAGTTTTGTGGTTTGGTGATAGCAGTGGTGGAAAGGAAGCAGGGTGGTGGAGCCTAGGTTTTTTTAGTTATGAAGAAAATCTCGTGCCTTGTAGTGAACAATTAATCGGTTGATGTCATATGTTTTTGATTGCCCATTGCATGTATGTAATTAATCTGCCAAATTAAAAGCGAGTCCAACTTTTAGCTAAAGTGACCCACAAAACACGTAAGCTTGCAACGATTTGCCATGAACGGTCATTTATCCAAGACTAATCTAAAGTTGCTCCAATTATACAACTACTGAAGCAATTTTAGTGCAGTTTCCAATTCCCTTTAAAATAACATTCGCGCAGTGATTGGTTCTTGTAATTGTCTATTACCGCGTACTAGTAGGTTTCGCTGATAACGTAAGTACCATAAAAAGATATGGTTTATATTGAGCCTCGGAAAATATGTTCGATTTGTACAACACTGCATTTTATTGAAGTTGCTTCCGATTCCTATAATGATCGCTCTACGCTATTCAATTGTTCATTCGGTAAATTGCAATGAAAATAAAACGTATGTTGTGATCTCGTGATAGGGTTCCGATTCATTTTTCTTTTTTATAGATAAAAACGATGTTTTAAAAAGAACTTATTTTTTTATATTTCATAACATTTACCAATTAGAAAGGTCCTCGAATGGCGCCCGCGTCTCGGAAAGCGAAGTACAGGACGCCCCCCGACAAGATGGACCGACGACCTGAAGAAGACAGCGGGCATCCGCTGGATTCAGAAGGTTCAGGACCGGTCAGAGTGGCGCAAGTTAGGGGAGGCCTATGTCCAGCAGTGGACCTCCAAGGGCTGATGGATGGATGGATGGATGGACCAATTAGGAAAAAAATTGGAAATACCGAGAAAAAAATTTAAGTTGCTTGTAACAACGTTTAACATTCTTGAATCTGTATCATCATCTAAGTAATCGAAATAAACTAGGCTGTGGAGTTAAGTAACCAAAGGTAGATAACTTATTACATAAACAATACCAATGTGTACCTATAGTTACTCCTCTCCCCAAACTTCTCACAAAAAAGCGTATTTACTCGTATATAAGGTACTCATACTTTTTTCATGCAAATGCTACTTACTGAATCTAAGCCTACATTTACTCAATCTTAATACACGAGCACCGCGTTAAAGCAAAATGCCGTGAATATGGTTATAAACATCGGAGTATTACGGCCGCGTACAATTTGTCAGGCGATGACGGAATACTGAAATTTTTCTCGAAACAATTTCCGCCCACACTTCCGACAGTTGATCGTGAAAGGGAGGTTTCACCGCAAAACAGTGATATTTGTTCAATATAGCCCCGTGCACTTGAAACCGTGTTTTAAAATAAAAAAATGGCTCAAACTTATTTTTTGCGGTGCCGCGTGATTATGTCCGATTAATACAACCTAAGACTTTATTGTGTTGTGCCAAGAAAACAAAGTGAAAATCGGCTTTGTCGAATGATTGCAGTCGAACATGGTAGTTGTCCAGTAATGGCACTACACGTTGGCCAACATTGTGGCGAATGTAGTGGCCAATACCTATTGGCCACCATGTAGAGCGGGTGTTTGTGCCTGTCTTGGTTTGTATTAGAATGATGGCTCACAAGTTGGCGCGAGATCCGCGTGAGTTCGGTTTTTAAATAAAAAAATAAATTTAAAAAAAAACCTTGTGTACCTTGACATAGCAACTACATCGGTTTCATATTAAATTACAAACTGGAAGATGGAATCCAGTAGATACTATATTAAAAGTAATTAGTAAATAGCAACAACACTTTCATATATTATGTGGTGATTGTAGGAATTAATAATTAATGCAGCTATTACAATGGAAATTAATTTGATGATATAATTACTGATAAATTGTGGTGATCGTCATGGGCATAGCACGTTCCCAACGTACAACTCGTATAAATTCGACACGACGCGTTTTCGTCAAGAGTGTTTTCAAAGCAAATATGTAATGCATCGCTGAAATCTCCGGGAGGTCGTTACCGGTGTTTACAGGCGGGAGGCTCTCGTCTGTAAATAAATCGTTTGCGCTACACTTTTAACCTTTCACGGGGCGTTTTAGGCTTCTGCGGCGAATCCATTTTACATCGGCTTACGCTTAGTCAATTACCGGCGCCGCGACGCCCGCGCGCCCGGCCCGCCGCCGCACGCCGCCCAGGGCGCCCCGCACTCTCGAGTGCTACAACAAAACTTCATGTTGAAAGCCGGTGCTCGGTGAATTGCGTCAAACTTGTTCAATGTCTGCTATTTTTGTAAAAAAGATATTGAATTAAGAAGCCTTTTAGGTTAACTTGTTTTGAATTAGGTGTAGATTATGTGAGGTGAAGACTGTCTTACGTATCATTGTCTCTATGGTGTTCCTATGTCTGTGGACAATGATTGTACTTTATATTGTACACTAAATGTCTAGAGTTCAGCGACCGAAGACTGAAATGTAAAACTATTTCAAACGAGACTCTTCGTTAGTAATTCCTATTCATGTCGTTTCGTGAAGCTATCTTGATGAATGACATTGCAAGCAGGAATGCAAGAGGTTGAGTCGCTTGATAGTTGATCTAATCAATAGTGAATAGTGAAACTACAGCTCATAATTTAGCTTTATGAATGCTCAAGGAGATTAAGTATTTCCTACAAAGATAGTTTACTACATACAATATCACTGATTTTCTATAAATTAATTTAGGGAAGCGAGAAAATACAGTGATGATTTCGGCGGTATTCAAAAGTTCTGCGGGTAATTTCTCAAGTATCTAAACGTCTCCTAATTCTTCATGATTCTGTCTGTCACGTATTAACCTTAAAGTAAACACAAGCAACGCAAATTTTGTATTTTTCTTACCATGAAAATTCAGTTATTAAAGTTCGCTAGCACATGACATGACAACTAGAATCGAAGCATGTTTGGTACGTCCCCCGCGGCCCCGGAGAGCGCAACTACAAAGATTCCATCTTGAGACGCAGTGCACAGGTAAGTTCGTTAAGTTGCTCAGTTTGCAACAAAGTGAGTAACTTCTCCCGACTTAACTAATTAGTGCTTCGTGTAAGTACGGCGAGCGAGTGGCGGAGCGGGCACCACAACTTGTCTCTACTTACACGGGTACGGAGCTTTATGAACTGCAAGATAAGTTAATTAGTATAATCTATACTATACTATATAATACAATACTATACATTCTTTGTTCTTCACCAATTTCAACACAATAAAAAGATATAAACACAAGAAAACAATCGGCGGTCTTATTGCTAATCAGCAATTTCTTCCAGACAACCTAAATAGCGGAAAATTACATAGAACAAAGATTTGTTAGGTAGAGTGGACAAATAATATTACATAATAATACTATAATACATTGTTTACTGGGCGTCTCGGCATTAGCAAACAACCGCTCACATATCCCGATCTAGTCTTCCCTGTTTCGAGGGTGACATGGACATTACATGGACATACAACATACATAATTACAAAAACCGGACATGGAAAACTTGTGCCTACAGTCTGACAACAAACACTTACCTCCATGTCGCGAATATCAGCTCCTGCCAAGATAGAACACGGTACCTCTTACTTCGCGACTCGCGAGCAGGGTCACTACCTACTGGACGATATCTTCTAATCCATACTGTCAATGATATTGTAAAAGCCTGAATCATAAAATAATAATAAAAAACTAAATGTGTGCTGGGACACATAGTAGAAGTGAAACTTCAACGGAAAAAATTCAATAAAATTTTGTTTAAAAAAAACCAAAAAAATATTTAAAAATAAATATTTTGAATATCTAAAACGAATGGCAACGTATTTATATTTAATATTTATTTCAAATATTTCCACGCACTATATCGTCTACCCTCTCCATGGCGGTAACGCTTTTTCGTGACTGAAAAATCCTAATACCTCGTCTTAGAAGTTTCACTTCAAAATAAATATATTGCATAGAACAAGCGTTTATTTGACTGCGATCACACAATCACCCTGTCATCTACCTACTCAATAATATTCTTTCACTGTACGATGTACGTCGTATGGAACATAACACTAGCTTTAAAATATTTTTCACAGAGGAATCAAATATGATAAAACAGAAGCTTCTCGTTACTATAAATATTCGATAAAGCACTAAAATGTTGACACATGTACACTGTACAACAGTAAAATATCGAAATATTTTCACAAAAAGCGGATATTAAACCGGAAGTTGACTCTTGCAGAAAATAAACATACAGTTGCAAATGAATTCATAATTTTACCGCCATAACAAGTGGACTGTTTCGAAGGAACCCTACAATTTGATGCTAATATTATAATTAGGGCCTACAACTTTATAATTCCCTAAGACGTCTTTCCCTGAGAAGACCACATCAAACAGTTGAGAAAACTTCATTTATTTATTTGAAGTAACCATGTCGTAGTACTCGTATAAGTAATATTTGTCTGTTTAAATTTGTCCAAGTGCTTCCGTTTCTTACAAGATGTTCATAGACGTGGGTTGCACTTGTAGCGACCATGTCACTGGATTTCGACAATCATTTCATAAAATAAAATGATGATATACACTTTATTCATTCAGAGAAACAGAAACTGAATAAGAGTACTATTTGTTACGGAAACTTTACGAGAAAGGAACAGATAAGGAACTGAAATTATCCAGATTATCTCCAAAAGATTTTAATTCCAAACCACATGGGATAAGCTTTAGTTTTGTGTGAACAGTACATGAATAGATGGAGGCATTCAGTAAATTATTTATGGTGTATCGGAAAGCTGCAAAGTGTACGACGCGATGACTGGTTCGTATATTGATAAATTGACAGCGTAACGTAAAGCACTTCTCGGCAAAGTACTGTCTGATGAATCGAAAGTGAGAGGACCTACCTACCGCCTCCTCACGATGAGACACTTCAGGAAACGTACACCGCCTATTAAGAGACGGATCTTTTTGGAACGAAGTTCCTTATCGCGCGTTATGAAAGGGGGCTAGACGGAAAAAATTCTTACGAAAAGTTGTCACGACACTTTTTGAAGTGATTCAGTAATATGAAACTAGATGGCGCTGAATCACACTGCTTAGCGCGTAAAACAATACTTAAATCGAAAGGAACTTCGTTCCATCCGGGTGTCCCTTGACACCTTTTAATTTAGTAAATTGATTGGTTAAATATAATTTGAATCATTATCTTCTTCATACCTTTTGAAAAAGGTTTTTGTAAGTTATATTTTATTCGTCCCGAAAAAGGCATATTTTTATAACTAATGTTTACCTACTGTCAGTATACTCTGCAATTTCTCGGATAAATTTAGACGGCATGTTAAAAGTACACGTGGGCTCCTTTTAAAGTTGTTTTGGAGCGTCCGTGCCTAGTGGAATCAAACCGGTCGCGGTGCGGTGAGTGGGGGCTTTGGAGTACTCGTGCCATTTAAAGACCCTCACTCTTGCCAACCATTTACAAACGCTATTTACAACTCTTGCTCTTTGGTCGCCGTTCGGTAAAACGAAACTTAAAAGCTACCTATATCTGTATTTTTGCTCAGTACTGCACTTAGTACCTACTCAGTCATCAAGTCCTTCTGACACTTGGTCGATAACTATTAGTTGACATCAAATAACAACGCTCTTTGGCAATGCCCAGCAAGTTGGGGTAACTGATTTAAAAATTAGGAAGTATTTGAGTAGCGGACGAAGTTGTACCACAATCGATTCGGATTGTCATGTAAATGTGCGGCGTGGCGTGGTGTGGCGTGGTGTGGCGTGGTGTGGCGTGGTGTGGCGTGGTGTGGCGTGGTGTGGCGTGGTGTGGCGTGGTGTGGCGTGGTGTGGCGTGGTGTGGCGTGGTGTGGCGTGGTGTGGCGTGGTGTGGCGTGGTATGTCGTGGTATGGCGTGGTGTGGCGTGGTGTGGCGTGGTGTGGCGTGGTGTGGCGTGGTGTGGCGTGGTGTGGCGTGGTGTGGCGTGGTGTGGCGTGGTGTGGCGTGGTGTGGCGTGGTGTGGCGTGGTGTGGCGTGGTGTGGCGTGGTGTGTCGTGGTATGGCGTGGTGTGGCGTGGTGTGGCGTGGTGTGGCGTGGTGTGGCGTGGTGTGGCGTGGTGTGGCGTGGTGTGGCGTGGTGTGGCGTGGTGTGACGCGGAGTGGTGCGGCGTGATACAGTGTGGCGCGACATGGCACGCCGTGGGCCTGGCTTCCTGCCAGCGCTGTGTCGCCAAAAGTGCGCCATCGTCGGAGTTTTGCAGCGGTCCGCGAATGGAATCTTATTATGGAATAAATATTAGTTTATCTGCAGGGAAAATTCAAGTTTTACTCGAAGTGTATGCTGTTTGCTATTCCAAGCTGTCTTCGCTACATTGCTGCTTTTGCTGAGAACTAGTGATTTTATACAATGTTTTCAGTGGTTCCTATTAAACCACAGGTCTCACTTCTCTGCCTATTTCTAGTATTTGAAAGGCTTAAAAATTTACAATAAAACCATAGTAAGAAAGATAATAAAAAATGTTTCAATCGCAATGAAGTCGCGGGCAGCGCGGTGCGGCGTTGCATCGGCGTTGGCGTAAAGCCAGCGCCACACCGAGCATTTACATACAATTCCGTTTCAATTCGGCGTCCTGTGTGCTGTGCTCGAATCCTCACTGTGTTTCTAACTTGCTTATTCAACTCGTATTGTGTTCTAACAGCGCTTTGTCCAAGCTATTTGAGCATAAAAGATGCTATTTTGTGCTTTTATTACGTGGAATTGCGAGGAGTATGTTTGCTGAACTACACTTATGCAGCAAAGCAGCCCACCTGCCGGAGCGCTTCGGGGAATTGCAGATTACGGAGACGTAATCAGTGTCTTCTGACATCTGTTTCAAGTTAATTTTCTTTATTTTTTTATGAAAATAGCTGGCAAACGAGCTGACGATCCACCTGATGGTAAGTGGCTATCGTCGCCCATGAACATCAGCAACACCAAAGGCATTACTGATGCGTTGCGGGCTAAGGAAGAGAGAAAAAAAAGAAAGAAAGAACTGGCTCTCAAGCCCCCAGCCGGAACACGACGAGTCGTTTGGCGACCGACTCATGCTCAAGGGTAGTAGCGAGAGTCATGGAGAAATAATAATAGTAATACTGGTATTAATTAGCAATTAAAATCAACATTATCAAAATAATCCCTCCGCGGGGCCCTACCATTGACAGGCCGGATTTAATCACCTCTTACGACCCCTATCCGGCGTGGGATTGGAGCATAGATTTCCCCCGGATTGCAGTTAATGTTCTCAGCCACCCCAATATGTAAGTAGTTCGTAGAGATCATCTAATTACGCATATACGCATCTTATATTACGCATTAGGTTAAGTTTCCTGTAATTTTAGTGGTAAGTTTATATAAATAAATAAATAAATAAATAAATAAATTTAAAAATTAACACACACACACACACACACTCACACACACACACACACACACACACACACAGGTTTGAAAACCTGTATATGCAAGCGTGCATATGACGTGCGTCAAAGTGGACATAATGCCTGACGTATTATCTTATATATTTGTTTATATATACAGGGTTATTGGTCACAATCCTTTGAAGGGGTAGTAGGATACGTCAGTTTACCGTTTCAGAGATATGTTAATTTTTATTGACTTCTCGAAAAGTAGAGGATAGGCCGCTACAAAAGTGTATAAAAATAAATTCTAGCACAAAATTACATTTTTTTTTCTATGTAGAGTTTTATGACACCCTAACCAATAATTCAGATCTATGAAATCATATACTCGTAAATTTCATACTGATTTTGAGATAGGACTAAAGACAAAGTGTAATAATTTTCGTAATTTATTTTGACAAAAAGGCAAGTTCTCTTAAAAAAGTCCTAGTCGCTAGACCTGCAGGTATTACCAGGCACATTCGGTCCACACAATGGACCTCCCATTCCCTCCCATTAATAAAGTAGATTTTTCACTTTTCCCATACAACAATTTGTACATCATATTTTGTAAAGATGGTGCATCAATGTCAACATTAACACAAATAATCTAAAATTTTAACAAAAAAAATAACCTTTAAATTTAACACTTATATGCTTTTGACACGGATGCTATTGTCAGATCTCGCTCTTTATGTGGGACCACACGACAAGCACCAGCTTTCGATTAAAAAAGAATAATCAAAATCAGTTCACCCAGTCCAAGGTTCCGAGGTAACAAACATAAAAAAATACAGTCGAATTGAGAACCTCCTTTTATTGAAGTCGGTTAAAAACACTGATCTGTCATTCTCATCTGATTTTTTTTAGCGTAGAAACACGCCGGGTATCCAGTACAAGTAGTTATCTATATCGTCATTACGACACCGACGCGGCGACGTAAGCTTGCACTTAAGAAGTTATAATAACGGTATTACATAGTGTGTCAATATTTGTCGAGGCGGGCGGCGGGGCGCCCGGGCAGCCCCAGGGGCGCCCCCGCGGCGTCCTGTATTCTAGTCAGGGCGCGCTAATATTTGCTCCGGCCCAACTCTGCACCACTGTGTATTCAAATGGCGTCGCAGATCGAGTAGGTAATGATAATTCAACTATACAGACACTGGGCTATTGCTATGTCGGTTTGTGGTCATTTTAGACCAGGAACTATAATGCACTGCAGGACAATACTCTCATTATGAACGTACTTCGCTGGATCGTCGTCTTAATGTTAGATTATTGATGCAAATGGGAACCTAACAAGCGATATCATCAACTTTCAATAAAATAATGAAGTCACTTTTTAGAGGTCGGTGTAATAATGTAACATCAGACTTTATACAGAGAGAGGACAAGTGCTTCAGCAGCAGCTACAGTCCTCGGCAGAGCTACCCGCTACGTAACCACTCTCTCGCTCTCGGTATGGCTGCATCTTCGATGTAACCTCACTGAACTCTGGCGTTTCCGATCACGACAACTTAAAACCCTATTGGCAAGTAGGTAACCCCTTCCGCAATACGTGGTGAAGTACCCTAAATTGTGAGGAGACACTCGTATCTTGCACTTGCCTGTCCGCTGCTAATAGGTTGAAGCCAAGTATCAAGATCCTACAAGATGGGCTGACGATAAAATGGGGATCTGTTATTTATGCAAACAGAAAGAAAACTGTCTTCGGCAGATATGATAATTAGCGGCGCAAGTTGTGGACCGGCGATGCGGGATCGCCCGCGCTTTGTTGCGTTTCGTGTTAAAGAGAACTGACAACATACAGAGAGCAAATGTTAAAGCTTTCAAAATGTTGCAAATACACGGCAACCAATATTCCTTCACGCGGACACAAGCTTCATATCTTGTATATTGTTTCGCATTTACACTCCTTATTAACAGAGTAGAAGCATGTTCCTGGCTTCATGGTTACAGCTCTTAGACACTACTTATTTTAAAAGTAAGTCCTCTCCCGCATCCCGTAGTTTTGTATAAATTGGCTAGAATTATGGTCATAATAGTTGTTGAAAATGTCGAAATAATCGTCTTTGTTGTGCAGTGTAAGGCTCACTCTTCGTAGGACCTCTTAGAAATAACAAACACGTCTTTCCAACACGATGCTTTATTGCTCACTGATTCATGCAACTAACAGCTATAAGTACTACATTGATACAAACATACCGCCCACCAAAAAGGGCCTTAAGAACTTTTTCGAAAAGTATTTAAATGATATTGCAAATTTACAATTTTATCGCGACAAATAAAATGTAATTTGACTAAACAAATAATCAATAATCTTGAGACACAGATAAATGTATTGTTTCTAAATATCATAAGAATTGAATAAATCGAACTAGCATTAAATGTAATAAATACAATTTTATCAATTTAAGTATCATAACCGTCAATAGGTATGGAGCACAATTTTATTTTGAAATGCTTCGTTTTGTGATATTATTTCCACATTTAACGCTGTAGACTCTGGTAAGTCCGTCGGGACCAGGATGTTTTTCAACTATCCGTCCAAGATGCCATTTTCCTGGCGGTAACCCTTCAGTTTTTATAAGGACCACTTGACCTATATCAAACTCATTTCTTTGTGTCATCCACTTAGGTCTCTGCTGTAATCTGGCAAGGTATTCTTGTTGCCATCGTTCCCAGAATTCTGAAAGTAATTTTTGAGTAAATTGCCAACGTGATAATTTGCTCATGGAAACGTCCTTCAGGCTTGGTGATGGAATTGTGACCGGGGATTCCCCAATGAGGAAATGCCCTGGCGTCAGTACGTTCCCGTTGATATCATCGTTATCTATAGGACATAGGGGTCGGGAGTTTAGGCATGCCTCAATCTGACAAAGAAGCGTTGTCATTTCTTCGTATGTTAAATGGGTTTTCATTACTCGTTTTAGGTGAAATTTAACGGATTTTACGCCTGCTTCCCACAGTCCTCCCATACTGGGGCTGTATGCAGGGATGAAGTGCCATTGAGTGCCGTCTTCTGCTAGTAGTTCGGACACCTCATTCCCAAAATCGAGTTTAGCTTGGCTAAAAGCATCAGCTAGTTCTTTATTGGCTCCGATAAAATTCCGGCCTTGATCACTCCATAGGTCTGTGCATCTACCACGTCTGGCTACGAATCTCCGAAATGCTCCTATAAATGCCTCAGATGTTAAATTTCCGACGAGTTCCAGATGTATAGCCTTAGTGGACATGCATACAAATATTGAAATGTATGATTTATTTGTTTTTACGCCTCTGCCTCTGGACATCAAAACGTCGTAGGGACCAGCGAAGTCTACGCCACTATGTACAAAGGGGCGAGCTGGGGTCACCCTCACCTTAGGCAACTCACCCATTAATTGCGATCGAGTTCTTGCGCTTATTCTCGCACATATTATGCATCTGTGTATGAAACGTTTAACTAAATTCTTAGCTCTCAAGATCCAATATTTAGAGCGCAAGTAACTTAACATTAGGTCAACTCCACCGTGAAGTGTCTGTTTATGGGCTTCAGAGATTATCAGTGAAGTGAGTGGACCTTTATCGTGAAGAATAATGGGATGTTTTGTATTGTAATCTAAGTCAGAATTTTTTAAGCGTCCGCCCACCCTGAGTATATTATTGGAGTCTAGAAATGGATTAAGGGTTTTCAATGTGCTTCTGTTTTTTATTTTACCATTATTTTGCAGGTCTACAATTTCTTCTTTAAAAGTTTCTTCTTGAGTTATTTTTATGCATAATTGTAAAGCTTGTTCTAAATCTTCTGTTGTAATTGCTGATTGTAAATCATTAATGTCTAATCTCTTGTAATTTAAAAATCTCCTCGCATATGTTATTGATCTTAATAATTCAGGTAAGTTATCGAAAAGGGAAAGTTTATTGTAGATGGAAGTCTCTTCATGTTGAACGTTCAGGTAAGTATTTATTTTTTTTCTTTCTAAATCTATGTCTTCGTTAATTGACCTTTCCATAATGATATTTTCTTCTTTCAGATGTTCGGGTCCATGCCACCAGAGAGTGTAGTCCTTTAATTCCGATGCTAACATTCCGCGTGATGCGACGTCTGCTGGGTTAATTTGTGACTGAATATGATACCATTTATTTCCAATGTTATCGAGAATTGTGATCACTCTATTTCGAACAAATGTCTGCCACCTATTTGGATCTCCTTGAATCCACGACAATACTATCGTGGAATCAGTCCAACAAAATATCTGGGTCATTGGAATTCGCATTGCTTCACTAATGTTTTTTAGTAATCGGGAGAGCAGTACTGCACCACACAGTTCCAGTCTGGGGAGCGACAACGCCTTAATAGGAGCAACCTTCGTTTTCGCGGCTATAAGGTAAGTATTGTATCTGCCATCTTCCGTTTGAACTCTTAAGTAGGCTACAGCACCATAAGCCTTCATCGATGCATCACAATAACCATGAACCGTCACTCTGTCAATTGATTTCTGTGTGGTACCTAACCATCTGTTTATTTTTATTTGTGTTATATGTCTCAAACTTTCTCTTATTTGTAACCATTCCTTTTTAGTTTCAGTGTCCAGTTCGTCGTCCCAATTAATGCCTTGAAGCCATAGTTTCTGGATGATTATTTTCGCTGATACAAGTGCAGGAGCCAACCAACCAAGAGGATCAAACAGTGTCTGCACTTCAGCCAATATCTTCCTCTTTGTAATAATATTAGACCAAGACGGCAACTTCAAATTATACTCCAAAGTATCATCTCCCATATTCCAGGATAAACCGAGTGTTTTAATCATTCCGTGCAGTTTTATATCGAAATTGACGTGTGAACTAATCTGTTCAGGTTTAAATTGCTTTAAAAATTCTGCTTCATTCGAAGCCCATTTTTGTAAAGTGAAACCTCCTCTTTTAAGAATTGAACTTATGTCCTTGGCTACGCTAACAGCCTCTTCAATTGTGTCTTTACCTGACATCAGGTCATCCATGTAGAAATCTTGTTTGATGGTTTCGGCTGCCTCCTGATTATCCTGAGCTTCATCTGCGGCTATTTGGTGAAGTGTCCTGACTGCGAGAAATGGTGCACTTGCAGTGCCAAAGGTAACACGTAACAATCGATATTCCTTCACTGGATCCCATGTATTGAATCGCCAAAGAATACGCTGGTAGTCTGTATCTTCCTTGGCAACAATTATTTGAAGAAACATCTTTTGTATGTCAGATACAAACGCTACTCTTTTTAGGCGCCATCGCATCACCAGTGATCTCAAATCCTCCTGTAATTGAGGACCAGTAAGTAACTCGTCGTTGAGTGCTATGTTATTGGTACCCTTGTACGAGGCGTCAAATACAGGTCTGATACGTGTAGTTTCGCTGTCGTGTTTGAATACCGGATGGTGAGGTAGATATACACTGGGATGATCCCATTCAACTTCTGGCACTTCTTCAATGTGATTCATTTTAAAAAACTCATTAATTGCTTCTGTATATTTAACTCTTAAATCCTCGTTCTTATCAAAACGTCTCTCCAAATGTTGTAATCTCTTTAACGCTCCTTCTCTCGTATTACCCTGTAATATTTTCCTTTCATCCGTTCGAAAAGGTATTTTGACCCTGTATCTTCCGTCTTCGCTTCTAGAATGCGTTTCCTGATATATGTGCTCACACCTCTCTTCATCCTTTGTATATGTTCTCTTAGTGTCTGTATCTACTTCCCATAAGGTCTTCAAAAAATCATCTGCCTTGAAGCAATGATGCATAACTAGTAATTGTTCTTTTGAAGTTTCTGCTTGTATGTTTCCAAATAAGATCCAACCCAAGCTGGTGTCTTGGGCACATGGTGATCCGGGAGGACCCTTTATAACGTCAGATTTCAATATTTCAGCATAAACTTCTACACCTAACAACATATCTATTCGCCCTGGTGTATTAAAGCTCGGGTCGGCCAGGGTGAGCCCGCGAATATGTGGCCAGGTTTGTAGTGCATTTGAGATTGTTTTCAGTGGTAATTGTGACGTTATTCTGGTAGGCATTATATAAGCATTCATGTTTAGATTATATTTCTCTTCAAATCTAGATTGTAGTTCAACTTGTGCTACTTGATTAACTGCAGCCGTCGTATTCCCGACGCCAGTGATGGTTCCATTCGCTCGGGATCTTTTGACCTTTAACAGCTGTGCGGCTCTCTCTGTTATAAAATTAGCTTGTGAACCTTGATCCACTAAAGCACGCAAGACTGTTGATCTACGTCCCTTCACTATAACCAATGCTGTCGCAAGCAAAGCTGTAGACCTCTTGGAAGCAAAATGAGTAGGTATTGCCATCTCAGGTAAGTCCTTTTCTTCTTGGTTGAATTCCTCTTCCTCTATTTGACTATGGTGTAGTGCAAGGTTATCCTGTGATCCGTTACTGTTAGACTCATGTAATAGGGAGTGATGGCGGCGACGGCATATTCGACAAGATACTGGAATACGACATCTTATTACTGTGTGTCCTGATGATAGACAGTTGTAACATAATCTATTTTTCCTGATGAATTCACTTCGTTCTGAAGGTTGCAGTTTGCAAAAGTCCTCACAATGACACAAAGTGTGGTCACCCTTACACATAATACATGTCTTACTGGTATATGTAATATTTTTATTGTCAAGTGTTGTAGCATGAAACGACTTCGCCTTAATCACGGACTTCTCCTTAATGGTTGCAGGGTTTACCATCTCAAGTGTACGAAATTTAGTCTCCAAGAATGTTCTTAAATCAGCCCAAGTAGGTAAAATATGAGGTTCCGTTTTGTATGAATATTCCTCCCAGCTCTTGTGCGTGTCGCTGTCTAATTTTTGTACTACTAAATAAATAATTATTTGATCCCAAAAGTCTGTAGCTATGTCTTGATTTTTCAGGTTATTTAAGCATTGAGTGGTAGTATCTAATAGATTTTTCAGTTGATTAGCTGACGGGGTAGTAATTTTCTTCTGATTAAATAATCTTTGTAGTAATGAATTTACAATTAATCTTTTATTACCGTATCGTTGTTTGAGTATGTCCCATGCTTGTTCATAATTCGATTCTATCACATTTACATGTTTCAGAAGTAACTCGGGTTCTCCGCTGACACTCGCTTTCAGGTAATGTAATTTCTCAACCTTGCTTAAAGACGTATTGTTATGTACAAGCGATGTAAACAAATCACGGAAAGTCGGCCACTCATCATAGCACCCGGTGAAGTTAGGTAATTCAATTCGCGGTAATTTTACGGAAGGTTCACATATCTTATTCAGTTCACAGGGAGTCGAAGTAACTTGTGACGTCGTCGGCGATATCATATCTCGTAGATCGCCCGTTATGCATGAGTACAAGTCTTCCACAATAAAGTAATCCTCATTCAAAAAATAAGGTATTTCATTCCGTGTACATTTCGGCGTAACCTTCACTAAGTGTTGATGTGTACTTTTAAACGTGTGCCAATAATCTTCTACGCACTTTATCTTCGATTCTATATATCCTCGAGTCAATCTTTGCTTTGGACATTTCTTTAAGTTAGCTTGTGTCTTTTGAAGCAAACCATAAGTATCTTCCAATGTATTAATCAACTGTTGTTGTTCACTAGTTAATGGGGGACTCATCGCGTCAATTGTTTAACACGTTCACTGTATAGCTCGATGTAAAACACGAAAATATTACAAAGCGTTGATTGCGATTCAAAGATGAATAGATGCGTAATGATTATAACTGCATTCGTAGCACTTGTTTACAACAAAAAACGTTCGCCGCTCGGTCACATCGGGCACCCAGGTAGCTTGTCGGCCTTTGTTCTCGCTTATCTATTTCTAAGAGTGCAATCCGGCTCGATATCGACCATATGTTGTGCAGTGTAAGGCTCACTCTTCGTAGGACCTCTTAGAAATAACAAACACGTCTTTCCAACACGATGCTTTATTGCTCACTGATTCATGCAACTAACAGCTATAAGTACTACATTGATACAAACAGTCTTAGTTGATGAATTTCATGGGCGGTCGGACAGCGCAGATAGCAACGTCGCTCTCTGTACGTTCCCTCACTCATGGTAACCTCAGTTGCGTGTTGTTCTTCCACGAAAGTTTAAATGAAACGTAAATACCGCTTAAAAGATTAATGAACGCTCCAGCCACCGAGAACAGACATTGTTCTAAATTCGTGCCGGCGTTAAGCTAAATTACAGATGTGTAAATTAATTTACTTTCAATTACGTGGAAAAGAATTGATATCAAAACTGGGCCAATAATATTAGCTGAACAACTCAATTATGTTTGTTCATCCCTTACGGGTCCCGTTTTTTGCTCTGCGAATGCATAACATGATAGAGTAGCACAAAAGTTGGTGCTACCACAAAATTTTCTTTGCTAGCTTCGATCATCTCTTCGCTGTAATCTTTAAAAATCAATTGTGAAAAATCAAATCAAAGAGGTGTGAAATTTTAAAATAATCCAGTAGTTGTTTAAGCAATCGCTGAGAAGAACAAACGCTGCCGCGCCGTACTCGCATTATAACACCCAGGAGCCGGCGCGGCGGCGCGAGCTACGCAAATAGCTGAGCATAAGATGTTTCTCCAATCCGGAGACGTTCTCACAAGAAATCGGTAAAGCGACGGAATGGAATGCTCAAGCTTACATTTACAGAAACAAATAACGATATGCTCCTCCATTGAACTTCTGATCTTAACCCTTCGCGAGTAAGGTCTACAATAAGTTCGGGGTGTCTAAACAGTCGAATCAACAATACAGCTTAACGTTCGCGATTCTACTTCCTTTCTTGTGCAGCTGCAGAGGCAATCACGATCGGCTTTGCACACTAATTTCCATTTCTAAACTGGAATATTAATGGAATTGAATAAGATTCTGCATTGGAAATGATACGACAATATTTGATACTTTAATCCGATCAAATTAATTTCCATTGGAATATTCAGCTCCCGTTAATTAATTCGAAGCAGCTCGTTAATAAAATTTATTATTTAATTTAATTAAGATAACTAGATTTAAATACTTATAGAAAATATTTTTTAAATAATTCGGTCCTCTCCAATTTGCATGCCTCAAGGGACATTTGCTTATCTCGTAATTTTGGAGCTAGGATCTAATGATCACTTAAATTAGAATTTTTTTTGATTACTCTCCACTGCTTTCTGATGATTGATGAATTCGTCAATTTAGTTCATCATTAACTTAGTTTGTATTCTTAAATTGACTTTTTGTACTGTTATTATTATATTTTTAATAGAACTTGGGGAGTTAACACAACCATTGGGCAGCGAAATCCGAATCGGCAGATATTTATTTTACTATAGTACAGATACTGCCACAACAAGCAGTTGTTTGTTGTGTGAAATTTTAGGGTATGGTACGGATCATACCCTAAAATTTCAAAAATTATTGTTAGTAACAAAACATTTTGTTGACCAAATTTTAATGTTCCTCAGTTTTACTATGAAACATTTTTTACTATGAAACATTTTTACGATGAACATTTTTTTACGGCGATGGTGAGATGCCTAATCTTAAATTTACACTGTTACATACATAGTAAGTAGTAATCATCAATGTAATTTACACTCTCTAAAGTTTATCCATTCGTAACTATCAAAGGACACGATTTAATTTTTATATTTATTTTCAAGAAACAATTCATAAATGATGTCATCCTGTTAAAACCTTACACGTTCGTAGCAGAACAGTCCATGCTGGCTTTCTTTCACAAGTAAATGGCTTAATTCCCGCTAAATGCGCACTCCGGGCAATCCGTCGATAAGTTCCGCGGTCTGTATGAATACTAAAAACTCATAAAACCGTACTCAATGGAAGAATCTTCATTTTGGTGCGGAATATTTGGAGCGCATCCAAAGCAACTCCAGATGAGCGGAAGATAAAATTTCATTTCGGAATCATTGCTATGCGAAAACTTTTGAATATCAATGGTAAACTTTTTGTATAATCCATACTAATTCTGCGCAGCACTTGCAGCGCGGCGGTATAAACGGAGACAGGTCGGGGCAGCCTGCCCCAACTCCACAGCGGGTGCTCGTTGGACCGACAGGCAGCATGGCTATCAAACGGCACTTCTAGGGCGTTATCAAATTCCTTGGAGCTATCAAATCTCAGTTCCAAGGCAATCACATTCAAACTATTAAAACTTGGCATATCAATCACCGTATTAATGCACGGTGTCGTGTACAGAACTTCACTTACTTGAAGAGTGGAAAACAAAATATTACAATTGTAACTATTGCTGTAATAGTAAACCAAATATCATGTAGTGGAGGTATCGCGAAACAGCCGGGTGGTCGGCGCCGCGGCGTGGTGGAGTGGTATCCGCCATATATCCGGCATCGCTGTAATGAATGTGCCGCAAGTGCGGTGCGGCGGTGCGGTCCGAGCTCCTCTCCCCTTTGTAGCTTTAATGGATTGCTATTTCTCAAATCATAATATAAAATATACTTTAGAAAATAGGGAAGATTCTTCATAAGATGAAAATTTCATGATCCACACGTAACATTTGAGTGTTTTTGAAAATACCGGTGATGTTAACAAAGAGACAAGATTTTATAGGTATAATGTAAAAATGGTTGTCTGTAAAGTCGGTTTACGGACGGTAGTTTAACGTGACAAAGTCATGACAAAACATTGATGAAATGATTGGCTTCAACCCATTAATGGCCCACTACTGGGCACGGGTCTCTCCTCTTGAGGAGGCCTAGAGCATACTCCACCACGCTGCTCCAGTGCGGATTGGTGGAGATCATTTTAATAGACGTTATCACGTCAATAAATTTGTTTTTATAAAAACTCTACCATGCATGAGTGCCGTTGGTATTACAACGGGACGAACAGCATAGCGACCTCCACGACTCAAGCGTCATTATCTTGTTTGTTGTTTAGAGAAAACATCCCAAACAGAGCGACGGCAGTTGGCTTAACTAAACGATCGCAAAATTCTGAATAGTATGTGGCGCTACCCCTCAAATCTCCTCATCGCCGTTGGTTGGTTTGAAGGAAATGCTGTATTCCCGCCTATGGTACCTTATGTTATTATACCTTATGTTGTCCTTGTTATTATACCTTATGTGTACGAGCCCCGACTGATGTTGTCGGAGCATTTGCATAATTATAATTATAATATGTATATTCTACCGATACAGAAAACATCGATACCATGATTCAGGTTGGCGTGACGTCACCGTGTGACGAGTGCGCGTCGTCGCCACAGGCGCAATAAAGTATCTTAATTTTATTTCAAGCCTGTTATGTCCCGCTTAACGAGATATTATTAATTTTGTAATATTTAATATTAACTCATTAAATATTACAACATAGTCAACTGTGGCTACAACTCCTAATAATAAAACTGAAACTTTTAGAAGACTACATTGATCGTTCATTATAAATTTCGCGCACTTCATTACGTCCCTGTCAACAATGAAAACTACTTAAAAATGCAGCAGCCTGTCGGTGCAGCTCGCCGCTCGCAGCTCGCGTCGCCAATTTATAGCTGGAGATTATTTATGGCGTTAATTGATTCATAAATTAAATATCCGAACATATTGGACTCTCGCCTACCTGTCAATAACGATTAAGCTGAGTTGCGATGAGGCGGAAGCAGCTCTTTAGTTGGTAGATGTCACTAGAACTACAAGTGAATATGATAACTGACACTTAGAATTTATATGGACTGTTGTTATACTGACTGGGTTAAAAAAGTGGGATAAAAACTGGAAAAACAACAGGATAAGTCCTAAAAACCATTACGATACGTACGATCTTCGCCTCCTCCAGTACTCTATAGTTATATTAGTTCGTTACAGATCACCGGATTACTGCATATCTATTTATCGTATAATATATAATTATTTGTTTAAATGTAGGCAAAGAAAAACGGTGAAGTTCTTTTTATCCTCCATTTGTTTGCCATTGTAATAGGATAACTCCACTTGACCTTAAGGAATCACAATCATAATTCTGAATAACAATCTCCCGCCTGCACGTAAGTACGTAAAAGTTTCCCTAAAATTATCTCTCACTTACCCACCAGTAGTGGCAGTAGGCACCCCGGCATCCCGCTAGCACGTAGTTGGCGACTCGAGCAATATTTCCCAAACTTTTTACGTTATGACCTCCTTCATAAACAGTTTCTCGTTTTATGCTAAAAGGAAAATTCAAGGAGGAAATTCAAAAGGCGCTGAAATAAATAGCGAGAGAATAAATATTTTCGGAGGGAGAGCGGGTGGAGGTGCGGGGGGGGCATTGCACATGCATGCCACTTTGCAAACGATGTCATTTTAGCTTCTTGTTATAATTTTGTAAATATTGCCTTTCGTACTTCGAGTTTTACAGACTAAATGTTACTTAAGTGTGTTATATTATATTAAGGGTGAAATAGTTACGTTAATAAATGTAAAATTACAACAACATATTATTGTCATAGAGCGAGAATCGATAAATTACGAAATACTGAGTACTTGTATATGTCGGAGATCATAAAATGGAACGTCAAGCCGGGCCAGGCTTAGATGTATTCGGATTGTGAAGATGGCAACACTATGTGAATTGACTACTGTCATTTGGTCACGCGGTGACGTGGCGGGAGAGCCGAGGAAAGCTATTGACTTGCCAGCGACGAGCGGACATTCTGGATACAGCCTTCGAGCTGAGCAGACGCCTAGACAAGAACGTTGTTACTTTTAAGACGGAACGCGACGTGTGAATTGTATTGTGATATCAGATTGACGAGTAACAGGATCAGACGATTATGCGAGGCATTGGGGTGGCTGTAAGGGGTGATGGGAGGCCACTGGGCCGTCGTGCCCTATTATTTGTTGGTTGTTACTCGGATAATTGAAGACAATCAGTCCTAATCGCGTATTTAATTATAACCAGTGTAAAACCTGTGTTAAAATGAGTTTCTGACTAAAGTGATGTAAACGCCCACTGTTGTTATTATTTCCCGAACCACCACCCAACCAATCTTTATTCTCTACATCGGAAGTGGAATGGACCCACATGGTGAGAAAATTTCGCCCACATACGTCAGAAAATAAATGAAGAATGACGGTGGTTCGGATGATATTTGAAATGAATTGGTTGCAATGTGAAACGTAACGACAGTAAACGCGAGTAAATGAGAACCGTGGAATTTTACAAAGAAAATATGTGAACCTACCCCCAGATATTCGCCTCACGCAAGATGTCGATATTAGTCGAGAAGCAATTATGGTGGAAGTGAACGGTGGAACGGAGTGCGTTACTATTTGAACATAGAACACGAGGACGTGTTCAGTTTGTCAGAGATGGTCGAGGGAGTAATAGCATCCAAGACACCAAACCAACACAAGACAACAAACCAAATAAAACAAAAAAAAAAATATTTCATAAGACGTGTCTTTGAGGGAAAAGTACTGTCTTTTCATTCGGATTGCAAGAATCCGCATTTCAGGTTTTTCAGATATGATGTTACAAGCGGTGGACGGCAAGCATGTGAAGTGGGGATTCTAGATTTCGAATACAAAGGATCGGAAAAATGTCATTAAGGTTTGAGGTTATGGGACAGCGATTTGGTATGGCATATTTTTTCATTGTTCTTGGCAAGATTGGATAATCCGATAGTGTGTAATATCTTGTGTAAATGGTGCCGTCATCTTGAACTGTCGAAAACCACCTGACAGAATGTTCAAGGTTAAGATTTCATGAATTTGTGTTTAAGTAATTGTGCTTCGAGTAAGTTCAAGGATTTCCTTAAAATAAGATTGACTGGGAAGAACTGATTAGAATGGTGGTTTGCCTAAACTACAAATCGTTTCGTTGTATTTGTGCTTGATTCAACGAAGTATTATGGAGTCATTGTACAGTGTCTTTCAGAGTAGTTATGGTTAACAAAGTTATTCAAGGTCAGTGCAGGTATATTGTTTTGTGACACCAGAAGCGTTCTGTAAATGATATCAGGAGTTTCCAATTTTAGACATCTTGTTAGTCTTTAATAAAATTGTCGTCTGCCTTCAGTTCAGAAAAATAGCAACTGGACGTTTCGTGTTTTTGTCTTTTGTTTTTTTGTGTGTGTTTCAGATAAACTAAGTGACAATGTCAGTGGTATGGACATGCAACCTGTGAATATCAAAAAGTTTCTGAGAACCCAAATTCTGTGACCTGCTACACGCGCGGACAAAAGGGGCACGTGAAAACTAACTGTCCTAACAAGAAGAATGGAAGCAAGGCTGCGGTCAAGGAGGTTCATCATTGTTAGCACCGCCCATCTAGGAGTACTCTGGTAACATCATCCGGTGAGTCTGTTGCTTTTTTATTCGATAGTGGATCATCTTGATTACTTTTGAAGGAAAGCTTCCGCGATAAGCTCTCGGGTATTGTGTGTAAAGATATTGTTTATCTTAGTGCTATTGGAGGTAGACGAAATGTGTCGTCCAAGTTACACCCGCGGATCGGGTTGACTTGTCACGGTGGTTTGTTTAGCACCATCAGACGAAATGTGTCGTCCGAGTTACACCCGCGGGTCGGGTTGACTTGTCACGGTGGTTTGTTTAGTACCATCAGACGAAATGTGTCGTCCGAGTTACACCCGCGGGTCGGGTTGACTTGTCACGGTGGTTTGTTTAGCACCATCAGACGAAATGTGTCGTCCGAGTTACACCCGCGGGTCGGGTTGACTTGTCACGGTGGTTTGTTTAGCACCATCAGACGAAATGTGTCGTCCGAGTTACACCCGCGGGTCGGGTTGACTTGTCACGGTGGTTTGTTTAGCATCATCTGACGAAATCTGTCGTCCAAGTCTGGTCCCTCGAAAGGGCTGACTTGTCCTGGATGACTGCTTGTTATTAGAAAGACGAATTGTGTCGTCCGGGTCAATTCCTGGCTAGGATTGGCTCGTCTAGAAGTTTATAAAGATGAAAATGTGTCGTCTGCGTTGTCACTAAAGTTCTGGCTGCTACATGTGTTATCATTATGAAGCCTTGGGGCTTGAGGTCAGGGAGGCCGAGTGGGAAACTTTTACTTTGCGAAGGTTATGTCTTTTCCAGGTGGTCCCCTGCTGCCTCACCGAGGACGGTGAGATTGTCATGATGGCCGTGTCGGAGATCATAAAATGGAACGTCAAGCCGGGCCAGGCTTAGATGTATTCGGATTGTGAAGATGGCAACACTATGTGAATTGACTACTGTCATTTGGTCACGCGGTGACGTGGCGGGAGAGCCGAGGAAAGCTATTGACTTGCCAGCGACGAGCGGACATTCTGGATACAGCCTTCGAGCTGAGCAGACGCCTAGACAAGAACGTTGTTACATTTAAGACGGAACGCGACGTGTGAATTGTATTGTGATATCAGATTGACGAGTAACAGGATCAGACGATTATGCGAGGCATTGGGGTGGCTGTAAGGGGTGATGGGAGGCCACTGGGCCGTCGTGCCCTATTATTTGTTGGTTGTTACTCGGATAATTGAAGACAATCAGTCCTAATCGCGTATTTAATTATAACCAGTGTAAAACCTGTGTTAAAATGAGTTTCTGACTAAAGTGATGTAAACGCCCACTGTTGTTATTATTTCCCGAACCACCACCCAACCAATCTTTATTCTCTACATATAGGTTACAAACTTTCACCAAAAATTGGTTCGAACGAAATCTAGTAAGTATTTTTTTAATAAAAAAATACACTATTATTAAAACATCGATCAGTTACAATGAACTACAAGAACTTTTATATTATGTTACTTGCTGCTACGGAACCCTTCATGGGCGAGTCCGACTCGTACTTGGCCGCTTTTTTATATTATCATGGTAGTATGTAGATAAATAATATAATACACATACTATTTGTGGCAATTAATTTATTGGAACCTCTGATCTGCAATGTGCTTTAGTTATTAGAGAAGAACCAGGAATAAACTCCATAACAGCAAAGAATTATCGCAATAATATTATAATATATTCCTACATTATAAATATTCATATATTTAGCAGAAGGAATATTCAATAATATTCCTTTTACTTTGCTCCATAACATACATATTTCCAGTTCACCTAACGTTCACATCAATAACAATCTACAACTCCGTGCTCAATAACCGAATCCCATAGATGTCCCACATGTATTGTTCGAAATAGATTGACATATTACTTATTCTAAATATTTAGTTTTTCTACATGACTTCTTGTATGAAATCATCTGAATAGGCCGATTGTTGTTGAACCAAAAAGATCGCTCGCCGACAGTGCGGCTACAGTCATACACAAGGATATCCCTTTGAAAAAAATCCTCTATTTTCTCCATTCTTTGATGCATCTGCATACTACGCAGGCTTTAGCCTAAATACCTCTTTTGTTCTCCTTTGCTTTTGATGAGTCGACTGGAAGAAATCGTTATATAGCAATAACACAGATGTTTAGTGTATGTAAAATCCATTCGATTCTCACTAGCTAGACCACTGAGCAAACTTTAAACTACTATATACTTATTTAATTTTGATTTTTAAATAATATTAAGTTATCTTTTTCTACATATTATTGTATTAAAAAACCTAAGTCGGAGGCGTGAGTAAAATGTCGCAGTAGGTACCTATCGAGTTAGCTAACTAACTCCACTAAACTTCACGTCACGTCTGCAAGTTGCGTTCTTCTGATTTTCTATGGCGATGTCGATATTGTGTGAAAAAGTTTAAGGATTTCAGGCTTATTGTTCGGTGTTAGTGAAGTTTCTTAGAAAAATTGAACCAGGAATTATCACTCTGTCCATAAAATGTGGATTCCTAGAATACCTATACTACCGACGTGAGCACTAAGGCATCTGATATCGGAACTATTTTCAATATCGAAACTGGTTTACGATATTGAGCCCTGGTTCCGGAATTCCGGAACTGGTTTCGATATTGGTTGTTTAAAAAAAAATTTGAGGACGAAATAAAAAAGGAGAACCCCAGTTTCCATAGAAACTCAGGCCTAAGTAGACAAGACTGGAAATTGGCTGTTAATTAGATTATTGCAAAAAGTTCAATTTCTCCAATTTTCACGGCTGCCAGCAATGGCCAACTAAGGAAATCCTAGAATGAATCACCTTAATTATAGGTTATGATTATGTCATACTCGTGTCACAGTGCTATTTAATATGTATGTTACACTTACGTTGGCGGGTGTCTATTATAATATCTACTACTTCAATGGTTTTCACCCAAAACGAATGTCATAAAAAGGTTGTATAATAAAAGCTATTGCATATTTCAAGAGATTTTATTAGTTATCATTATAATATATTAATATTTCGTGTAGTTGTGCAGGAGGCGTTATATTTCGTTAGTACCTTGCCCAATCAAGATACCATAATATACTCATTGTAAGTATGGCCACAGCAACTTCCTGATCTTCTAAAGATGTATAGGGTACGTTATCCAGTGTTCAGGACTTATTCTGAACCTTTGTCAGTCACAAAACAGGCGATTAAGGAGTCCATATTCATATAGTATTGGTTTGCAAGAAATTGTAGCGAAACTGCGAAACACATTCACCAAAACACAAGTACGAAAGCGAATACAATAGAAAATTAAAATCACTGTGTACGTGTCGATGAGTTTCAATAGTAAATAGGACTCCAAATACGCTGAAAATATTTGATAGTAAAAATATACAAGAACACGCGTAGAAAGATGAAAGATCGATGACAAATATGACAATACAGTGGTGTTATTTATAAATACTATGGTTACCAAAATGACATTATTAGGGATTACATCATCATTGTTGTCAATCGATTAATCGATGTCAAAATATTCGAAATGTAATTTAATAAAATTACCGTAACGATTGAATGGTAATTATAATATATTACATAGTTTTGATTTATATGGAATACGAAAATATGTAAAAAATAAATTAATATTATAATTATAATCACTAAATAATACATAAAATATATTATTATGTTACATCAATCGATAATTATCAATCGATTCAATCGATTATAAAATCGTATGTAATGAGGTAAATACTGTGAAAACTTTTTTGCATTATTTTGTTCATTTGGCAAGAGCAGCTGAAGCTAAGATTTAAATATGTTTATCTTATAAATAAGACGAATTTTTTGGTATATAGTTTACTCTTGTCTAGTCCGATGTTCTAACACAGATTACATATGGTTCGGGGCCGAAAATTGGGGATCTCCTTTGAAAGTATGTTTTATGAACTTTAATTATTTATTGAAATTAAGTTGAACTTAGAAAAATTTTAGCTAATTACAATAACATATAATTATGATTAGCTAACTTTGTTAACCTGTTTTAATAAATCACATTTATTTTTTGTCTTTATAGTAAAAACACAAATAAACAACAATAAAAAAACTAGCTATAGTCTTGAGCTTAAATCACAGTTTTTGAAGCTAAATATTAAATTCTATATTCTTTGAATAATTCACATAACTATACTAACAATTAACACAAATTAACACCATCATCGCTATCATCTGCGTATAGGTACGCAGATCCTACGCCTTCAGTTGTTAGGAGTTGAAATATCCTCCAAGCTCAACTTTGGGCAGTTCATCGAATCCAAAGTTGAAGCTGGTGCAAGGAAACTTGGCGTCCTTGTGAAGGTGCGGCGGTACTTCACACCGAGGCAATTGTTAACCTTATACAAAGCTCAGGTTAGGCCATGTGTGGAGTACTACCCTCACATTTGAGCAGGAGCAGCCAAATGTCACCTTTCTGCTTTGGATTCGATGGAGAAGCGTGCGAAGAGGCTCATTGGTGACCCAGGTCTGGTGCAAAGTCTCGAGCACAGGCGCAGAGTGGCTAGCCTCTCAGTTTTCTATAGGGCATGTGCCTTTGGAGAGTGTGCGCAGGAATTATTTGAATTTATTCCCCGTTCCTCCATCGAATGACACGACGCACGGCGGGTATCCACCCTTTCGTGGTAATTATCCCGCCGGTACGGACGAGGCGGTTTGCATCGTCATTCATTATGCGCACCGCGAAGGATTGGAATAGCTTTCCTGCGTCTGCGTTCCCACCCACCTATGACGTGGATGACTTCAAGAAAAGAGTGAATAGGCTTTTATTAAGTTAGTGCGCTCACCATCCTGCACCATATCTTCACTTACCATCAGGTGGGATTATGGTCAAGCATTAACTTATTTTAAGTAAAAAAACACATAATTGTGATATTGCAAAGTACCTATAACCGATATTTGAAATAAATGAACACGCGTTCGAAATAAATGAACATCGAAATCACTACTTTGTATATTAAGAATGAATATCGAAATTTCGATATTGAAACACTCAGTTCCGGAACTGAAAAATTGTCCGAGATTCCGGAGTTTCGAAATCTCGAAAGTCCGATATCGACGCCCTAGTGAGCACTTGGCAGGCCTCGGTTCGAATCACAACACTCACAATCCCGTCATCCGGGAGCCGCTAACTCGCTAAGCAGTCAATACGTTTACGGTTACGTTTACGTACGCGACCGAGTTTAATTGGCTGTGTGCACTGTGCGGTGTGCGGTTGTGCTGTACGGAACGCGATTTTAATTTTATTCCGCTGAACTCGTTATAATACCTACCTGCCATGACATCGGAACATGCACCAGTACATTGTTATTTGTTACTGAAGCTAATTACTTAGTATGATTTTATGGTGATTCGTCACGACGACGCGAAGCCGCAACGCACTTAGTCTTTATAAAAATTATGGAATGACTAACTTGAATCAAATGGGTGTTATTTTATTTTACGTATTGCTACTCCCGCTTCTAAGTAATTATCGGTTCTATTACTTTTCCTTTTTATTTTTAAAATAGCTTAACGAGCAAACTGCTGATGTTTATTTGTTTATCGTACTCACTCTTCGTCCTGTATTCTATTCTACATGTTTGCATAAATAAATAAATTATCAATTCCTTAATGCTTATTCAATTTGTTTCTCCATAGAGCTGGTTTCCAATCCATTCCCAGAGGAGATACATCTAGCAAGTCAGACAATACCGTCACGCATTTGCGGTCGCATCGTCAGTGTTCGTAGTCCGTAGTCCGTAGTCCGTCCTGTGCGTCACAGCGAGCGGACGACCGGACGCCCGGACGGTCGACCGCCGTCATAACGAGTCCATTGTCCGCTAACCACCACCTGAGTGGACTCGGCTCGTTGAGGTCACTGATCGACCCGCTTGTTCTACTCTCAAACGATTCGCAATCGACAGATGACAATGGAGGTCTCTTTGTTCCACTCGGATGAGCAGGACGCATTGTGACTTTGATACTTGCAACAATCTGATAACTGATTAGCACAGGAGACATTTCTAAAAACTTACGATTTTAAATTTTAAGTTCATGGTGGACACTGCAAACGGATCTTCGTGTAAATGATTTTGATTTCTAAAACCTGTAACATACCCAAAGCTTAGGACTGTTTTTCTCCGCACCGAAACGATAATATTTAATTTTATATATGTAACTACTATAATGTTATATTGTAAGCCCTTGTTTCAGTTGTAAATCATTGACCGAATCAAGTGATCGGTGCAGGGATAATCGCTAGTGGTAAATTTTTTTATAAGCTTCCGAGCTCGACCTAGATGAACCCCGGTTGTTGTCCTAAGATGGCTCATCGGAGATTTTCGAGATCCGAGACTCGTAGCGTGGTATACCCTAGACACCTAGCCCGGCAGTTCGTCGCCAATGACAACCCATGAGGTCAATTTACAAAACACTGCGTAGGATGAACCGTCTGGCGTAATGGTTACCATGCCGGATCGCTGTGCCAAGGGTCCTGGGGTCTATTCCCAGCGAGGCAAAAATCTGAATGATCAGTTTGAATTTCTGTTGTAGGTCTGGGTGTGTGAGTCCTTGTCTTTGTGTGTAGTCCATGGTACTGACAACACAGGGAATCCTAGGGTGGAGCTATGGTTATACCGCCAACATCGAGCGGGAGACCATGGTTCCAATGCGTTATCACGGGTAAAGTGTATAAAGTGTAAATGAATTAACTAGAACAAGCGCAGCGGAGCCCTGAGCTATAATCGGGTGAAGTGGCGGAGTGGCGGACTGGCGGAGCCGCCCCTCTTTGTTAGGCGCCGTCTTACGCCGTAATCCCGGCGGGTGTTTTAGTGTGATTAAACATTTGAATTTACGGAGTCTAGCGCTATGCATGGATACGGAATACGAAAGCTCAAACGAAAATTTGCCTAGAAATTTGTAAAACGAATTTTAAATCCTGCGAATAATATTTTAGACAATTGTAAATGGGCGTATGCCTAATTTGCATGTTTGTGTGGCGTATGTACTAAGAAAAATAGACAGGATATATTAACATCGATAAATGTCTGAATAACTACCTACAGAATGAAACCTTATTGCCGGATGTCAGAAGCACTCTACAAGCTAAAACCGTAATAAAATTGTGTGTCCCACTGTTCGGCTCGGGGTCTCCTCTTATAATGTGAGGGGTACAGGCCATAGTCTACCACGCTGGCCAAGTGCGGATTGATAGACTTCACACACCTTTGAGATAACTCTCCGGTGTGCAGGTTTCCTCTCGAGGTTTTCCTTCACGGAAGCAAGACTGATAATTAATTTGTAATAAGCATATAATATTTGAAATTAGGTGCGTGCCAGGATTTGCATTTTGCAAGCACTCTAGTTTTGCATTTTGCTCTGTAGGGTTGTCAGAGGTCATCCAATTAAGAAGTAATCAACACCACTATTTGAATTGTTTACGGCCCGAAAGCATCCTGAAGCTTCAGAGCTTCAGCTAGTTATTAAGTAAAAAAGGATAACGTAACTTTTAAAGTACAAATGTTGTTGAATAGTGATCTGTTTGAATATCTTATAGAACAATGATTTATGTACGGTGTCAACATTTACTGAAATGATTTAATCCGCTCTTTACAATTGATGGACAGCAGTGGCGAGGTTGCATTCAGTATTCAGGCCATCCCACTAAGCCGCACTTCTAGTAATTAACTAATTTTCTATCAATATTAGGTGTTCAAAAGCAGAGTGTTTCCGTGGTCAGAGTAGTTCAGTGGTCAGGCTCTCATGCGGAAAATTAAGCAGCTGGGAATTCCGCATTCAAATTTATTTTTCAAATTTTGACGCGACTTTGAGCGCTTCAACACCCTTCTTTGTCGGCTAACACCGTAAATACTCTATGCAGCAGCAATAACGCGATGATATTATAAAGCTTTGAAATACCGCTTCCGTTTAATTCATGAGAGGTGTTAGGAATCTCAACAAATGTGACGAGATTTCTGCCATCTGTTGCGAGAGCCGAGAGAGCTATTCACGCTGTGAACAAGGTCGTGATGCATGACACCGACACCGACAGCGACAGCGACACCGTGCAGCGTGCAGTATGTGTGTAGTGTGTAGTGTCACTCTTCACACGGAGACGCGGCGCTTCTTGACGGAATGTGTTTTGTTTGTTAATTTCAGCACGTCCTCGGAAACGCGAAAGGCGACATTCTGCAGGTGTGAAACTTTAACTAAGAGGTTGAGGATTGTTCTAGTTACAAACGCTGTGGTATTTTGTAGTGTCACCTTTGAATGAAACTATTTTAACGAATTTACTCCTGATTCTATGTTTATTATTTTTATGCTAACAACGGACAACATCATACAAGTGGTATTTGTCCCAATATCCTCCGACCCCCAAACTCCGAAACCCAAAGAGGTATCCTTTCGTCATTCGAAAATCGCTAGTTAGTAAGGATTGTGACTTATCACTAATAATAATATGCTCACAAACAGTGCTGGATTTAGGCCTAGGCCCGTGAGGCCCGGGCCTAGGGGCGCCATGATTTTGGGGGCGGCAAAATTTTCAGAACCCCAAAAACTTACGAGCGATAAAATATCAGAATTATTTGTATTAAAAATATTTTTGTGGATATTGTCACTTCAAATTAAATAATTTATAAATGATTTTAAATGTTGAGTTTACCTTTTAATTTGTCGCTGCAATATTAATTCTTTTTAATCTATATTACTTACTTTGAAAACAAAAATATTAATTTTTATAGTGGATGCAAATAATTATTTTTTATAGTAGATTTAACCCATTAGTGGCCCCCTTCTGGGCTCGGGTCTCTCCCATGAGAAGGCCTAGATTGTTAGCGGACAGTTAGACTTTCATTTCAAAAATCTAACTATCCGCTTTTTTTAATGTCCATCTACCCGAGATTGGTCTCGTTTTCGGCTAATATTGGGGTAAGTGTTACGATAAAATTGTAAAAAAATAAAAAATAAGATGGCCGCCGAGATATTTTAATTTAAAATTTTTCAGTTTAAGAAGTGACTTTGAAAGGTCGGATTTCATTGGGGTTTTAACTTTTTTTCGATTTTTTTTCTTTATTTCTTCGGGTCAATCCCCAATTTTGGCGTTTGGGGTATAATTTTTTTCGATAAGATGGCAGACATTTTATAAAATGTAGGAAAAATTGCATTTTTTTAAAGAAAATTTTTTTTAGGTTGGCTACATTTGAAAGAATTACCTTGTATGAGGCGGTTTTGGTGCTTGATCTGAAGTGTTGGCAGATTACGTTGATTTTGTTCATAATTTTTTTTGAACTTTCTATTCAAAAATATAAAAAGTAGGAGAAACATTTTTGATTAAAAAAAATTGTGCGTGGAGGCCCTCCGCGCGGAAGAAATGAAACTTCGTAATGTGGAAATGAAAATAGGGATGGGTAAAAACTGATTTTTAGTAAACTTCATATTGTTTCTTTACGACAAACTTTATTAACATTGCTTACAATTCACTACTCGTTGCTAACGCTCGCGCTGGCCTGTAACAGGTATGCTACGCGCATGACTTCGAGTGGTTCCTTTTTTTTCGGCCCTTTGTGTAATTTGATTTACAGCATTGTCAGGTTTGGTTTTTTCTTTGTTCATACAATTTTTTGGAGTTTCTGTTCAAAAATGTGAAAAGTAGAAGGAAAATTATTTTTTAATAAAATTTGATAAAATTTTTCGTGGTTTTCGTAATGACATTTGAACATTTTCATCTAAATCACCTGGCAACACTGGGAGTCAGAAATTATTTAACTTTTCAAGAAGTTGAGCAAAATCTATAGATCAGAGATACGAAAATGTATGAAAGATAATTATTTCTGCTTTAAAAGTCATATTCAAAAAACTATAAAATTTCAGCGTTGCCAGTGCCAATACAAAAAAATATCATTTTTCGTAAATATTATTTTTGGATCAAATATTTCCTCATTATACATAAAGGACGTTTGTAGGTACTGATAATTTGTGAGTTTTAGTGAAAAAAAATTGTGTTGCCATACAAAAAATAATAATTTTCATACAAATGAATTCGTTTTTCGAATTTTGAGGCTGTTGTGACTAGTGTCCATTTGGTGTCTTCATAGTGTATGAGGTGTTTATAGGAACTGATAGTTTGTTAATGGTGGTGAAAAAATATTTTGATGTTTCCATACAAATGTATTTTTGCATGTTGTATTTCAGGCCGTATTGTCTCCTTTTGACGCCAGTTCAATGTAAGCGGCGTTTGTTGGTACTATAGTCCCCACGAACTAAGAATGCATATTTGTCGTTTGTCATCGCAGTGACACTAAGAGATGTACAAAAAAAATCGATTCACGAAAGAACCAATTTTTGCAACAAATCGATTCAAAATTGTAAGACTTTCGAATCGATTCAATAATTAAATTGTAAATTCTAAAAACCGAAACATTTAGATATCCACAAGTAACTGGAATGATACTGCCTCCATTGAGCTACTTAAGTTACTTTACCATACCTATACGCTCAATAATTATGTATTTACGACTATAATAAAATATTTTTTTCCTAAAAAACTCACTGTTAATTCGTCCACGCCGCATCCAGCGTATGAAATTTGGGTTTCGTTTGTATAATGAATATTCTAACCGTATTTTAATCAGTTCAAATGGCTGCGGTTAGAGATTATGGTAATAAACACTTTTGGTCATGTTCTTATAGAAGAGAAGAAATTAAATTGTTTAATTGTTAAACACAAAGAAAGAAATAAAATAAATTCATTTTTATTTTAAGTTTCGATTATAGTAATGTATCGATTATTATGGTTTTATAAGTGATTTCATACCGTCACATCACTTAACGTCAGTGTAGATTTTGTCATCTTCATATAACATTTATTCGACGATTTATTTTATTTATATTAAATTTTGCATAAATTATGATGTGATGGGATTTTTACTAGATTATAACGTTTAATATGATTTATAAATAACGTCAATACGAATACGATACAATACGAATAGGGTTTTTAACAAATTTTGGCAAACTCCTTTGTTCGTAGGTATCCAACTATTCATGTCAATTAAATAATTATTCCATTTTGCTCAAAGACGTGCGTACAAGGTTGGTTCATATTAATAAATGGCATCTATCATTAATGCGTTCTTAGATAATTTTGAGTATAACTGATCATACACATTGGAGGAAAAATTTAATATTTTTATATGGAAACATTGAAACATTTTTAAATCTTTGGTTTTATCTTCATATTTTTAGTTTAAATATGTATTTTGTGTCGAATATTTCAAACTGTTCCCATTGAATGGCATTACAATGTATGAGGCGTTTGTTAGTATTAACGGTTATTAAAATGTATCAATGAAAAAAATTTCAGTGTTGCCTTAAAAAAAAACTAAACAAACCAAAAGTACTTTGAAGCCGAATATATCGCAAACAGACCCCTGAATCAAAAAATAAATTTCACAGACCAATGATATTTTTGAAAGATTTTTGAAAATTTAATTTATTCTGCAGTTCGCGCCCCACGAAAACCTAATACCTACAGTATATTCAAATCAAATTTTAATTTAAAACTATAAACGATTATTATATAAACTAATAAAACGTTGTATTTAAGTTAGTAAAATTTAATACGTAATAATTTAAATTTTAAAAACTTGCATGTTTATTTTCGATAGTCACCTCCTCATAGAGCAAAAAGGGCGGCATATCTTATGGGGCCTAGGGCGACATCAAACATAAATCCGCCACTGCTCACAAAACATGTCACTCCAGCTGCCAGCAGAGTCTCCAAGCTTGAGTGTAAGGCCGTAAAGGCCGCTAGGGTCAAACGCATTGGTGGCCAACTGGCTCTCCACAGAAGAACAGAAATATTTCCTCGCAACTACTGAAATACGGATTGAGTTTTAGATGAAAACTTGGAGTGCGTTAACTAAACTGAGTGTGGAGACTAAACTAATCGCTTCCCGTTTCGTTCGTTTTGCTGAGTACACACACATAAT
Organism: Thymelicus lineola; assembly: GCA_963932265.1. Taxonomy (NCBI): domain Eukaryota; kingdom Metazoa; phylum Arthropoda; class Insecta; order Lepidoptera; family Hesperiidae; genus Thymelicus; species Thymelicus lineola. Next base: position 363,172 of record OZ010691.1, read on the forward strand.
TGCGGTGCAACCAGTTTCATACAATAATGCCAAAGAGCAGGCGGGCTCGTTCTCGTGGACGCGTATATTTCGGGCTGCACCGTGCTTGTATATCGTCTCCTTTTCATGTTGTTTGCTCTTTCTCTCCCACCGCGAGCGTAACTAACTTACTTATTTTTAATGAAAAAAATTAAGTTAATACAGTTATCTGAATAATTTATGATTGATCATGCAGTTTGTGATGGATGACCCTGGCGCCGCGTTGCCTACAACTCAAAGTGACAACCGCATCGTCGAATACTTCAAATCGTTTGCAGCATGGAAGCCTCGGCGTATCCCATAATGTTCCGGTAACTGGTAGGTAGGTAATTATTAATGTAAGTATCTATTGGGGATAGTTAACGAGTCCGCGTTGTCAGTGTCGATCGCTCACCCTGCGCCCTGCGGCTTCGACCACACTAGCCGCCGAACTGTTTGTAATATAATACGGTTACGGGGTGTTGCGGCTGGCCTCATTACAAACTAAGTATTTATTTGCTAATACAATACAAGTACTAGTTACACCCCCACTTTGTTTCTTGAAAGCCATTCCTTAGCACCCACACCTGAAAGGCTGAAACAATACTTACACAAACTACAATAACACTCGTATACACCGTACTTTAATATTCCCGACCGTAGATGTTGTGGCGTAAATATATTTCAGACTTCATGGTCGTGTTTTTTATGATACGCTAGTATATGTAAGAGTATAATATGACAAGCAAGTATTACGCCGCCGCGCAATTGGACGAGGTAAGCCGGGTATTGGTAATAAGTTAATACACCGGCTGGGTCGTTGGCGCACTGACCCGCTGGGATTACGGTTGGAGCCTCACGTCACAGCTTATTGTGCTGAGAAGTCGAACGGTGACCCCAAAATTACCCTTAATTACTGAATATGTTATAGAAAGTCACATCGAAACATGTAATTCAGAAGTACTTACATGTTGGAGCTAACGTGTTTTTTTACAGTGTCGTATAGAAGCCGTCACGCGTTGGGATGCCTTCGGTGTTATAGATGTCTATAGGCAGTTTAAAATTGCAACATGTTTCGATTACTTTCGGTTTACATATATGTGTTGGTACTATATTTAGGATTAGTTATAGAAGTTCACGAGACGCACATGGTTTCCACTTAGATACACACGATCCCTTCCGAGATCTCGGGGGCGAGGGGAGAGTTTTAACAGATTGATTCTGCAGAGGGATTTTCACAGACTCGCTAGACTGACAAAACCTAATAGAGAGAATGATAGTCCAAATGTAAAGATCTTATTAAAATAGTTGCATTACTTTGTTTAGACGTGTAAAGTAAATAAAAATATTCTGAAATAAACTTACAACGCAGTCATGATCTGGCAATTTTCATTTCACACGTAACTCCGTTTTACGACAGAATTCTGCAGCCGGAGACTGTAAAATGTAGCTCGCAATATTCATACTCGGCAACGGGTGGCGCAGCGCCTCCGATGGAATACACGGACGCTCACAATATCCATCCAATCCCGGAATCCAGCCTATCCTGTGTTGACAAATCCCGCGTGTAATCTTTCGAGAATTATTAAAAAGGCCCATTCATGGCTGCAGGCGCAAATGGGGGCGAAATATATCAGAATCACGCGGGACGACGAAATTCATTTACTCGGCGAAAATTTATTAAATATGGACGCTGTAATAACATGCCGATAATGGATTGCGAGAGTGAGTGCGAGCCGGCGCGCCGCACTATGTGGAAGTCGTAGTAGGGTTCGTGCCATAAATCACTTTTCAAAATCATCGCGGGGGTCTTGTGTTATACCCTAGATAATAATAATATAATACATAGCTAAGGAGTTACTCTGTACTATTTAACATGATTTACATTTTTATTTGCTACCATTTTATGTTAAAATGAATCTAAATACGCTACACGAGGAACACTTTTAAAATGGTTTAAAATTCCTGATATTTCAATATGTATTTGCAGTGACATAGCAATGTTAAATATTTCAAGCTTGCCAAAGTTCTGTTTATATAAGTAGTATATAAGTAGACTCTTCAGGCTTTATCATGCTAGACATTTCTAGAATAGACACTTAGAAAAACATTTTACAGTCATTTTTATACACATCAGACTCTTATACTCTTCTAGATGAAGCTTTGGAGCTCTTAGATTATTGTAAACTCTCTAATCGGTATATTATTTGATTAAGCTTACCTCGATACATTTATTTTTATATTTTTACTTAATATTTTTAACATAATTGTTAATTTAAATAATTTTCACTGTATTTTCTGTTTATTTATTTTTTACAATGATTAAAAAACATTTATTCCTAAGAATTGTACCTTATTTCAAAGTATATATTGATATTTATTAAAAAAAATCACACACAATGTCGCAGTTACAGATTTATGACACGAAATAGGCGCGACTCCACATAGTGCGGCAACGAGAATCGAGACCAACCCGCTCGCGCTTATTGAAATATGAAGCTATTTTGCTCCGTGTCAATATGTTCCCAAATATTAATATTAATAGCTCTTTTATTGATATGGTAATAACATACGTGCTTGCTAACGTAACAGCAAACCCTAGCGGAGGCAGAAACTATTTCAACACGGATATGTCTTCGCTTAGCTACACGGTACGTAGATTAAACATGAGATTGAACTTGCCATAAGTTTAGTGTCCACCAGTGAAAAATACCTGTCATAGAAAAACTAATTACAATATAATTATTTAACTGTTAATTTTCATAATTGCTATGTATTTGTTATACCTATTAAATGACAATTTATACCACATTGAATTGCATAATGGTCAACAAAATAAATCATTTCTTTCTTTTTTTCTTTACTCTGAATTATTAATTTAAATGAAATAGAAGTTAGGGCAAGGTAATAATACTACGGCTATTTTTAACTGAGTTTGGCGTACCGACCTGCTCAACCGTAGCTCACACACACACGCACGCACCCACACACACACACCCACACACACACACACACACACGCACGCACGCACGCACGCACGACGCACGCACGCACGCACGCACCCAAGCACACACACACACACACACACACACACACACACACACACGAGACTGCGGCACTCGTTATGAAATTTCCCCAACACGTAAATTATTCCAAATTAAAAAGAGCGAATATCGAGAGGCTGTACATTGCGCTCGGACGGCGAATAAATTAAGGCCCGGATATTGTGGTGGTGGCGCGCGACTTCCGTGCCGACCGCGGATCTGCCGCTTCCGCAAGGTGGCGCTGGCGACGCCCCCGCCGGAGCCCTGGGCTTCGTCCCGGGCTGGTACGTTGTCCAATTTATATATATTGTGCATAAATATTGAGTCCTTGCGCTCTGCTGGCCTTTTTTCGGGAAAATATCCCTGTATCCTAATCTAGACCATGGTCTTTCTCTGTGCTAAATGACATGAAAATCTGTTTAGTAGTTTTTGCGTAAAAGAATAAAAACATCCTGCCAAACTTTGTATGTGTATTTCTAATATTAGTAGGATAAATGAACATTACATTTATGGCGTTTAAGCAGATGGCGAAGTTCAACCACATACTGATTTAAAAAAATGTTCCAACAGGCGACCAAAGAAAGTATCAGAAACTTTGATGGAGAATGTAACCGCTATTCGCCACCTGCAAAATACCAAATGCTGCACTCCAGCACAGCAACAGAACTATTACCCCTACAACGTATAACACTTTTTCTACACTATCGGGATTAGATCGAGTGAAAGTAAGGGGGAGGCTGAACGTAGGCCGTAGCGTAAGAATGGTCCTGAAGCCATCGTCTCTGCAGCGCGACAACTCCAATAGGTGTATATGACAACAGATACTCGTATGTTTGAATCAAAATCAACAAAATAATATAACTATTACTTGACATTGTCGTTTGCTCAAGGCTAAAATTACCAAATCGCAGATGACCGGATTATTTATCTTCGTACGGAAAAATTCAAACCATTCCACTTTCTAGAGCTTGCAATCACACTCTTTTGCAGTAATTTCCCCGAGAAGCGAATGTTCTGTCGCCTGCTTAGATAAAAAGATTGTAAATGAGATAATTCCACGGTCTTTTCTTCGTGTTATTTGCACAATTTCCGTGTACATTATTCCGTAACGAGATGAGGCGCCGTGTTGGGCCGGGAGCCGCCGGGAGCCGCCGGGAGCCGCCGGGAGTTGCCGGGGCCTGCCCGGAACAAATCATGTGACCGGCGACGCTCCTTCACTCGCAACGGTTAAGGTGTTTACGGACCACGGTTACTGATTGTAACTGTTGCAGGCACTCCGCTGTTATGGATTTTTAAGTTCCTGTAAATGTTTACGTCGTGAGCTCATATTATTATATCTCGGCTATGTATCACTTAATAATAATAACTGTTTCTACGGGTTCAATGTGGAGGAGGTAACTTAGTAGATTTAAGTAATTTGACTTTTGTTACGCTCCGGGCTTCAGTGTGTTTGTTAGTATTACTGAAAGAGGCCTATTCTTAAGATATAAAATTGTCTGCACCTTATTTTATGCCTACTAAGTACCTGCTTAGATTTTTTGTAAATATTATTTGCGTTTTGACTGTTGTACGGTAAAGAGCTTTAATATGTAATCAATGGATCTTTATAATGGATTTTAGTGGACATCGCCAACAAAATTATTTGTTTCCGTTACAATCGTTCGCCCTAGTGTTGCGGCACCCTAGCACGCCGCCGGAAGCTGAGACCTGACTGTTTGCTCTTCATATCTGAGATCTTTGCTTTATCCCTTCAGCCGCCTGCTCACTCGCCTGCTAAATTTGTTTACACAATTTTCGCGCTTCTGTCAACACACCACGGTCCATTTCGGCTTGTTTAACTCATTTAACTTTTTCCCGGTTTCTTATTTTGCATTTGAATTTAAAGAGATTTAGAAATTCTCATGTTAAGAATTTTATCGGACTTCGATATAGAATCATACATTAGTACAAAGAACCCAGGTCTTTTTAACTAATCATACATTTGATATAAACCATGTTTATGAATAAAATTGTACAAGGTTTTCGCAAGATTTTGATCTTCTGACTTTTCCAAATGCTGGTCTCTGCTTTGTACGCCGTTATCAGTATTAAATTGCCCCGATTGATTTTCAGCATAATGAAAGCAGGGGAGATGTATCTCCTTTATACTAGCAAACGGGCCAGCACCTTTCGCCTCTTACGACACCCTTAGCGACTCTTGCTCCGACACAGTAATGAGTTACCTCCCTTTCTCACACTGTGACGACATGAAGAAAAGTGACATTTATCAAAAATTCATTAATTTTGTTTTTTCTTAAAGTTTAATTTTAATTATATTGTGTGATAGATTGCGAACGTGTGACAGCCCTTTTGAATTTTCTGAATTAGCCCGACACGTCGAACGCAGCATGTATTATAATAGCTAAATGCGGAGTGCGCCAGGCGCTTTAATCACATGAACAATATAATTCTGTGAGTTGACAATAACTATAACATCGTTTGACGTCATATTTGTTATACACAAAACATGGCGGTGTTTTGTTCCGCCCGCTGCCAGCTGATTGCAGCTATTGACTTGACAGGCAATATCCCCACGTTGACGTTGACATGTCAATAATTACTAGTGTAGCAATGTAGTTTTATCACAAGTACTGATAGAGTGACCATAAAATGTTATAGCTTTTTGGAACGAAGTTTGTTAACGAGGCCTGCGCTAAGTGTGAAATGGGAAAAATCTTCTATTGTCTTTTTTCGTTTGAAAATTAGGGAACTATAATTTTTTGAAGTCCATGCAATTGTATAATATTTTCGCCGACTTTACTAACATCGACCTCAAGAAAATGTAAGGTCCTTATTTATTATTTCATTATTTTTAATTTGGTAACTTTTTTGAGGTAGATTTTTTAATATTATATTTTCCTGTTCGTGTGGCCACTCTACAAGGGAACGATTAATTAACTTGTAAACGATAAAACAGTCATTGAGTCCGTCATTAGCGGCAGGAGCGAACTGGGGAGGGACGGCGTGGCGGCCACACACAACGGTACTGTTCTAGGGTAAGTGAAGAATTATCATTATATTTGAATAAATAAGTTAAACTATCATGATACATGCAAACAGATGTAAATGTGATGCGATCTTATCCTTATTATATTCAGCTATGAGCTATGTTAAATATTATATGCCATACATTGGAATTTCAAATATCTGACGACTTCGGCGCCTCTTGTCAATATTATGCACGGATATTCTTTATATTATAAAACACAAAAAAAAATGCATGAATGGATATTTAGTGTATTCTTATTGTGATTGGTCTTAAAGATAACACGTTATAAACATAACATATTTTATATTAAGATACATGTCGTCTCTTCTTCCAGTATCGTATCTTAAAAATATCGGAGGTAGAAGCATTTTTGTTGTGAATTTGGAGAAATTCCAATGTAAAGGATTTATCATAAGAAATATGGTGCAATATTTACTAAAAATAGGATTAGATGGTGTAAATAGCGCTTCCCCGCTCTGTATCCACCGTATACAAAAGAAACTCGCGCCAACTCGTGGTCGGTACACAATTCAGAACTACTGAGGATTCACCGTTCAGATCGAAGCCAAGCGGAGCTCCAAGTAACAGACTAACAGAACAGTCAATAGACTGCCAATCTATTTATTGCCTGTTTTTCTTACTCTGCTACTTATTTACAGTTGATTTAATTCGCGAGTAAGTTGTAGTCTAGCCGCACTCTGGTGCTGTACATTTAGTTGGGGAGAAAGTTTGTGAACTCGATCCGGAAGACCCGCGGGTACAAAACAAAGTAACTTGGCGTCGGCGGCGGCTGCCGGCTGCCGGGTGCCGCGTATCATGTTTAATCCTGCAATGGAGCAGAATGGTTTCGATCTCATGGCTTTAAGTATATTTTAATTTTGACAGTAATCGAAAAGGAATTTCATCACCTTTGCTTTGAGGTCTACATTCAACAAAATCACTAATCACTATTACATTTTTAGTGTTGATGCTAATTGGTTATTGATCCCTGGTTAAGTACCAAAATAAGCATCTTTACTCTAATAGTTTAACTAATTTCGTTTGCAATGTTGCAAAGCCATAGTTTGCTACATAGGTTTGCTACGCCCTTCATAGCCTTTGATTACGTGAACGTGATGATGACAATTCACCATCAACCGGTGAACCAATTGACTATAATAACATGGACTTAGCAACAGCAACTCACTCTATTGTAATCTTTTGTTTATATCGTTGAAGGAAGGTTAAGAACAACAATTTACAAGATATGAACGCTTATTTACTAAAGTCTTTTCTCGTGAGATCAGCCCGCAGCCGCCGGAGGACAGCTCTTGACGTTAACGTCAGGAAAGCGTAATTACTCTTTATAAATACTGCCTCGGCCGGACCCATGTGTGGGAAAAATTAGTGTTATTGTATTGTTAAAATACTACTAGATCAGCATAGTAATACCGGCCTAGAATTTTAGAAACAGTTCAAAAATTTATGTCGTGTCATGTGCAACAGTTATGACAGAGTTTTCAGTAAAAGAAGTAGTGTTCACTTAAAGTAGACTTTAAACTGTAAGTTAAAGGTATGTATAAAGTATAAAGGTCTCTGAGTATAAAGTAAATTTTTAGTTGATGAAAGATAGATAACATATTAATTACTCTACATTTTCGTAACAATACCTTTTTTATATACGAGTATACGATAGTCGTATTAGCTATTATTTCAATTAAAAGATAACTAAAAGACAATTAGAAAGGTACTGTTAACCGATTAATTCGCAAAGTAATATTGCCAGCCTGATACGTAGCTTACAATATACACGATCAATGAAGTAGCTGAAGAGCCAAATAAACGTCGATATTGTTAATTCAAAATGTTTACATTGTTTGAAATCATGATTACGAATGCTACTTGAGGGCAGCAGAGCAGCTCGTGACGTCAGGAACAATATGGGCCGCCCCGAGTTAAATGGATCGAAATGAATTACGCGGGGCTTAGCTCCCGGTTTTTGCGCCTACAATATTGCACACTGCTGAAAATTATATCTCAAGATTCCTTCTGGGAGTCTGCAACAAATTAATCCAAAAATATTTTTACGTAATTGACTATTCGCAAAATGTTCACTAATTTTCACCCGACATGCGCCAACCTTAATGCAATCGTGATCAGCAATATAAGATTCTTTTTTTTTTGATTTGGTGATGTTTTTTACGTCAATGTTCAAATCAAGTGCTGGGCCAATTTCTTAATTATATTTAGAAACAGATTTACTATGCGCGAGTGTAACAACGAACTATAACTTGTATTGCTCTGGTCTTGAGTCCAACGACAACAATGGTTAGCCCTCAGTAGTTTCCAGGGAATAGTTGGAAGAATAGAGCTACAGGGTCGGTTAAAACACTAACAATGTCCGTTTATTTGACTTGACATGTAATTTTTATGTACCAGACTTTCAATCTTCTTGGTTTTAATTTAGTACCGTGTGCGTAGTGAGGACATCACACGTTATTCTACCTTTCGACCTTAGTTTCGTCCTAATTTGGTTTTAATCGCCATAACCCATCATAAAGGGACATGTAAATGTCGGCGCGCCTCCGAGCGGGGCGCGCGGTCGGACCCGATAAGTTCATAATCCCGCGAGCGAGGCCTGGGGGACTCAGCTAATGTTTGAACACACGCCACGGGTACAGAAAGGGTCGAAGGTCGAATTAGTTGAAGGAACTAAACTTACATCTTAGTACACGATTACTCGTGCGTACCTCCTTTTTCCATTTGCAACCACTTATGTTTGATTTACGTTCGTGAAGCGAAGCACTTCCACAACTCATGTAACGCTTATTGTTACACGAGTTGTGTTGTAACGTTGGAAGTGCTTCAATATAAACCGTGAACGCTCTCATGTTCTGCAACTCGTATAAAATAAACTCAATTTTAATGTAAAAGGTAACGTTTCACTTCTCCATACGCGACTGGGTTCGTTAATTTCGGTAAACACACGACGCGCGTGTGATTCATGTGTCGGCTCCCCGGACGCCACATCGCCAACTACGTGCGACATTGAAACGAAAATAATAAAACTAAAAAAAGTAATTGTGTGGTTTTATGAAACCACGGTAGGTATAAGTGAAACTTTTTTTCGTATTGTAGACATTTAACTAAAAATTTTTGGATAAATATTCGATTTAGGGTATTACATAAATATGACATATTGGCCTCGGCTGCTCTGTCGATCGCCTTTCACTTTACCCCCACTCCGCGGCCGACCGTCACGCGACATGCGACATACAGACCAAAAAGTTTGAGACGATGTAATAAAAGTTTCACTTTAAAAAGTTTCACTTTAAAAATTATAAATACTTGATAATATTGTTATAGATGTATCCACGTCGGCCAACTTAGGAAAGAGACGACGAGGATTACATCGTTAAAAGGATGTTCGTGTTTCGAGATCAACTGGGGCAATCTATCTTGTTTGCCTCAGCAGTGTCAGCAGTGTCAGCACCGTCGGTAACCACAGTCGCAGTTTTGACGAGCAACAAGTTTTCCCGAATCTCGATAATCTCGTCCTCATCAATTTTCACTGTAAAAGTAGAGCATTGTAAAATGCAGGAGGTTATCCGTTATAACGTACTATCGTTGCTAAAAACTTGTTTAAGTAAAGGCAAAGGACGAGAAAGGATAACACATAATATAATTAGGGCGTAACTTGCCACAGTTCAGAGTCCTTGGAATCCCATTCCAACTGGTTACACACAAATCTTAATCTAAGTAAGGTACACATAAATATAGGTGAGTAATATATTGACCAAAAAATGTTACCATATTAATGACTGTTATTGAACAAGGAATAGATTTTATTTCTTATTCTTGCAGGAAGTGTCAAAGATGGATGTGTCTCTCAGTCCCTCAGTCTTCACTCCACATTATAAACTCCTTTAGGGTCTCAATGTAAGAGTTCAACGAGAATTGTTGTCGTATTTTTCCAACCCGTTTATTTTTTACGTCGCTCTTCATCAGTTCGACACATCCTTTAGGAGCGAGCAAAAAAGTTTAGGGAATTCAGTGCGTCGCTGTGGATCTTCCTGAATGCTATATTTCACGGAGCCAGCAGCCAGGCCATCCGTCTTTTGCAACTTGCTTCCCTACTGTTTCGTGTCTCACAAACAATCTAACTTTTAAATGCATCTATATAAATCGAATTGCTCGGCGAATATCGTCGGCAGTGAAGTGGAAGGGAAACTCAATTTCGAATAAACTTAGATCTAGTTGAGAACTACTTAGGAATGTTTTGATCCTCATTTCCAGGCAACGTCCGAAGTGGCTCGTTTGCATGTTAATTTGAATATTACGTTACAATTGTGTTATGAATGAAGCAAAATTTAATCATCATCATCTGCCTCCTGCAGCGAATGCCGGTGTCAGCTCCGGTCTTTCTGTTTCATGCCATTGCCTGCTACGGTGAACCACAGAATTATTGTAGGACCGACCTACAACCTTGTGGCTTTGTTTTCTGTGCTTCAGCACTTTTGCCCTTCCACTGTTTCAAATTCCAATGCAGAAATTCAATGAAACAGCTTTGTTCAGGTTTCTAATCAGAATTTTATGTCATGTTGTTTTCATCACAAAATTATGTTTCAGATCTTGTAGTAATAGATAGTGTAGATCTTGTAGTATAGTGGCGTCCTCGCACGGGTCCTAAGACCTTATATGAAACGTCTACTAAGCATATCCGTCCTTTATCGCTCGACTTTGATGTAAGTATATCACTTGTTAAGACCCCGGTTATAGCGCCTGTGGCCGGCACGCGCCGGGATTATAAGTTATCCGGTCCCACACGCGGGATCACTTACATTTGCATAACTATTTTATGGTCACCCGAGCTTGTTGACAAACTCCTATTTTTAAAGTCTTTGTTCGAGAAGAATCAAATAATGGTGGAATCAATCAATGTATTTCTATCGTACCGTACTGCATGTCTCAACTCAACCTATCTATCAGTAGTAACAGTAGTAACTGAGGCAAGACTTATTTTTTTTTTCAATCGTATAGATTCGATAGTCCTTATCAAATGCCACATCATGAATGGTTGGCTGATCCAGAAAAATCACCAGAGAACACTCCTTCGCACTTTTGGCAAAATGCACCAATGTTCGCCATTAAACGCAATGAACAAATGCGGTATACATACAAGAGCACCCGTCACGGCAGTCACGCACTTCACGGTGTCACGCACGTCACGGTGTCACGCACGTCACGTCACGCAACAGTTTCGCGGTTGGAAAACGGCACTTTGAAAAGTTTGGAAGTTAAATGCGTGTTTATTATATCTGCGGTGCCGATTTGCATCCATAAATATTTGGGCAGCAATCTAATAATTTACTGTATCGCTACAAAACATCTTGAGTACTTACTAAATTACAGCTCGTTTCGTATAACTTCGGTTCGTGTTTTGGCTGTCAACGAATTGGTGATCAGTCTCGTATAACTTCGGTTCGTGTTTTGGCTGTCAACGAATTGGTGATCAGAGAAATACTACTAAATAACTGTACATTTTATACCTAATTATAATTTCATTTTAGCTTTAAAACTCGGTCCGACCTTGAGTAATTCTGACCTTGAGTAGTTCTTTCTGGTATCTAGTGGCAGGATCCTGCATAATTATTTGACGTTCACAAATAGGATCCTTTCCGGAAACATAATAAATTTTCAGACGCCCTATTTTATGTTTACCAAAGAACTCGATAATTTTATCAGTAACTAGTAAGAACTAGATATCTTCAAGTCACATTATTGCCTTTCAAATGAGACAGTTTGTAACACATGGGTGGGATGGTTTTGGAGTCTATATAGGACATCCCTACAAACATTTTAGTGTTTTTAAATATCTCATCAAAACATAAATGTGAAATGAGAGCCATGTTCAAAAAAAAGAATTGAGATCTAAATGGATGCCAAGTTCTGTGTAGAAAAGCCTAAAACTTTAGTCACAAGAACATTTGTAATTCAAGCTCTACATTTGACTTGGTTAATTTTCACGTACCTACGTAGACTATATTATATTTGTATAATCATCTTCCATGTGTGTTAGGTTGATGTATTGTATGGATGTATGTTATTAATGTTATTATAGTTTTCTAAAATTTCGTTCGTTGGTTACTAACTAATGAAAACTATCTGACACGGTGCTGCTCACCATTTCTCTTAACTTGAACTTGGCTTGACACGCTACCGCGTGTCTAGATATTTAGATTTAATTATTGTTGCTCACTAACTTTTAACAGGCGCTTGGAAATTCAACTCATATTAATTATAGTTTTTTAACGAATTTTACTAACCCTTAATAAGCGGTGATATTAAGCGGAAAACCCAATTTTACTCACTCTTCAGTGGACATATCTATAAACAGGACAGTCGAATTTACAAGGATATAATAATTGATAGTTTAGTTAGGCGGCGGTTATGAAACTCTTAGGTACCTATCAGTCCTACCACCATGCATAAGTACCCTTGGAATTAAACTATACAGAGCTCAATAACCTCCTCCAAGAGGGTGCCTCCACGCTAGTCACGCTACAATGTCGTCGGTTGTTCAGTAGGGTACGCCACGAGTAAGGGTTGGTTTGGACCCAATGATGGATGGAACCCTTTAGGGGTAGTAAATGTAATTCGAAATATCACCCATATATGGGTCATTGTCAAATTTTGCGCAGGTAAACATGTCCCTCAACTGTGTTATTTTTTTATAAGTAATAATTACATAAGCTCTTACAAATTTTACAATAAATACAAAATACATTATATTATTAAACGTTGATTACTAAAATCAATACTTCTTTTTTAAATTTTTAGTTTTTTTTTTAAAGTAACATTGTGGTCTTTTTTGGTAACAGAATGGTTTTCCTTTTAAAGTCTATGTGTCCCTGCTAGCACTCCATTATAAAAAAGATCAAATAATATCTTTTTATACTATGTCAACCTACCTTTAATAAATTATTAATATAAACAGAGTATTATTAATATTTATAAAATATGTCTTAAAAGCGGTAAGTATCAAAATTTAATTAATAACATTTTTTTTAAACTTTGTCCCGCGTTATAAGTGAAACTGTTTGGGATACTATGTTACTGAGTAAATCACAATTTAAAATAGAGATGGAGTTGTTTAGAGTTTGTATTAGTTTGGATGATATGTCTGCATTAATCGTGGTTGACCGTTAGATCGGAAGGTGGAGTATAGGAGGTGTTAGTCGACCGCGAGGTGTTGAACAGGCTGCGTATTTTTATTGTGCATCTCCACTGTTACCCACCTAATTACGTATTTAAATCAACGTATTTTTCATTATTTTAGATTCAATATATTGTCAAAGAGGCAAATATTCTAAATTTAAAAGAAAAAGTGTACTTTACGCTTTATTTTATGACTTATGTGTTATGGAACGTAAAATTTACTATTATGTTACTGCGCAACCCTGTTACCGGTGCCTTGTAACAGAGTTGTTAAGAAAGTAACAGAGTTGAGTTCCTTAACTTTGACTTGAATTTTATGTAAGTATCAAACTGTATTTTTCGTAATAATCGGTTTTTCTAGAATTTATAAGCTTTGAAAGATAAGGCCAGAGTGCTTTGTATTGTTATGCATACTCCAGAGTCCTCACCTTCTCGTTTAAATAGTCCAACCCCTTCAGGTCAAGATCAAGTTATTCCAATACTGAACGTTGTGTGTTGATTAATATTTTCCGTGAAAATACTCCTAGCTCTATCACATCAGCAGTTTCTCGCAGCAGAAAGTTAGTAAAAAGAAACAGATCGAAGTTATTAGGGAGATTACATAAAATTCAAGGAACATTTTAAGTATAATACATTTTAAGTATAATTCAAGGAACAATTAGAAGCAATAAACAAGAGATAAGAAACGTATAAAAAAGATATAATAGAGAAAAACGGAAGAAATCTAAAATTGAAGATGACAGTCAAGTAAATCAACAGAAATATGATATTTTATCAAATACTATTAAAAAACGATACCAAATTGTCAAAAAACGGAAAGAGAAATTTGCTATTCAGAAGATTGAAGAGAAGGCTGTTCAATGTTCTAGGCAAGAAACACAAATCATTGAATAATGTCTTGCTGTGAACCAATGTTACATACGTAAAAAAGTGAGACAACATCTGATAACCAATGGAAATATTGAACAGATTTCAAATCATATCCCAGAGAATACCGTGTCATTATTAAGAACCATGAAAAGGCTGGAGTTCTAAAGCATAGGAATTTAAGTTATTTTTCCATCCAACAATCAACTCCTTCCATTTGCGACAGCAATTTTTGACAGCAAGCAAAAAACTTTTACAACATTGTCTACAACTCAGACTCCGATGATGATGCCCCTCTAATGTCACTGAAAGAAAAACCTTCTAGCACTAATTTGGCAGAATAACCAAGCACATCAAAGCAAAATGACGATGATTTGATCGAGAAGGAAAATTCACGTTAATAAAATAAACCAAGACGTTTGTGTCTTGGTTAAAATAAAACTACGTAAAAACAGAACTATGTATATCTGGGTAAGGCCTTATCTGAAGTAGAAGAAGATAGTTAGATTAAGATTATGTTTTTTAAGTCAATCGATCATACTGTAACAAAATTTAAGTTAGTGAGTCTGATTTATCTTATGTGTATTTTGATAATTTACTTGCTATTGTTCCAGAACCTAAAAAAGTCTGTAAAGGTAAAATAATATACTACGATTTTCATACTGCTCTAGACATATTTGAGAAATGAGCAATTTTCATTTACCAGATACTCTTTCAAGAATATTTGATTTTTGTTTCTATAATGTTAATAATAGATCGGTAAATACCAGTCATAAAGTTAATTATGATTTATATTGAAGCTTATCTTTACATTATTAACATCTCAAGCTCAACCGAGTGCAATTTAGTGAAGTAAGATCCAAAAAAAGAACAGCTATGTTACAGTGTTACAATTCTGTTACTTTTCTGTCCCAAAGATTTAAAGAACATACTTTAGATTTTTATGAAAAGTTAGTAATATAATACGGTAATATAAAAATACGTTCATTTGTTACATATTTATACGGTTATATTTTATTGTTAGCAGTTAATATATAAATATTTAAAGTAGTTAGGTAGAATTTAATATTATTCAAATTCAAAAAGTAACAGAGTTGTTTAGAATTTAAAAAAATATGTTGTTAAACTTAAAAAAAATGTTCTGAATGTAATTTTTATTACAAGATAAAAACTGTAATTATCATAAATGGCAAAATATTTGGGACTGAATAGTTTATTTTAATAATAAAAATTAAAACGTTATGATAACAGAGTTGTATTTTTTTACACCCTAAGCCACAAAATGTGGAATAAATCATAAATCATTCGTTAAATATCTCGGCCAAGTCTAACAGACAAAATTCAATTGTTTTAACAGGCATACATGCTAAGAAAAGTCAAATCTGAGTATTTTTATATTTTTGTAAGTTTATCATTTTTTGTGACGGTTACCTGCGCAAAATTTGACAATGACCCATATACCGCTGTAAATGTTGTTATTTTAACATAACTGTTTGTCCATTCTTAGTGATCCTCCCTCCCCCCCCCCCTCCCCCGCGCCCGCAGCCTGCAGCCCGCAGCCCGCAGCCCGCCGCCCGTACCACGACATACACTCTGCACCGAACATGGCTTTGTGCTATAATACCAGATTACTGAATTAAACGTTCCGTTTAAAAAGTGAACTAGAGACTGTCACATTATTAGTGTATTCAAGACAAAACTTATGTATGTGAAAACTTAGATGCTAGGTGGTCTATTGATAAATAGTTAGATACAAAAACATATTTGTTATCTTTTGCTGGTCTGCAAATATTGAACATGTTTGTAATTCATATAATTAAAAAAATCTATGTTTAAAACGATAGAAAAAACAACCATTTAATTTTTCAAGTGCCTGATATAAATGAATAGCAACCATTTGGCCTACGTGGAACCAATAGTATTTGATGAGACAGAGACGGAGAGATGGTTCCACTTTGGACATTATCTACGGTACCCTAAAAATAAAAATGTCCACGAGAACATCAAATACAAGCCATCAGCCGTCAGCCGTCAGAATTCAGCCAGCACTGACAGATCACCCAGACCGCTGTAGCAGCTCGGAGAACAGATTAAACAAAAACCTGCACTAATCAAATTTCGATAAACACCTCATTACAAAACGTTGTCACTTGCGCTATAATTACGTCGAGCTAATTACGACTCGGCTAGCAAATGAAATTATAAGCTAGCTCGAGCCAGGAGATAAAACTGGGTTTCGAGTGCAGGAAACGTAAGACGAAGTAGCTAATTGGGACTTTTATCTCGGAGAGTATTGGCTCTGGAACAAACTTCTGTTACGTAAAGTGTAATTAAGGCCCCAGGTCACTGTCTCCTGCTATTTTTCAAGTGTTTTCGAGCTTTACACTTACAGCTAATAAGAAATAACTTTGTCTTTGTGTCAAATTGTTCTGGTATCGGGTGTAGAACGAAATTGTTTTAGTTTGGTTGGAAAAACAAATAGATGGAAAATAGGTTTTGGATTAGGTAGTACATAATTATTACCGTCTGTTATTAAACTGTGTATGTCACTGTTATTAATAGTTCAGAAAAATTATCTAAAATGTTATACGCAAATGCTAATTATTTTACTTTATTCTATAGATACCCACGTCTGTTTACTTGATTTGGTAATATTATTAAGGAACTCTGTAGACTGTAGGTACGTATTTATAAATGGTCCCAATAATTGAATTAAATCAATTTGTTCTAAAAGCTGCAAAACTAATTAGTGGCTTTGTTTTAATCATGTTCTAATTGAAGCGGAATTGTCGACGGGAGTTACCACCGCTCACCCCGCGCCCCGCACCCCGCGCCCCGCACCCTTCACCCTGCGCCCCGCAGCCACCGCACGAGGCAGATAAGTCGTTGAGCAAGTTGTGAACGAACTGTTTACGTGATTTATTTGCTGGTGTCGAGTGAGCCATTAGTCGGTCCGTCGGTCGGTACGTCGGGATGCGGGCGGAGGCACGGATTGGATTAAAGTTGACGACGAAGTTGCGTCGTTATCCGCCGCGACGCTGCCCGACGCCCGGCGCCCGCACCGGCTCAGTTTGCAGACCACACTTCTGTGTAACATCTATTGGACACCTGCGCTGCTCGCTACTGCCCTGGTACTTCAATTAGCGGATAGTGTTTGATTCATTAGCTGCGTATTCTTTTAAACAAGGAATCGTCGTATTCGGTAATTGTGTTAATTCTTCGTACACATAAATATACGTCCATATAAACGAGACTTTATGCAGTTACCTTTATGGAACACGAAGTGCCGCTGTGGACGGTTCGTTTTCTACCAGAAATTTTATGACCTTCCTTGATTCCTTGACCGAAGCGATTGTTCTCCTGTAAAAGATGCAAGATTTGATCCCATGTTCATTGTTCAACTCACCGATCTCCCGCGCACACCACGTGGTACACCAGGTACCTTTCAACTTTCAGGTATCACTGAATCTTAAGATACCTCAGCAAATGTGAATATATTGAGTTGGAAAGCAATATTTTAGAAGCTGAGATAATAAATCTGTGGCAGGTGTCGGTGTCGGAGTCGGGAAGGCGCGGCGCGGCGGTGGCGGTGGCGCGTCACATGACAGTGAGAAAGCAACGTGTGAATGCATTACCGCGGTGACAGCGCAGAACTAAGACGGATGGTCCCCGTCCCGCGGCCCGTGGCCCCTCGCCCGTATCCAGTGGCCCCTGGAACTAGGCTAAGAGACAAAACAGTTCATTTTATTACTGGATTAAATGCTGCAATACTTCGACAGTGACGTCAGAAATGCTGAACAGTTTAATTTTTTCTTCGTAATGAGAAAAATTACCATCCAGTGACACCTGCAAACGTGGTTTGAAGCAGATTTTATTGCCCAGAAAGCAAAAATCTGAAATATCTCCAGTACGGTAAAACTCTTTCGTGGTCTTATTGTATAATGTCCAACACATCACTTAATTCGGCAAGATGCAATTCCTTGAAGCAAAATGCTTAACAACAGAATGCAATAGTCAAAAAAGTTTGTCATATATCCATTGACAAAACATCGCCTTTTCAAAAAACTCTTCCTTTTGATGCATTGTACGAGTTGCTATCATCATTTTAACGTAATGGTAAAGGCATCGTTGTATTGGGAATACGGGATCACCGATCAATGAAGAGGGGCGCCACACCTGTCGATGACACCAACGAAGACGGATGATCCCGCTGAAAGTTGCGGTGACGGCGACGGGAGCGACAGTGGCGCCGCCAATACATTCCACTCCCCGGGGCTCATGTTATTTGCCTATAACCCACTATCGGAGTCAACACTCACGCTTGGTGCCGTTTCTTCACAACTAGAGCGTGCGTCGAGTTTCCTTGATGGCTGTAGCTTAACTATGTTTTCATGTCCTACTCATGATTATTTATCTTCGTTACGAGCATAAGATCATCATTCTTTCAAACTGTATTAACTTGTTACTGTAAAGTGTAGTTTGCAGATTATTCCTCAGCAGCCATTATCTTATTAGAATGTCTATCACCAGCAAACAACCCTCAATCAATCTTCTACCAACCTCAGTCGTAATTAAATTCACAACGTAATCAAATTGTTTCTCGTAGCCAAAGGGACCGGAGTCCATATTTATTTGATCAAAATGACTAATTTATTTTAAAATTACGCAAAACTTATCCAAAAGGTCCTTTGATCCCGTGTAATATAATTACGGGCTATGGATATAATTCGCCGCTGGAGGAGTTGGTTGAGGCGGCGGCGGACGGAATAAGACGTAATTTCATACCCGAAGTACCCGCGTAGGGCTGCCATCGGCCGGCGGTAATTTCCAGCGCCCAACGTGCACATCTTGTCGTTGTGTCCCTAGCCCTACTATACGAGCGCTTGCAAACACATGAGTAAAGAAGGAATAAAGAAGAGGCAACACGCTCTACAATATCATTAAATAAATTTTGGAAAGTTAACGGAATAATTTACTGACTTCCAATACGGGGATTCTATCAAAACTAAATATTTTATAGCCATGTTAGGTTACAGTACTCAATTTGGCACCCAAACGCTTAGATGCACAGGTTTCCTTCGCTGTATGTAGTGTAATATAAGTATGACGGTCAGAAATATCGGATGAGATTAGACGACATTCTGTTCTAACCAGGTATACTTTAGGAACATGACACAGTGACACAGTGAGAAAGAATGAGTACAGCTTTTCAATGCAGTTACTATTTGAAGCTGCGGACTTAATTTAAAATCAAGATTTCCTAAATAGCCAAATATCAGAAGACTACTATATAAGGTCTCTTTGTAGTTTCCTCGCTCGCGAGCTACAAGTCACTAGCGAGGATAAGGGTAAGGGTATGTACACAATCAGCATTTTTGTAAGGGTTCATTCCGACGATCCGAAACGCGCGGATTATAGTTGGGTCGGTGATTCCCATTTTGTTTGCGAAATACTTTTCGCAGCTTTTCCGCACTGGCCGGAGGTTGTGACGCGGCGGCGGAGTTTGAATGGTCCTTATGATACTTTTATCGTAATTCTGAATGTTTTACAATATTATTCTGAAGGATGTCAACAAATGGCCAACTTTGAGATTCGGGAGCTTAGTTGAAGTTTTTAACCATTCTGAGCAGTAGATACTTAAGACGTTAATGGAATATGTAAGATGGAAGAAACATTAATTGTCACGTGGAAAACTATAAGATGGTTGAAGGTTGAATTTCCGCGTCTTCACACGCACTTTATAACTCTGTATTTACAAAACAGCAATATGCACCAATGTTTAGTAAGTATGAATGCCGATCTGTCTTATAGCTTTTCATGTTGACCCAGCAATGTAGTCAGAATCCAGTTTCACAGTTCGAAAGGTAGAGCCATACCACATATACTACATATTCAATGAGACGGAACATCACAATGAAGAGTAGTAATTAAGATGAACCATACTTTTGTCAGAGATTAGTGCACATAAGCGATAGTTGCATCTTCACACCAGCCGGTTCATTGCTATCCCGCATCACAGACGCATATTTGGTTGTTTCCCTTTACGTCTAGTCTCTTTACATCGAGTCTATGAGCCTATTGTGGTTTCATATTTGTAGCGGCGTCTGCATATCGTACTCTTTGAACAACAGAAGCCTTCATAGAGCTCTGCTATTATCGCTTACCAATGCGCGACCTTCGAATCCACTTACCCCTCACTTCCACTCATTGCGATCCACTGAGCTGAACGCGATCTTATGTCACCTTAGCAATATCTTAAATCAACTAAACGCTTTCCTTATTAATGTTTTCCGTTAAAGGTGTAGCCGTACAAAGCGTGGAACAATGTGATTCAAGGAAGTAGGAACGGTTCCGGCGAATAACTTGAACTGCGCCTGATCGTTATCAGTGCCAGCCACCGCCGCGCTAGTAATCGCGAGCCGCACGCCGCAAGCCGCACGCTGCAAGCCGCGACGATCACTTAAAACACCTGAAGGGACGGGCGCGGGCTGATATGCTAATGTACCCTCCAACGTTACCAATGTAACTTTCAATGCTTAGTACATAATTATACTCCACAACTTTCCACTAAACGATATAAAAATAGTCACAGAATGCTATATCATACGAGAATCAATGGCAAGAAATACTTTGTTCGCGCAGTGTTTTTTCTACATTGCTTGCGTAATTAATAAGCGGTCTATGTATAATAGAATGTCGTAAATATCATTAAATACTTGTCAACTATTTCATAAAACTTCCATATATGACTATTAGGTATTAAGATAAATATTTCTTTCTATCGCCATAACAAATGACATTTACGCCTGGTCGGGACGGGCGCGGAGCGATATGCAAACGCTTAGCTGTTTAATGTTACTAGACGAAAATTTTTAGTAAAGCTGACTTAATGTGTATTCCATAATATTACTCATTGTTTAGTTTTAAATCTCTCGTATTATGAGTATAATTAATACAATATATCCATCCATCCATCCATCCATCATCTTTTAGATGTCCACTGGACATAGGCCTCCCCTAATATACGCCACTCAGACCGGTCGTGAGCCTTCTGAATCCAGCGGATGCCCGCTGTCTTCTTCAGGTCGTCGGTCCACCTGGTCGGAGGGCGTATTTTTTATGGATTTTTTATGCTCCTTTACCGAGGCGTAGTCTCCATTCGAGGACCTTTCTTCCCCAACGGTTATCGGTACTTCGAACTATGTGGCCAGCCTATTGCTACTTCAGCTGGCTAATTCTCTGAGCTATGTCGGTTAGCCTCGTTCGTATACGGATTTCATCATTTCTGATTCGATCGTGAGATAAAGAAACACCGAGCATAGCTCGTTCCGTAGCCCGCTGGGCGACTCTAAGCTTATGCATTAGGCAAATACAATGTTTACTAAGTAATTTATTATTGCTTTTTGAAACTTAGAAGAAAAATACATCTCACCACCACGCAAGGATACCGATACGAGGTGTGTAGTATATAATACTTACAGGCATCAGAAGTGAAATGTGATTTTAATAGAGAGTGATTATGAATTTTGGAGTAAGGTGAACAGAATTTCAGCTGTAGATACTGAGGAGAAATTCGTTAAAGCTAACCATGCAAATTCATAAATTCAAATATAACTCTACTAAATTCGTCTGAAACAACAATTTTAATAAATGCTGGATATAGTTACGTCCATAATCCACTGGCATTAATCAGGACCGCGACAAAGTTCATGACAGATTTGATCGGCACGCGCATCGTGGTCGTATCGTGGTCGTCGTCGTGTCGCCAGGCTGTGAGCCGGACTGCGGCATGCGGCAGTGCGGAGCGGCGCGGCGGCGACGGCACGGGCGGGCACCGACCGCGTCCGTCGTATCTCGTTATCTTAAAGTGTTAAACTTGCACTGAGTCCGCACCTGAACCCTCCGCCCCACCGCCCCACCGCCCCACCGCCCCATCGGTACTAGCATCACGCAGGAACAACACGTGGGACACTATTGCACATCATTTATACGGCTCTAGTAATATCTATATATAGCAAAGCCGAAAGGTTTGTGATTACAGACCGTACGTATGTTGAATATATGTACCTATGTGATAGATTGTCTGCGAAGCTAAGGGTCCCAGGTTCGATTCTCTGCCGAGATAAAGAGAATCCTAATGTCGTTGTTGTGCAAGGTTATAATTATGTGAAGTCACACTAAATTCAATATGAATCTACATATTGAAAGCTACTTACTAAGTAAGTTAAAAACCCCGTTTTAAAATCATCCTCGCTGTTGACAGAACGGTTCCGGGTCGATCCCTGTTCGTCACAGAATATTATAAGCAATGTTTGTTATTTGTTTTGCAACTGACAATACAAAAAATGCAGAAAATGCCAGGAATCTAGGCAATGATACAATTGTAATAATGTAAATTAATTCACGAAAGGAGGAGAATAAATAATTACTTAAGTCCTATGAGGCTAGTAAACAGAAAGATTCTGGTAGAAAATGAAAACATACTATTTATTAAAAATTTATTATTTATTAATTTATAAAACAAGTTCAGTAAACAACGGGTATTCCCCCAATACGATAGGAAACAGTTTTCAAGTGAAACGTAACTCGCAATAAAAAGACTATTAGCAGGACGGTTCGAGGAACCGGCGCGCGGCGGTTGTAAAACAGTTACCGGCGATCCGCGCCGCGATAAATTTTTACCTATTTTCCCCATTGCCAAAGTTTTTATAGTTACCATGAATTTAAAATTTTAATGATTCTGTTTTACTAGTTTTGCACAAGTTCAGATATTACATCTCACGACTCCCAGGATGATTAAATTAAAATTTCGGAATTTCCATTTTAATGGTAGAAAGGATTTACTGGCAATTCGTGAATCGCGTATTATTTTTGCAACGAAAAACAAAATTTTGCATCTTCAGTGTTTCCGATTATTTTTACGTGCTGGTCGTGGGTTCCGTCCCACCATTGATCGCTATCATTACTATTATAATAAGTACAGCAGTAAACTATAATACTTTATCTAGATAATCATACAAATCGCGCGGAGGTGTTAGAACACACACACAGTAGGTAATCTTAGAATATAAGTTGTAAATAAATAAATAAGTAATAGTATAAATAAGTGATAGTTTTATGAAGACGTTTCGATATTTGCGTTGTGTCATTTCCATCTTTTCATCACGCGCTTTACACAGATAGTCCATGTCCGGAATACGAAAATATTGTAAAAGAAATACATAATTTTAAGTAAGTTCCATATATTTGTGATTGGTGACCAAGTAGGATGACTTTTGTTCCAAAACCTCGTAGTCATCATAATGATGTTAAGTGACGTCACCGATCCGACTACTGAATTTGTCAGACCTTGTTAAACAATTTATCAAAACAAACCGTCTCGCCCACGCTGCGTTGTTTCTCTAAAATTAAGCAACAATGTAATGTATATTTTTGCAACAATTATGAATTACTATTCATGAATGAATTTCTAATTAGTGTAATTAAACAAGATAATTTAAGGAATCTAAGTATTTACATAATAACCGACTCGTGGTGCTCACAGCTTTAATTTAGTTTTTCCGTCAGTTACAATCTAAGTAGCAGAATAATTAATTGAACAATTATTTTTTAAACTTATTTCACATATGATTATGAACAATTATGTAAAAAAACAGGTTAACCTCGTGAGGATGTAAGAGGAAAAGCTAATGCACGGCACAAATATTTGTACCAGATGAGAAGCAAAGCAGGGATCCGTACCTTCGCACTACCAAGCGGGAGAGGGGTACTGATTGCTTTCTTTTAAACTTATACTTCTTCCAAGCGTTTATAAAAAATTACGAGAGTAAAATTTTTACGAAGCGCGCGCACACCGACAGCCAAAAAGCGACATGATAAAGTTAGCTGATAACTGATTCTTTTACAAACAAATAGTTGTGGCTTAAGTGATGAAACATTGAGCTATGTTTGTTCTGTTACGCCAAAGAAGTATAACTTCATACGTGCGTACATATTAAGCACACACACACGTTTTTCTTGTTCTACTATAAAACAATCCTAATTGTACAATATTTATCTCCTTAACACAGTTACCACGAACGCGAAATGGTAGTTGTGTAAGAGTTTTTCACTTGTGGATCGTAAAACAATTGAAATTGGAAATATCTAAAGCAAAAGTTCATCTGACGCCGCGGGTGTTATCTAGCCGGCTAAGCGTCAGCCGTCCGGATAACGTCGTGTTATCTGCGTCGCCCGGGGTGCCCGGCTCGACCGGTCTGGTCGTCTGGCCGCGGCGGATCATATCCGGGTTTTTTGTTACTTATACCGCAACTAAAACGGTTACAAAACGGGAAATATTTAATTTATTCACTTTTTGTAGCATTGAACCTCTGTATTAAAGATAAATACGTAACAAACATAGATTTGTGCTACAAACCGAAGCTCGGGCTCTCTCCGAAGTCTCTATGCACGCATCCAGAGGATTGCGATGAAATCTCTCACGTGCAACAACCGCACACCATCCACAGATCCACACGCAGCGGAAAATTACTCTGGAAATGAACAGGTGCGACAGGAGAACATCAAAGGAACACAGAAAATCAACTAATCAGTAACTAACCAAATATATTTTTACAACCATTCTGTCACCGAGCTCAGAGGCAACATTATCTAGTTAGTAAATAAAAATAATGCACGATATTGTACATCCCACATGTGATGTTTCAGCTTATTACATAATTTAAATCCTATCAAGTGAACAATTCTAATTTTTCAGTGTTGTGGCTAAGTCATTAACATTCAACAAACCAGCTCCTCCAAGATCTCAGGTTTGTGGTCCACCAGGCTGCTTGAAAATCATCATTATCATGCTATTGGAAGATTGTGTGAGCAAATCGAACCACGATTTCCTTGATCAGGGATCTAGGTTACCTGATAAACCTATTTACTATTGAGCATTGTTTTCAAAATGTGCGAATAACATCAGATGATAAAATGTATTTTGTTGACGCCACTGGAGAGTTCCGGACAGGACGTAAACAGAGAGAGTAAGGAGCCAAAACAACCACACTTTTAAAAGCAACACCTTGTGGAAATACCAGCTTGATCTCTCTCGGGAAAGTGTAGGAAGATGGTAGCGGGCAAGCAAGACGAATGTCCAAATTCTGTGTAAGAAGTGTCAGCGTGTCGCGCATCTCGTGTCGCCGTGACAAATGGCCGCCCGCCGTGTCGCCCTCCTCCCGGCACATTGCCGCGGGCTCGTGCTGTTTCCGTAGGGAACGGTACACCAGACATATTCGATGGTAAATGATGGTTGTAATTATATTATCATAATTAAATAAAATATGAATGATCAGATATTATTAATTTGGTTTGCATTAATAAGAAAACGCTCTTCTCAATAAATTCAGCAATAGAAAATAAACATTAGTTATCTTAAAATAACAGTGCCATGCCCGAAGACGAAGATTTGATGCCAGTGATAATGTACCTACGGCTCCAAGACGTGGTGATTTATTATTGGTCTCATCCACACGCTCAAAGTAGCACCGTGGAATATGAAGACAGTTATGCTCGGTATTTGTCCATGTGATCGCATCAGAAGATAATGATGAGAACCGACATAGCTTAGAGAATTAGCTGGCTGAAGTTGCAATTGGCTGTCCACATAGTGCGAAGGACCTATAACCGATGGGGAAGAAAGGACCTCAAATAGAGACCACGTCTCGGAAAAAGTAGCACAGGACGCTCCCCAACCAAGTGGACTGACGACGTAAAACACTTCCACGGCTAAAACTCGTAAGGCATAATTTAGATTATAAGCATCCCCTAAATTGTTATGTAGCACAAACTGAGCAAAAAAGACAATAATCTGAATGGACCAAATGCCTTAGTAACGTAACGAGCCAGCCCCGCGGGACGCATATTGGTGTGATATCAAGAGCAGGTCAAATGACCCGTGAAATTGTCGCCATCGATCGGCTCCCGCGCAAAAACTTCGCTGTCGGCCATTGCAACCCTAAATTGGTTAATATTGTTAACTTGCCAATTTATTTTGGCGTCGAATTTATTTCATATTTAAGTAAATAGCCTCATAAACTATTTAGTGATTAAATTTTCTAGAAAACAAAAAACAAATCTTGGGCTTCGTTGAATAACAAGGTATCAATCTAGTCATTCTTACTCGGGTAGGTTCTCAGCTTTCGATAGTTTCATTTAATATTGTATGTTCATATCTGAATATATCTAGAACAAAATTAATAAAATAATGCCTACCTATATTATATTTATTTCAAAGCTTTTAGACGCATATTTGGCATTCTCATTTTGGCTTGGCTTCAACAATCTGTGGCTGCAACCCATTGATAGCCCGTTACTGAGCAAGAGTGCCTCCTCTTGAAAACGCCTAGAGCATACACCACGACTCTGCCCCAGTGCGGATTGGTGGAGGGGTTAGTGGCCAACCCGAGTGTCGGAATATAAGTACTCCGACGAAGTATGAAAGTTTGTATTGTAAAATCATACTTTGATACAAGGGTTTACAATATTTGTATCAAAGCAGGAGTCCGTCGACAGTCGGCGGGATTCGGGATATAAAATGTAAAAAGGGATGCTGCATTCGGAGTGCAGACTGCAGGCTGCACGCTTCAGCAAGCTGCGCTCGGGGTGACGACAAATGAGAAGTGAGAAGCGCGCACTTGATTGACAAGTGCTCGTTTTGCTACCGGATTTTATAAAACAAAATATTATATAATGCAACATAAATTCAAACAACGATTTAGTTCGCGGATCAATACGGCCATTTGTCATGGAGGAGAAGAAATCCCGTAAAGAAACTCCTCAGCGCGTGTTTTAAAAATAAAACACTTCAGACCTACACGGGACTGGACTTGTTATTCACATATTCATCTAAATGTAGGGCCACACCTTGTAGGTATTAGAATTTGTAATATATAGTTATAATAGAAGTTGTAGAGGCCTACTTCCTACTGGATATAATACGAGAATGTTCAATTCGTTAGAAATGATTAACGAAGCCGTACAGCTATTAACATCAAAAGTAAATTTGCTCGTCAGTCGTTAAGCTAAAATAGTTTACTCAATAAATATAAACACTTAAATCCATAACGACTCGAGCCGACATTTTATGAATCAATTTCATCCGATAATACATAAAATTTTAATATCGCCGCCGTAAAACACCCGAGAGGTGTCGATTTTCGTGAATTCTGCCTCCGACGACCGGTACCGCGCTGTGGAGTGTTGTGAGCTACTCCTATTGTGAATTTGATGGAAGACAAATAAAATATCGTAAACTTTTATATTTAGTGAAGCAGAAATGCTGTTAAAGATTTTTAAAAAAATTGTTAAAATATTAAAAAAAGAACAATAAATATGCATTAATTTCCGAACTTTATGGCTATAACTAGATTTTTCAGGTCTTGTTATTTGAAATGAAAATCGAGACAGGATATGGATAGGATTCAATTCCATCGAATTTCACAGCAGACAACTGTGAACGGCTGGGCTCAGTTGTTTTCTAAGAATTAAAAAAAAATCACTATAAATATATTATAATATATATTATATTTTCCATATCTAAAGCAAATATTGACTGATTTGAAATGCGCACACATAGTGCGCACATAACTTAGATCCCAAGAATGCGAGTGAACCGATTTCCGCAAGGCTACACACATAGTACACATAGTAGAAAAACAGAAAAATAAAAAGATATGTATGAAAAATTCATATAAATATTAATTTCAAATTGCATATTATAGCTGAACAGGCTTCCGCGACTTTATTCATAGGAAGATATTTTATTCATATACCTAGTAAATAGGAATATAAAAATTAATATGTTATTTATATGTTTTATATTATCTCGTAATATGTGTCTAATATATCATTATTACCCTTGATGAACTTAATAAAAACGCTATTAGTATGTTCATAAAACGGTTTTTGAGATATAAAAGACACTTATTTCAATGCTACCAACATTACGCCCAACTGCAGATTTAGTTGAAAGGCACTATAGCTGTATTATTTTACGCTTCCGGCAATGGTTGTTATGACCCGACGTTTTGAGCAAAAATTTTACGCGAACTTTGCACTGTGCTGCTGTTCTGAAAAACTTTGCGTGTTCAATTAATTTTGAGCAATAATATTTATAATCTCAATAGGACAGAGGCTACCCTCCTCCAAAGTCCAAAATACAGATTGAAATATTCGGTTGTAAATTCAAAGATTCAATAAGTAGGTTTATACCTGAGAATCCTGAGATGTAGCTGATGTATGTAAAGTCAATGGTGAACTTTTACAAGAGCGGTATCATGAAGTAGTTTAAAAAATCATCTTTAACTCTCTGATTTATTACCCGACTGCCAGGAAAGTTTATGTTTTTCACGCGTATCTTGTACATAATATATTCTTTGATTACCTTCCAAATCGCGCTGAACGGATTTACCTACATAACTAAGATATCGTTAGATTCGTCTTAATAACCCAAGTAAGGTAAGGTAAACTTCTTAGGAAAGTGAAATTAAAAAAAAACAAATATGGAGACTGTGAGATGCCATTGCTTGAAATATCTTATCAAAAAATAAAAATAAACCAATATGGGTATCAAATTAAAGAGCTTACGATAAGGATTTCAAAAAGGTATATCATGATAGCTTTTTTGATAGCAGGCGGGTTTTGTTATTTACCTAACTAGTCGAAAAACTATTAGACAATTTGATGGTAAGTGAGTATCGTCGCTCAGATATTAGTAACACCAAAAGCAAGTAATTGACCAAAAATCAAGTTGCTAACAAAACATGAAAAAAATAATCGAAAATCTGCTAGCAAACATTTTCATTTTGTGTATTCCAAATGGTTTGGGTGCAAAATGTCAGATATCTCAATGCTGCAAACATCCCATTCAGCGATCGACAAAATAATAATGAGGAAGTTACTAATAAGCACACACTGGGTTATTATGTTTTTTTTTTAATAATTGAACAAGTAATTCTGTTTTTACTTTAGCTCCACATTCACCATGGACGCAGTGAATACGCTGCAGCAGGTGCTCACCATCCAGCGTGCGATGGAAGTACTCACTGTGCTCCTCGCACTCACTGCCTACCTATTTCCGAGACAAGCAGTGGTCTATGGTAGGTGAAGTTATGTTCTATTACTCTTTATTATAATAGAGATTTTAAGACATCGAGTAGGAGAAATCATATAAACTGACTGTAACGTAACGAATGTTGAAGCCGCACAACAAACTCCGCTTCGAACAGGTGAGTTAAATAATTTCAGTAACTTAATCATAGTACTAGTTTAATCATAGAGCCAAGACCATGAAAGGAACATGTAATCAATTATCACCTTCTAATAGGTAGAATGAATGGATTGAGTACATAACCCATCAGTTATATGTAGTAAATAAAATAAATGTATTGTTGCAGATAATGAGGAATTTGATTTCATAGTAGTAGGCGCAGGCTCGGCAGGCATTGTGGTGGCGCAGAGGCTCGCCGAGTGCAACTTCAATGTTCTGCTCATTGACGCTGGTGGGGATCCACCAGTAGCTTCGTTGGTTTGTGTAATTTAATATTTGTTTTAATGCTATTGGAAATTTTAGGAATCCAGAAGTCAATTTAATGCGTTTCATTTCAGGTTCCCGGATTGGGTCCATACCTAACACGCACTGCTTTGGACTGGAATTATACTAACATACAGATTAAGGACAGATTTCAATGTTTCCGAGGTCAAACAATTAACCTTCCGGCTGGACATGTGCTCGGCGGAGGAAGTAGCATCAACTATATGTTTTACGTACGTGGATGTCCGGGAGATTTCTCCCAATGGGCAACTGCAGCCAACGACAGCTCCTGGGGTTATGACGCTATGCTACCATACTTTATTAAAAGTGAGAGACTCGAAGACAGGGAAGTATTACATTCTCGTTTCCGCAGATATCACGGAACGCAAGGATTCTTAGGAGTAACAAAAGACACTTCCCCACAAGTTCAGCCATATTTGGAGTCATTTAGAGAACTTGGAAATGCTATAATTAAAGATATTAATGCGGATATTAGTCTGGGTTACACTCGGCAAATGTTCACAATAGCCGAAGGCGTGCGACAATCTACAGCTTACTCAATTCTCGCTCAACGCAAAAATACAAATTTGAAATTATTAAAAGAAACATTCGTATCTCATATATTATTTGATGAGACTAATAATGCAATCGGTGTGACTGCAATAAGTGAAAGCAATACAGAAATAATATTACGAGCAAAAAAAGAAGTCATAGTTTCAGCTGGGGCATTAAATACCCCACGGTTGCTAATGTCGTCAGGGATTGGCCCTGCGGAACATTTGAAATCTTTTAATATTCCGGTGAGAAAAGACTTGCCTGTGGGTCGGAACTTGCAAGATCATGTTCCAGTACTACTGTCTTTAAAAATGGAGGAGTCATATGAACCACCTCCTCCGATAAATCCTCAGAAATTTCCATATCCAGTATTCACCGGATATGTTGCTCTAAACAAGTCAGAAAAGTGTCCTACCTACCAAGCAATTAATATATTAATGCCTGCTGGGAAGAGTCCTATGCAATTTTGCGTTTTTAACTTTGGGTTTAAATTTGATATCTGCCAAAATTTATATGAGGGGAGTAAAAATAGAAATACTAATCTTGTGCTTTTAACTCTTTTACACCCAAAATCTCGAGGACAAGTGCTGCTGCGAAGCTCGAACCCACGGGACCCGCCGGTTATTAACGTTGGATATCTCGAGCAGAGCGAAGACGTAGAAACTCTAGTAAATTCCATTATGGACTACGTCCGGGTCTTGAATACTACATACTTTAGGAGCGTAAATTCGGAAATGGTGGATTTGAAGTTGCAAATGTGTGAGGGCCTGGAGCAATTCAGTCGGGAGTGGTGGCGCTGCTACGTGCGCTGCATGATGTTCACGATTTACCACTACAGCGGGACCTGCGCCCTGGGCTCCGTGGTGGACAGCAAGCTGCGAGTGTTGGGGGTCGGGAGGCTGCGGGTGATCGATAGCAGTGTCATGCCAGTTATACTCGGCGCCAACATCAACGCTGGAACCATCGCAATCGGGGAAAAGGGCGCCGACATCATTCGAAAGGAATATTCCTGCCGTGACAAACCACTTAGTTTCACACTGCATCAGAAATTTAAATTTTTCGAATAATCTATATTTATAAAATACAATCCTATCTGGCCGATGTCTGTATCTGGAGATATTTAATTTCACGAAATGGATCTATGGATCATCCCGTGGATCACCTAATACAAGATGTATTGAAAATATAATTTTCTCAAGCGAAGCTGTGGGCCACAGCCAATATGTAGAGTAAAAATTTTATTCATTTATCTTCTTAAACAAATTAGTCAAATATTTTGTACGCTGCAAATTCGTTGGATATTATTTGAATTTGTTTACGAATTAGAAATGACACTTGTAACGGATAACTCACTCTAGAATACTTATTTGGTAATCTCCAGAACAGGCCTCCTTTTCTCTTAGTTCTGTGTAAATGTAGTACGTTTGTTTATTTTTAGTTCCTACCGGTAGCATTCTAATGAATGTTTGTACCAGTATAATTTTTAAATCTATAAAATAAAATAATTATGTACCCTAAGTATCTTTTTATTTATTTTTTGTTGTAAGCAAAAACACGACAAACAAAAACCCCCCACATAACCTTCAAAATTTAGCCTTCTCGGTTCACATGCAGATCAACCCGTTTTTTCCGACAAGTAATGACTGGACTGGTTACACTACATGTGTTTATTTCAACAGAATTACCACCAAAACAAGTGTTGCAAAAATATAAAGAAACGTTTATCACAAACGTACAACAGTAAAAATGATTAACCTAATAAGATAACCAAATTAGTACCAATGAATTGAAATTAACGATCTGAATAAATATTCTCACGTGAGTACGAATTACAACACACAACTTTTCTTGTTCTATGATATGAAGTATAAAACCACGTGCCTCATTTAGGGGGGGGAGGGGGGTCTTCAAAACACCACGATTGGTCACAGAGGGGAGGGGGGGGTTTAGGTTTTTGTCACGTAGTCAATATTTTAGCAACCATTGCGCCACAAAGTCGTCAAATATAAGCAAAATTATTATTTTTTAACTCTGTTTTTGCAAAAAAGTATTGAAAACCGTATTTATCAATTACCACGTGAAAACTAGGGGGGAGGGGGGGGTCTTCTCATATACTACGGATGGTCACGAAGGGGGGGGGAGGGGGGTAAAAAGTTGGAAAAAATGGGTTACGTGGTTTTGGTATGTTCCCTAACATTAAATTCAGATTGTGTATTCAGAAGGCTATGAGAGGCCTATGTCCAGCAGTGGACTTCCAAAAGCTGATGGATGAATTCGTTATCACTACCATACTTAAAAAAACTTGAGAGGTGTCAAGGGACACCCGGATGGAACGAAGTTCCTTTCGATTTAAGTGTTGTTTTACGCGCTCAGCAGTGTGATTCAGCAATATTCATATTACTGAATCACTTCAAAAAGTGTCGTGACAACTTTTCGTAACAATTTTTTCCGTCTAGCCCCCTTTCATAACGCGCGATAAGGAACTTCGTTCCAAAAATATGGAGCAAGAGCGCAGGGCCGCCAGACTACTTATTTTCTGATGAACTAAATACTTAGGTATATACGATAGAGTATAGTAACATCCATTAGCTTACACCAAGGGGCGAGGGCCCATTCCCAGATATCAGGTCCTAAGGTAATAATTATACTCACTTTACTAAAAAAAGACACTTCACACTCATAGTCCCACACTAGGATTCCCTGTGTCGTGGGTGCCATGGACAACACACAAGACAAGGACACTCCCACCCAGACCGAGAACAGAAATTCAAACTTCATTCCCCGCCTCGCTGGGAATCGAACCCACGACCCTTGGCGCGGCGATCCGGCATGGTAACCATTGCGGCACGCTGGTCGTCAACTTACATGATGACTGATTCTTACGTATGTCGTAGGGAATATGTATTGTAAACAATTTGAATTAAACACTGCCAGACACCTTCTACGGGCAGTATTTATTACCAAATTAACGTTAAAAATATTAAAAACTCTGATGCCTACAACATAACACAGAGAAAAGTTGTTTCATGTAAGGATATTTCCAAACCCATAATATATTTAAAAAATCTTTTCAGCGATACCGTGCACTATGGGGTAGACGAGAAAAAGATTCATCCCCACGTAGAACGTTTACTTAATCTTTTTTGTACCTTACATTATTGTGTATGACGATTTAGTCTCTAAATTTAGTCAAATATAATTTAACCCCTCGATGAGTCTAAAAATTTAAATATAAACGGCTAATTTCAACTCTCTCTTCGAGCTCTTGATAGTAGAGCAGTTCACAAGTTAGCCAGCGTATTGGATAAATGGAGCGTGATCCAGTTGTAAGACGACAGAAGCAGCTGTGAGCAGCAGTAGCAGCAACAAACAGCAGCAGCAACAGCAGCACAACAGTAGGATCACCACAACCAACATCCAGCGACCGTGGCGCGCTGAAGCCCTCTGCTTGCCTACTATCAGTAGCAAGCCATGATTTACAGAATTTCAAATACTTAATCATAGTACCTATATTACTCATAATAATGACTAATAAGAAAACTGAAGTGAACCCCATGGCAGCCATGTTTAAAGGAATCAATTCATTTGTTGTTACATAAATAACAAATAACTGATCACACCTAAGTAAACATGGCTCCGCAGTAAGCGAGCTATAAGAAATACTTGACAATTTAAAATTAATAATTAATATTTCATTCACTATAATTTTTTTCTGCGAATCAACTGTTTATGGGTTCACATTCCTAGGATTCCCCACAGCGTTTGTTTTGTGGAGCTGAAAAACTTATTATCCTTCAAATAAAAAAGTGGCGGACCCAAATTATACGTAAAAAAATTCACGGTTTATTTAAATGGCTCGCCAAATAGAATTGAAACTGTAACTCTATGGGTGAGTACCGTCAGGGACATGGTACATGGGACCTGTAACGGGTGGAACCTTACGCTATAGAGTATAGACTCTTAGTTCAGAACAGAAGTTAGTTAGGATTCAAAATTTAACTTACACTGAATGAACTGAACTGCTGTGTTTGCAGCTTGAAGCGGTTAAAAAAACCTCGTTAGCAGGGTATAGAACGCTCGTCTGTGACGCTACAGCACAAACGAACTGGCTTAATAAAACCATAAATTAATTTATTGTTGTGATAAGTAATTACTTGAACAGTTGCGAACCTCGCGAGCGACGCGCTCCTTCTCAATAGGTACGTCAGTATCTATTTATCCAAGTAAGTGCAAATGTTGGATTAACCATTGATTTTTAGCCGTATTGGGGCGGCTTAGAATACTAACCCCAATCCCGCGCCGGATGGGTGTCGTAAGAGGCGACTTAATCCGGCCCGCTGGTGGTAGGGCCCTCGGAGGGATTATATTGGTAGTATTGATTTCTTTTTCTTCTTTCTTTCCTGGCCGGCAACGCATCAGTGATGCCTTTGGTGTTGCTGATGTCCATGAGCGACGATAGCCACTTACCATCAAGTGGATCGTCAGCTCGTTTGCCGGCTATTTCCATAAAAAAAAATTAAAATGTGTGCAATTCACACGTGGTAGAAGTGAAACTTTCCAAAATTTTGGTCAATAAATCGAATCTTCTACCTAGTTCCTCGCGCCATCTATGAATACAACTTAGCACTTTTTAAAAGGTAACCACGAACATAAGAAAAATCGATCGACCAACCGATTGTTGTTTCTTAGTTAGTTGCTAGATGGCGCGCCACAGTAATTTTGTGTAAGACGGCTGCTAGATGGTACCTACTTAATAATTTACGTGTTGTTGTCGAGGGGTTTGCGCAGCAAAGAGCTCTTATTTGTGAGTATTTTTATATCTTGTTGTGCTAAATAATAAATTTTATAAGATGCCGAAAACTAATGCCGAAATGTGTCGTCAATATCGACGCAAAAATAAAACTAGAATGAAAAAAAATTCTTTGAAAATATTTAAAAGAGCATTTGAAAGTATTTAAAAACAGTATAAAAATAAAACTAAAAAAAAATAAAACTAAAAAAAAGAAATACTGGGAGATGCGAACCTGCGCATCAGGTATTGTGAATCTACGTCCTGACCATTGGGCTACGGAGAATTTAAATTGAAAGTCGAAATTAGCGGTTATATTATCTTACCTGTCGTTGCATCCGGTTTCAAATCACTAACGATTCTAAAGAAGTTTCACTTCAAAACCACTGTTACAAGAACAACAAGTTTTTGTGTTCACAAACAAAATAATTGTAATACGTTATTTGATTTTATTGGAAAAATTTCACTAATGCCATCCTTTGTGAAGATGAAGATGTTCCAAACATCTTGTTTGAATGTTTGTTCCTCAATCACACCAGAACTACTTGGCTGTTGGGAGTGAATATAGCCTATACCCTGGATTAACATAGGCTACTTTTTATCCCGGAAAAGTTGAGGATTCGCGTGGGTTTTGTAAAAATCGATATCAACGCGCGTGAAACCACGAGCATCATCTAATATCTAATTTTTAATAATTATAAATTAACTAGCTTCGCCCGCTTTAGAGTGGTTTCGAAACGAAATTTTTAATTAATTTATTTATGACGGTTATTTTACGACTACAACCGGGACCGACAGCTTTGCGTGTCGTACGTAGAGCACGGAGAGCTCAAGAACTTTTTGCCACTAGCGGTCACCTATCTAACTACTAAACGCGCTTGCTAATGCTTAACTTCGTCGATTAATATCAAAACCAACACAAGCCGGCTGGCTATGAACGCTCCTTGCAATGAGTAATGGGTTCACATGGCACTTTTGCTGTATTTTGGTAAAGGGTTTGGTATCTTGCTGACTACCAATCACGCTAACCAGGGTGGACTGAGGGAGGAACTGAAGAAGACAGCGAGTATCCGCTGGATTCAGGAGGCTCAGGACCAGTACGAATGGCGCTTGGTAGAGGAGGCCTGTGTCCAGCAGTGGACCTCCAAAGGCTTAAAGGCGTAGTGAATACGGAGTTAACATATAATACACTAAAGGCCGTAGTACAACCGATGCCGGGGCTAGGCTATTAAAGCATATATTTAAAGCATGGGAGGCGTCACATAATGCCATAGGAGTATTTTGTGACTTATCTAAGGCATTTGATTGTGTTGAGCACGAAACATTGCTGTTTAAACTTGGCCACTATGGTATAAAAAACAAGGCCCTTAGCTTGATCGCGTCTTATTTGAGTAATAGAATACAAAAAGTTAGCATAAACAATATTAAGTCATTGGGGTCACCGGCTGTGATGGGTGTACCGCAGGGCTCGATCTTGGGTCCGTTTCTTTTTCTGGTATACATTAATGATTTACCACATTATGTAAAGAACCAAGTACTATTTGCTGATGATACATCACTAATATTTAAGTGTGAAAGGAATAAAGTAAATTTCGACGACGTAAATAGTGCTCTTTCGAATGTGTCGCGTTGGTTCACTATCAATAACTTACTATTAAATGCAAAAAAAACGAAATGTATCGAGTTTGTGCTACCTAATGTTAAAAAAGTCAGCAAATCTCTTAAACTAAATAACGAAACATTGCATATGGAGGAATCGACGGTCTTTTTAGGGGTGACCTTAGATAGTAAACTTCAATGGAGCCCACATATAACAAATCTCGCGACAAAACTCGGTAGGGCTGCTTTTGCTGTTAGGAAAATAAGGCAGTATACAGACGTCGAAACTGCTAGGATAGTCTATTTTGCTTATTTCCACAGTGTTATGTCTTATGCCATCTTGCTGTGGGGCAAAGCAGCCAATATAAAACAAATTTTCATACTCCAGAAACGGGCAGTTAGGGCTATTTATAAACTTAGGTCTCGGGAATCTTTGCGTGAAAAGTTCAAGGAAATAGGTATACTTACAGTAGCTTCCCAGTATATCTTTAACAATGTAGTTTTTATACGGAAGAATATAAACGCGTATTTATAAACAAAATTTTGATATGAATAATCGCCATACGAAAAGAATGCATCAATTAGTTACGCCTTCGTTCCGCCTAAGTAAAGTGCAGCGATCTTTCATAGGGCTTGGTATACATTTCTATAATAAAATCCCAAAATTAATACGTGACTTGCTAATAGAAACTTTCAAAAAACGTGTAAAGACACAATTGTTAGGCAAGGGATATTATAGTGTAGACGAGTATTTAAATGACAAAGACGCATGGAAATGACCAGCTCTGCAACCAGTCCGCTCAGAATAGTAAATACTTTTGTATTATTATCTTTTTTTGTAATATTTTTTTAAAAGATGTGCTAAGGAGTTTCTTTAGGCTTTTCTTCTCCTCCACGTCAAAGCACCTTCCGAAAAGCCAAAAAATGACGTGCATAAGTGTATCAGTGATACCTATATGAATAAAATATTTTGACTTTGACTTTGAATATGAAATCTCTGAGAAAACAACCAATTTATAAACATTTTGGTGAAGTATTAATAATTCTTAACAAAAAATAACCAACTTCAAAATTAGGGATAACTTAAAAACTCAGTCAGAAATTTAGTGGGACCACATGACCAGCACCAGCTTTAAGTTAAAAAAATAATCACCAAAATCTGTTCACCCAGTCGAAATATTTGAGGTCACATAAAAAAATACAGTCGAATTGAATACTTCCTTCTTATTTGAAGTCGCTTAAAAACAGTGCCAAAACAATTACCGCACACTGCTCTCTTGACTGCTAACTAGCCATATCAACCGAGACGGCTTTGAGTGCTTTTCAAAGCATATGTATTTGCGATTCGCGTTCGCGAATTTTTCATCTCTACTTATCTACGATTCTAGGATTGACAAAAGCCATGAACCTTGTAGTAATACCTAATCGGGTTATGTTTAATACTAACCAATGACAAGTTTAACACCACTAACATCGTCAGATCAACTGACA
Organism: Thymelicus lineola; assembly: GCA_963932265.1. Lineage (NCBI taxonomy): Eukaryota > Metazoa > Arthropoda > Insecta > Lepidoptera > Hesperiidae > Thymelicus > Thymelicus lineola. Next base: position 401,313 of record OZ010691.1, read on the forward strand.
CTTTCGTCTTGTCTTGCGCAGCCAACCTTACCTCACCATGGACGCGGTGGCAGCACTAGCGCACATCACGCGCATACAGGGCGCACTCCAGGTTATCGGGACGCTCGTACTCACCGCCTACCTGTTCCCCAGACAGGCCGTCGTCAACGGTAAGATGTGACAACACTGGACCAGAATACTGGACCTTGCCATGGACGTGGTGGGAGCACTGGCGCTAGTCACGGTTACTACACTTCTTTACATCCGAAACATGAATTACCCACATTAAAGTTTAACGAGCCGTGAATGTATCTACGGTTCCTGAATTTTCTGATAATTATTTTGTTATTTTTTCTGGTCCTTTTGACCTTAAAATATAAAAATATGGAAAGGAGGCTAGAGGAATAAAGGCAGAGAGGAAGTGAAGTCAGTATGTTCTGTTTGTGGCGGCAGAGGGGCAGCAGTTCGACTTCATCGTGGTGGGCGCGGGGTCGGCGGGCGCCGTGGTGGCGGCGCGGCTGGCCGAGTGCCGCTACAGCGTGCTGCTGGTGGAGGCAGGCGGAGATCCGCCTCTGGAATCGATAGTCAGTTGATGTCATATCTACCTACATTGTATCAGTTTCAATCTTCAGTGTATAATTAATTGTCAGATGTCTATGTATTCACGTGTAAAAACACTCATACGTGTAGATATAATTATAATATAAGAGTTTTTAGCATCGTGGCGGCAGATTCCTGTATGTTAGACTTTATGTAACGCGTGAAGCAATAAAGTTGAATATTAATGTATTTTAAAGGTAGTAAGTACTTCAACTTCCTATGAACCATTAAATTTTATAATAGTTAGTATCAAATTATTTGGGAGGAACACTAAGCACCTTTAAGCAAATACTTTCAACTACGTGTGAACTTATTACTAACAATGGTTTTTCGCTTTCAGATACCAACATTGCTGGCATACCCGACGCTGTCACAGCACGACTGGAACTATACAACTGAGAACGATAATTACACTTTCCAGTGCCATCGCAGCAAGACCGGGCAGCTGACCAGTGGTCGCATGCTCGGGGGTGGCAGCTCCATTAATTATATGCTCTACGTACGAGGGTGTCCCGGAGATTTTGAAACTTGGGCTGAGGCAGCTAAGGACCCCACATGGAGCTGGAATGAAGTCCTACCATATTTTATTAAAAGCGAAAAATTACAAGATCCAGAAATTATCAATTCTCCCCAGGGATTCTACCATGGAACCGAAGGATTTTTAGGCGTTACTCGTCAGACAAGTGTCTTAGTTAATAAATATTTAGAATCTTTTGAAGAACTTGGACATGATATAATCTTAGACATAAATTCAGATCGTCACTTAGGCTACGGTCACCAGACGTTTACTATTAGTAATGGGGTGCGTCAATCCACTGCGTACACAGTGCTGGGTGCGATGAAAAATAAGAAAAACCTACATGTCTTAAAGAATACCTTTGTGAATAGAATCATATTTGATGAAAACAATAACGCCATTAGTATAGAAGCGACTACGAATGATAATAAGCTTGTAACATTGACAGCTAGAAAAGAAGTAATAGTATCAGCTGGCTCCTTAAATACACCGCGCCTGCTAATGCTCTCAGGAATAGGTCCTAAAAATCATTTACAATCGCTGAATATTCCAGTTGTTAGCGACTTGCCAGTGGGGGAAAATTTACAGGATCATCTAGCAATTGTAATGAATATAAAACTGGATAAATATACAGACCCACCTCCTGAATATAATCCAGGTCAATATCCCCTAGAATCATTTGCGGGTTACGTGGCATTGAATAAATCTAATATTTGTCCTTCTTATCAAACAATAAATCAAATCATCCCTAATGATTCACCGGCAGCTATGAACTTTTGTGTTTTTAATTTTGGTTTCGACTTCGACATCTGTCAAGAAATTTACGAAGCCGGGAAGGGCAGACGCCTATTATCGACTTACATCGATCTTCTACATCCCAAGTCTCGTGGACGCGTACTGCTTCGTAGCAGAAACCCCAGAGATCCACCATTGGTGCACAACTGGTGGTTATCAGACGACAGAGACTTAGAAGCCATTGTGGACTCAGCTATCGACTTCATTAAAGTTCTCAACACGACTCACTTCAAGAATATTAATGCAGAATTCCTATCTATGAAATCAGTTCCGTGTACAATGTTCGAACCCTTTAGCAGAGACTGGTGGCGATGCTACGTGAAGTGTATGATGATTCCGTTTCATCACTATGTCGGGACATGCGCCCTGGGCTCCGTGGTGGACAGTCACTTGCGAGTGCTTGGGGTCAATCGGCTGCGCGTGGCGGACGGCAGCGTCATGCCCGAGCTGGTCAGCTCCAACACTAACCCCGCGATCATCATGGTCGGCGAGAAAGCTGCTGATTTCATCAAACACGATCATTGCTGCACATCCTACGAAAGTGCCACTGCCCTCCGTTTTCCTCCTCCTGACGTCCATATCTGGGCAGACTGGCTGTACTGGTTGTAGATATATGAAACACCTCACAATAGTCACAATGTAAAATCTACGCATCCTAAAATGTACAATATAACAATAAATGCAATAAATATAAGTAAATTTAAAAACCCATTATTATTGACGCACGCCATCTATTTGTTTTTTCTTTTACATGTATGCGATAATTAAATAAATATTTTATAGTCCAATGTGTAAAGTTGAACTTATTGTGTTAGTATGAAACTCAAATCCCCACCAGTGTGGACATCTTAAAACGTCAAATAACTTTCTAGAGGAGAGGGTCTGACCGTAGTCCGTTTTCGGTAGAGTGCTTACAAGGAAGACTGGCTTATATTCAAAATGGGTAAAGCCCTTTAACTCCACAAATATCCAAAGTCTAATGTATATTAAACATGATTACGAGTTCGTTGTTAAACGTGTTTTATTTTTGTCTCTGTTTTTTCTTTTTACGACTGGGTTTTGGATTAAAGATATCAAATACGTGTCCGGTATAATGTTCTCTAGCAAACGAGCTGGCGATCCACCTGATGGTAAGTGGCTATCGTTGCCCATGGACATCAGCATCACCAAAGGCATTACTGACGCGTTACCAGCCATAAAAAGAGGGAAGAAAAAAGAAAAAAGTAATTCGGAAAGAAAGAACGTAATAGAAAACGCAGAGTCTTTGCGTTTTCTATTACGAAATGAAATTTGAAATCTGTCAGGAGATGTACAACGCTGGACTAGGCAGAAGAACAATATTCTCGACGCTAGTTCTGCTACATTCCAAGTCTCGGGATCACTCCTACATAAGTGCGGGCGAGTACTCCTTCGCGGTACTAATCCTAGAGATCCACCATTAATACACGGTGGGTACATATCGGATGATCGCGATTTGGAAACCATCGTGGATTCTCTTGTTGAGTTCGTTCAAGTTCTTAAAACGTCTTATTTCAAAAGCGTTGATGCACATGTGGCAGATTTGAAGTTAGCTGGGTGTAGGACGCTAGAGTACTTGAGCAGGGAATGGTGGAGATGTTATGCGAGATATGCTATGATGATTTCGGCGTACCACTACAGTGGAACCTGTGCCCTGGGCTCCATGGTCGACAGTCACCTTCGTGTGTTCGGGGACAGTGGCTTGCGCGTGATGGACGCCAGCGTTATGCCAGAAGTAGTCGGTGCCAAGGCGCCAACACCCATGCAGCAACCATCATGATAAGAGAAAAGGCCTAATAAAGTCAGCACTTTATTAAACGAGATCATTTATGTTGTTAGAGAAATGAAAAGAGAAGTTTATCGTTCTGATCAACGCAGTAAACAAGTTATTAGAAATTAATGTTCTAAAAACCGGACAAGAGCGAGTTAAACTCGCGTGGAGAGGGGTCCGTACGTTGATTATGTATTTACCGTAAATTTTCTATTTTATTTATTTTTGTTGTTTTTTTAATAACATAGACTTATGTTTAGGTTTTTCTCTAATATACAACTATTTTCTGCAATTTTTTCAAAAGTCTTTCAGTAGTTACAGAGATAAAGGGGGAGAGGGAATGGTAAATTTTCGTCTTCAAGTTTCGTTCTTTCTTAAATAATTTTAAAACTACCCATTGCAAAATTATAACAAAAATATTAAATATTTGGGATCCTTACAAGAAGTCCTTTCATTTGACATGGCACACGATACGGTTTGCGAAACAGTTTTTTTTTATATTGATTTCGTTAAAAAAATTCAAATTTCAGTTTATACCCTCGTCTTTGGTAGCACATGAGTACCAAATTTCAACTCATTTTGTCTAGCAGTTTCTGAGTAAAATGGCCGTAAAAGGCTGACAATCAATGAATCAATCAATCCAATACGTATGGTAACATTAAGGCATAGTTTGCTTACTGTGCCAATAATTGGCGTACAAAATTAATACTTTAAAGGATCCTATATGTGTTCCGTTTTTTTTTTCGTATGGAACCCTAAAAACAAGTTTCTAAATTTTGTGTTCATGCTGTTTACCGCCGGAGAGTTTCCTCGTCTTGAGCCAACCTGAGCGTAGTATCAGGTCACCATTATCCTAAAAATACATTGTCTTGGAACTAATCAATTTGCGAAATTTCAACTGATAGTTTTAATCCAGTGCTAGATTTGACTCATACATTGTATTTGACGCCAACAAACTAACGAACAAAGTAACTTAAATAAAAGCTTGTAGAAAGGAAAAATACGTGTCTGGCTAGACTGTAATTGTTATTTATTCTATGCTAGTTGAACAAAACCTACTAAATATTATAAACTAAGTATTAGAATACAATTTAACAAGTAACTTATTATGATAAAAATAAATCATACTAATTACCTACCATGCCTAAACCTTTGCCTACTGCTTTTATTTTTTTGATGACTATCTATAGGCCAGTGCCGATACCTCTGAAAACGGTAAAAAAATGAAAAAAATTATAATAGGATGAAACCTATTGCAAAAGGAAGAGAATATAACAAAAAATAAAGGAAAAATAATTTACGGGCGATCTGAGGTCGGGAAGTGGGGGGAGGGGGGGTTTAAGGGTAAAAAACGGTTTATCTCAATTTCCAGCAAAACTATAAGTCCTATGGAAAAAAGTTAAATGGCAAAGTTATAGGTAATAAAAAGGTCTACAATTTTTGCATTTACACTTTTTTACATAACCTCAAAATTTATGTGAAAAATTCAAATAACCAAGTTTTTGGTTTATTATTTTTATCTTATACAAAAATATTTCTTTTTTCACGAAATTTGGTGAAAACTTACCTTTTTATTTCTCAAATATACTGTATTTTTTTTTATTTGAAATATTTATTTTTTCACCTTATTTTGACTTAATATCGAAAAATCACCCTAATTTTCAATCGAAAATTCACCTGTCAAAATATCCGCTTTTTTAAAAAAATCTGTGAGCTTTTTATTTGCTAAAATCTCTACTTTCTGATGGTATAAAAAAGATATACACTACTATGGTAAATTTTCTCAGAAAATGCAATGAAACGACAACTATTTTTGCATGTTTCTTGCAATCTTTATGGATTTGTAATTTTTTTGCTTATTAATTTAACATGGATTTTGACGTTTTTCGATTAATTAAAGTGTAAATTTTAATAAATGGCTCAAAATTGTACATAAATATTAAAAATATATATTTAAAAACTCAAACACGAATAATTTTTGTGAAAATAGTTGTCGTTTCATTGCATTTTCTGAGAAAATTTAACATGGCAGTGTATATTTTTTATATACCATCAGAAAGTAGAGATTTCAACAAATAAAAAGCCCACCGACTTTTTAAAAAAATCGAATATTTTGACGGATGAATTTTCGTTTAAAAATTAGGGTGCTGTTTCGATATTAAGTCAAAATAAGGTGGAAAAATAAATATTTTAAATCAAAAAAATTACAGTATGTTTGGGACATAGAAAGGTAAGTTTTCACAAAATTTCGTGGAAAAAGAAATATTTTTGTAAAAGGTTAAAATAAAAAACCAAAAACTTGGTTATTTGAATTTTTCACATAAATTTTGAGGTTATGTAAAAAAGTGTAAATGCAAAAATTGTAGACCTTTTTATTACCTATAACTTTGCCATTTAACTTTTTTCCATAGGACTTATAGTTTTGCTGGAAATTGAGATAAACCGTTTTTTACCCTTAAACCCCCCCTCCCCCCCACTTCCCGACCTCAGATCGCCCGTAAATTATTTTTCCTTTATTTTTTGTTATATTCTCTTCCTTTTGCAATAGGTTTCATCCTATTATAATTTTTTTTGTTTTCAAAAATTATCGGCACTGGTCTACTACCTACTATTTCAACACAAATATTTGTGCCTAGATTTTGATTGAAATGGCCATACGAAGGGAAATCTTCTGTATGGCTCATTATCATTAAAGAGTCCTTGGAGATCCAGCACTTCAGCTCTAATGTGTTCTGTTCACAACTGTCTAGAAGATGAGATAATGGCCAGTGACTAATAAAATAGGTATACGCTAAACGCTGTCTGCGATAACTATTCCGGTTCCGAAAAAAACTAATAACGGAACTTATAGGATCACTCGTGCGTCTGTCCGCCCTTTACAGCCAATTTACTCCGAAATTACTTGACCAAATGGATTGAAATTTGGTACTCATAAACTATAAAGTAGACATAAAGTATAAAGTAAACAACTGAATTTTGAAAAAAAAACTTGAGTTAAAACGTTCTTTTATGGGACTAGGTATAAAATTTTATAATAAAGTCCCAAAACAAATACATGACTTACCGGTGCAATCTTTTAAGAAACGTGTAAAGGCTCAGCTCTTAGGCAAGGGCTACTATAGCATAAATGAATATTTAAATGACAAGGATGCTTGGAAATGACTAGCTAGGCAACCAGTTCTGCACAGGTTAAAGAATACCTATTTTTGTATTAGATATAAGTTTTATTTTTAAAAGATGTGCTGAGGAGTTTCTTTACGGCTTTTCTTCTCCTCCATGACAAAGCACCTTTCCGAAAAGCTGGTAGATTAAAAAAATGACGTGCATAAGAGTATCAGTGATACCTACATGAATAAAGATTATTTCATTTCATTTCATTTCATTTCATTTCATTTCATTTCATTTCATTTCATTTCATTTCATTTCATTGAGAGGTGTCAAGGGACACCCGGATGGAACGAAGAGTGATTCAGAAAGTTTTACAGCGCCATCTCTGTAAACCTCTCTGAATCACTTCAAAAAGTATCTTACCAACTTTTCGTAAGAAAAATTTCCTTCTAGCCCCCTTTCATAACGCGCGATAAGGAACTTCGTTCCAAAAATTAACGAAATCAAAATTGAACAAAAACTATTTTACTAACCGTATCAAGTCGCATGTCAAATGACAGGCCTTATTATGAGGATTTCAAATATATTTTTGTTATTATTCTACAATCGATAGTTTTAAAATTATTCAAGAAAGAACGAAAATTAAAGCCAAAAATTTACCATTCCCCCCATAGAATGGTTTAGGCTATGGAGAATAGAAGTAAATCCTGATAAAAGCTCAGCTGTCTATTTCACTAGAAAGTGTAAAAAGAAAATGACACGCCCCGTGTCATTATTCGGCCGCCCCATTCCTTGAGCTAAAACAGCCAAATATCTCGGTGTCACTCTAGACGACCGAATGAATTTCTATAAACATACTCGTATTAAAACGGTGAGAAATAGGGCCGCTTTCATACTGGGGCGATTATACCCAATGTTAGGTAAGTGCAGTAAAATGTCGCTCCGTAACAAGACGACAATTTACAAGACTTGCATTCGCCCAGTAATGACCTACGCTAGTGTCGCGTTTGGTCATTCAAAATCCATTAAAGTTTTACAAAGAATCCAAAATAAATTCATGCGTACGGGCTCACCGTGGTACGTACGCAATGTCGATCTGCAGAGAGATCTAGAATTGCCCACAATAGCCCAGTTTATAAAGCAATTCTCAACGAGTTACTTTAAATCCGCCGCAGTCCATTCTAACCCGTTAACAGTCCAGATGGTCAATTATGTCCCCAACAAAGATATTTCAGTCGCTCTTAGACGTCCTAGACACGTCCTAAATGACCCCGATGATGAGATATCGGTCGCTAACAGCCAAGACCGCTCGTCACAATCCCTCACACAGCCCACATATACAAAACACACACACACCGTCGCAGCCGGCTGCGACGAGGTCCCCGCTTCAATGTGACCGGCGCGGTCTGGACCAGCCTTTTTCAAGGCTCCCAGTCTCCCCCCCCCCCCCTGTGAAGGGTCAAAGGCCTGTGCACCGGATCCGGCCCGCCGGATTAATCGGTCCACTCCCGATGACTGTGGTCCACTTAAGTCAGCGGGGGGGCGGGGGCCGCACTTAAGTCTTTTTAAAGGCAATTCCGATCTCCTCCCCTCGTGAAGAGTCATAGGCCCGTGTACTGGATTCGGCCCGGTCGAATAAACCGGTCCATCCCCTGATGACTATATGGTTCCAGGTGCTTATCAGGACCTAGGACCTCATGAGCAGCAGGGGGGGGAGTCCCTCCTCGTGTAGAGTCAGCGGCATGTGGTACCGAACCACTCCCGCTGACATTGCTCACCACACAATCGGCCGAGTTCTCTAGGACCCGCCACCCAGGCCGCGTGAAGCTGTAAAGGCCAATAGGGCCAACAGCAACTAATTATTCGAAAATAAACAAAAAAAACAATAGTAGATATGCGCCATAGTGATGAAACTAATCGCGGCGGCTCTTGCAACATGAGGCAATAAATACTTTACCACCACGACAACTCTCATAAAATTATTATTATTACTCACGACTACTATTAATTCTAAATTCAAAATAATTTATTCATCTATGTATCACTGATACACTTATGCACGTCATTTTTTGGCTTTTCGGAAAGAGCATGTTTGTCGAACACAATTTCTCTCAATTTCTCTGGATCCACTAAATCTGGATACCTGACAAACGTAAAGGGCAATGGTTTGAATGGTCTTCGGAGCGTCCGCTGGAGGGCCTCGGCCACATCACCAGCAGCGCAGTGCAGAGGACCAGCCACCGGCAGGTTGGATTTAGCTCAAAAATGCTGGAACCACTCACAACTCAAAATTGATAACTTGATCCATACTGTGATGAAATTTAAATTTCTTGTTTTTTTTATTTACTAATATTGATAAAATTAATTGATTGATGCCGTAATGTAATCCTATGCCATATTTTTGACAAGAAATAGTTACTTTTCTTACTTATGTTAATATAACTAATATAACACCCAAAATCAGAATTAGTCTATCTAATATGAAACTTTACATTTATTTATTTATTCATTCCAGAATATTACCACTAACATTACAGGCATGTCCTAATGCGTTAGTGTATTTCACATAAATTCAAGTAACATTAATTTAATTTATTAAACATCACAACATTAACTAAATTAATTTCTTTCTACTTAGGGAACAGAATAAATACGCCATTCCACGATACGATAATATAATATAAGAACGTGTAAATTTTATTTCTGCTGTTATCTATAACAAACCTATTCGTAAACCCATTGTCATTGTTAGGACCACACATGGGCTTCCTTTTGAGTTTCTAATATATTAACGTTTGACTATAACCCACGTTTATTGCCAAATTTTCGCGATTAAACCTGTTTACAAGGAGCCAAGCCGGCGCAGCGGTGTTACCTGCTCAGGTAAATTGAACCTGTGTACGTGTAGGTATTATTATTAAAATGAAAATGACTAATTCTTTGCATCTTGTATTCAGCAGAAATTGTTTCTCACATGCTACCTGTGTACGGGCTAACACCGTACATTGTTTAATATTTTATATTGTCAGCATTTTTAGTACCGCGCGAGGGAAATTACAGCAATTAACTTAGTACATAAGCAATCGTCGCCCGCGTCGCGTGTACTCTAGCTAGCAAATTATATATAGGAATTAATTACAGCAATAAAGTGGTTTAACTAAAGTATCCGCCTTTAACTAGCAACTCCTACATGGTCCTTCGAGTCTCCGTACAGACGGGACCAAATTTCGTGTGTGCGGAGTGAACTAGCAATTTTGGATCACAGTGCCAAGCATCGGATTACATTGGATTGCGCAAAGGCAAGCAGCGTCGGAATCCAAGTAAGATCTTTCCAATTACTCTATATCTTTTCGAATACGCGTATTAATCAAGCAACCAACTAACTAGCAATGGAATCTTTATTAGAAAAGCAAGATGATTTAATTGATGCTATACGTAAATTAGGCATTAATTTTATGAAAGATGGAGCGGAGAGAAAAGCGAACGTTGATTACTTTAATCGTAGGTTGGAAACCTTAGAGACTTACTGGAGTCAGTTCGAGAGCAACCATCTACAATTATCAAGGTACGATATCCGTGAGGAATCTTATCATATTAACGGAGATTATACAAGCACGATGTCGTCGTATAGGTCGTTGAAAGAGACGATTATGAAGCAGCGAGCAGAGCTGTTGTCTCGGGTGGCTAAAGACTCAGCTGAGCAGGTAACCTTGCAGCCTGGGACACTAAAGCAAGCAGAGAAGGAGCAAATTCGTGAGCATCCAGCAGCCGCTAGCCAGCCTCGGTTAGATGTCCAAGAGTCAGCGGGAGGCTCAACACAGCATCAGCAACAGGTATCTAGGGGAGTATCTAGTAGAGGTGACGATATGTTACGTAAGCAGTATGTAAACTTCAGGGCTTTCTCTAGGACGGTAGCTAACATTGAGGTAGACAATATTAACGAGAAATGGGAGTTTGAGGATACTTTGAAAAATTTAGAATCACGTTGGTCTGCGATAGACAGCCTCCATTGGGAAATTGAAGCCGAGATGGATGGAGAGGAGTCTACTTATCAGGGAGTATTTAGCATGCATGAGGAAACTTACTTTAACCTTAAGAAGAACATTAATCGTAAAATGTGGTCAGTATCTCATAGAGAAAAATCTACACCAGTCATGGACATACCTACGTTCACAGGTAGTTACAACCAATGGACCTCTTTTAAAGATTTATTTTTTGAAGCGGTACACAACAATCCATCTTTATCGAATGCACAAAAGATGCAGTTTCTAAAAAGCAAGCTGAGAGGTGAGGCGGAGTCACTGATTCGTCATATGCCGGTTAGTTCCGATAACTACTCTGTGTGCTGGGATATCTTAAATAATCGTTACAATAACAAAAAGCAAATATTTACATCGCATATGAATTTATTGTTGAATATACCTAACGCTCAACAACCGTCGGTAATACATATTAAAAAGCTTCATGACTCTATCGTAGAAAACCTAAACGCTGTCAAGAACCTCGGAGTCGATACTAGCACGTGGGATCCTATTTTGGTTTATCTTTTATCACAAAAGTTAGACTCGAACACCTTTGCGGACTACATCGAATCTATAAAAAATCCGAGGGAACTTCCTAACCTTCAAGATTTTATGTCATTCCTGGAATTTAAATTTACAACCCTAGAAGCGTCTCGTAGAAAACAAGAGCAATCTACACATAAAACTAGCATACCTAAACCTAACTACAATAACTTAAAATCAAATAACTTTACATCAAATAATATTGCACAGAAACATTTCGCATCATACAATAATACGAAACCCGCTTGGAAACCGACTGCTAACGGATATGGTTTCAAGTGTCTTCTTTGTAAGCAACCGGATCATTTATTATATCAATGCAAAAATTTTATTAACATGCCGCATAACTTAAAACTTAAAACGGTGAACCAAATGAATATTTGTAAAAATTGCTTATTTGATCATAACGGAAAGGAATGTATTTCTACTAAAAGGTGTCGCAATTGTAAGTGCAAGCATCACACTTTATTGCATGACGCATGCCTACAAGCCACGCCATCGACTTCACTTGAAACGTCGAAACACGTGTCTAATACAACCCATGTGACACAAGGGGATGAATCTCAGGTTCTTCTAGCAACAGCCTTAGTGTATGTTACAGCAGCAAACGGTTCGAAACATATAATGCGCGCTTTGATAGATCAGGGGTCGCAAGTATCATTGATAACAGAAAACGCAGCTCAGATGTTAGGAATAAAGCGTAGGGGTTGCAGTGGGGTAGTTTTTGGTATAGGACAGAAGCAAAGCAACAGCAAAGGGATGATAAATATCGAATGTTCGTCTATGTACAGCGAATTTTCATTTAATGCAGACGTACTTATAATGAATAACTTAATCAAAAATCTTCCCACTCAATCTTTTAATAAGCCATCGTGGTCACATATAAACGGTGTCCAGCTAGCGGATCCAGAATTTAACGTCAGTCGTCGCGTTGATTTATTATTTGGGGCGGATATTTATTCTACCATTATGCTAGGTAGTATCATCAAAAGCGAGGATAGTTCACTACCTATTATACAACAAACACATCTGGGATGGATTTTATGCGGGACTATGATGAAAACTTTACATTGTAACGTAGTCTTAAATAACATAGACGATATTAAGAAATTTTGGGAATTAGAGGATATCGAGGATAGCTCAAATTTATCTAACGAGGACCAGGAGTGTGTGGAATTTTATAAAGCGACTACGGAACGCCAAAGCGACGGTAGGTACGTAGTTAGATTACCGATGAAAACGAATGAGTTACACACTCTAGGGTTGTCAAAAAACATAGCGATAGCGCAATTCCTCAACCTTGAAAAAAAGCTAATACGACAGCCGCAGCTAGCAAGCCAATATAGGGACTTCATAACGGAATACAAGGACTTGGATCATATGACACAGTGTGATGATGAGGCGATGGTCACGCAGGGTTGCTATCTACCACATCACTGTGTACAGCAAGCTGGGGAAAATAATATCAATAAATTCCGAGTCGTATTCAACGCGTCCGCTAAGACATCTACGGGGGTAAGCCTTAATGACGTCATGCTTCGCGGACCGAATCTACAAAAGGATCTTCAGTCTTTGATTATAAAATGGCGACAGTACCGGTATGTAGTGACAGCTGATATTGAGAAAATGTATCGCCAAATTATAGTAAATAAAGCGGATCAGGTTTTTCAAAAAATAATTTGGCGGGATTCAATTAACGAGCAACTTAAATCGTATCAGTTGAGGACTGTAACGTACGGGTTAAAAGCCGCACCATTTTTAGCAATGATGACGTTGAAACAGCTAGCTGAAGACGAGCGAGAAAAATATCCAGAAGCGTGTAAGGTTCTAAAAGAAGATTTTTTTATGGATGATCTCTTAACAGGGGCTCACTCAATTGAGGAAGGTCAACAATTAATAAATAATCTTAACAAATTAGTAAAATCGGGTGGATGTACCTTGCGGAAATGGGCTTCAAATTGTATCGGATTACTTTCAAGCTTAAAAGAAGATAGTAAACGTAGCAATAACCAGTTTATATTTAAATCAGATGATACAAAAACCTTGGGCCTGACCTGGAACGTAAAGGAGGATTCATTTACTTTTAAACACCAACTAAGCAATGATCTAACTTCAAAGCCGACAAAACGAATTTTATTGAGCGAAATTTCAAAACTATTTGATCCTCTGGGGTGGCTAGCTCCGATCATCATGAATTTAAAATTATTATTTCAAGAAGTTTGGAAAGCTGGGCTTGAGTGGAACGACCCGGTACCGGACGGTATTTTTTCAAATTGGTTAAAGCTAAGACGGGATATAAACAACATCGAGCACTGTAAGATACCTAGATGGATTGGAAGCTGTAATGGTGACACCATTCAGTTGCATGGGTTCTGCGACTCATCATTAAGGGCCTATGCATGCGTGATTTACGCGCGGATTCAAAACAACGATAAAACATCGATTGTATTAGTAGCCGCTAAAACTAAACTCGTACCGTTAACAAAAGAGATCACATTACCGAGGTTAGAACTTAGCGGAGCTCAGTTACTGTCCAAACTAATGACCAAAATTTTACAAACTTTATCAAGCTATAAAATTGAAGTTTTCGGATGGTGTGACTCTAAAGTAGTCCTAGGTTGGTTACAGGGCGATCCAGGAAGGTGGAAGTCTTTCATAAGCAATCGAGTTAAGCTTATCACTTCAGTAATGCCTAGTTGTTGTTGGAGTTACGTGAAGTCGTCTGAAAACCCCGCAGACTGTGCCAGTCGGGGTCAGCTAGCTACACAGTTACGTGAAAATACCTTGTGGTGGGAAGGACCAGCTTGGCTGACGTCATTTAAGCAAAAAGAAGAGCAAGAGATATACACAACCGATATAGAAACACGAGCAAAGCTATCAAACGTCATTCAAACTGATTCTACGGAACCCACAATAATTAACGAGCTCTTACTTAGACATAGTTCAATAACAAAAATAATTTCCATTGTTGCATGGATACTACGGGCGATGAACTTGAAACGTAAACAGCTGCCAACATATCTTACGTTGCAAGAATTACACAAAGCGAAATTACTTATTACTAAACACGTGCAAGCTAGCGAATTTAGCGAAGACATTAATTGTTTGAAGAAAAATAATACTTTAAAATCAAACAGCAAGCTATTAAATCTAAATCCATTTATCGATCGAAACGGTATTTTGCGCGTCGGCGGGAGATTAGAAAAATCTAATTTAAATCCTGAAACTAAACACCCAGCTATATTACCTCATACCAGCCGCTTGACAACCCTAATCATTGACGAAGCCCATAAAAAAACCTTTCACGGGGGTGCCCGGCTTACCGCTACGTGGATAAGACAGAAGTGGTGGATTCTGGGAGGAAACAGAGCGGTTAAAAAGCAAATTAGAATGTGTGTTATTTGTAGAAAGCATAAACCTCAGCATCAGTACCAACTAATGGGAAACCTTCCAGAATCAAGAACTACACAAGCCCCACCCTTCTATCATACGGGGGTGGATTTAACGGGATTCGTAGACGTCAAGGCAAATAGTGGTAGAGGGATTAAAACTACTAAAGGGTATATTGTGTTATTTGTCTGTATGGTAACCAAAGCCGTACACATTGAGCTGGTTTCGGACTTGACAAGCGCAGCCTTTTTATCGGCCTTGAGGAGGATGGCTGCCAGACGTGGTGCGCCACACCATGTGTACAGCGATAATGGCACCAACTTTATCAAGGGTAATCGGAGCCTACAGGAGGAGTACTTCGAGCTACAACAAATTATTGATAAAGATTTCTTAAAGGAAGTTACAGAGATGAACATCGAGTGGTTTTTCCAAGCTCCACGGTGGCCAAGCGCATCAGGATTGCAAGAAAGAGGAATTCGTAGCATCAAGAGTCATTTAAAACCGGTGATCGGTGATCAAAAGCTAACCTTTGAAGAGTACTCGACACTCCTAGCCCAAGTTGAAGCGTGCCTCAACTCGAGACCGCTTTGTGCGCTGACAGAAGATCCCGAAGACCTCGAGGTATTGACACCAGCTCACTTTCTTACCTGCCGAGCCGATCTAACTGTAATTGAAACGGATAAGGATGCGAGAACTAGATGGCAATTGGTAAGAAAACTGTTAGATGATATCTGGAAGAGATGGAAAAGAGAGTATTTAACTCAGCTAACGGTGAGAAGCAAGTGGCTTAAGCGGCAACAGAACATTAAGATTGGTGATATCGTTTGCATCCACGAGGACCTCCTACCACCTGGAAAATGGTCAATGGGAAGAGTCGTGGAATTACATCCCGGAACTGATGGCATCGTACGAGTCGTGACTCTGAAAACAAAAAATGGCTACATGAAAAGACCGGTCCTAAAGCTATCTGTGCTACCTGTGCAACAACAAACCGCGGAGGAGACCAACGCTACCACCTCTGCAGCTGTAACGAGTGTAAAGATAACGAAGCCTACTAGCATTATAACAACATTGTTATATATAATTTTATTTATGAATATTTTTACATCTACGCAAGCCCAATTACGCGTGAATCAACTAAATCGTAATCAAAGCCTATATTTTGATAAAATCTCAAACCTACAATTTGTTCAAGACGAGTGGAAGCTAGTAGTTTACTATGAGTTGGAACCGTTCTGGCAAGGAAACTTTGCATTACATAAATATATAAAACATTTGAACCGCACCTGCGTATTATCGAATTACACATCTCATTGCGATGTTCTGTTGACACAACTACGTCATGGCTATTCAGAACTGCAATACTACAATCAAATGTTACTTACACAGCATAGTAGTTCGCAGCCTAGACGGCGTCGCGGATTAATCAATGGAGTCGGCTATGTATCTAATTATCTGTTTGGGGTATTAGATGAACGGTTTGCCGAGCAGTATCAGCGAGACATAACTCAAATTCATACTAATCAAAAATATCTAACGGGACTGTGGAAAAATCAAACTTCGATCGTGGAAGCAGAATATAATCTTCTTAAACGTGCCGAAGATACTATGACCAAGCAGCATGAAGCGATACATGAAAACCTAAATACTCTCAGCGAATCACTTACCAAGCTAGCGAATCAGATCAACCAAAATAACATTGCCAACGATCTATCTCTTGGAGCTCTAGCAGCTAGTAATATGTTAAATAATTTGAGGGAGATCCAGGGTATGCTATTGAACCAGATAACTGACATCTACCACGGGAAATTCAATTTTCATCTGATTACTCCCGAACAACTGCTACATGAACTCAGTATAATTTCCTCACAGCTACCGTCCGACCTCAGTTTACCTGTACAGAATGTCCATACAGATCTACGTAACATATATTCTTTACTTAAAGTTAAAACAAGAATGTTAAAAGATTACCTACTATTCGAAATACGAATCCCCCTGATAATCAGAGACAACTACGAGCTATATCAACTTATACCTGTACCTATAGAAACTAAAAATAATTTAATGTTAACTTTGACACCTAAATCTAAATACGTAGCGATTAACTTACGAAAAGATACCTATATTACTATAACTGACAAGCAAGTAAGCGAGTGTTTAACTTACGAATTAGATACTTACCTATGTCACCTACAGTCACCTATCCATCAGCTGAGAGGAGACGACGACCTATGCGAGACCGCTGACAAGACAAGGACGTGTCGATTAACGGCGACTACGTGTATCAACAGGTGGGTCAGCTTACATCAATTAAATACCTACCTGTACTTTTGCTGCAACCAGTGCACCGTGCGAGCTCATTGTGGAGTGGATCAGGTTACCTCTTATCGCCTAACGCGTGCAGGCATAGCTACGTCGGGCGAGTGCATGATAAAGACGGACGACACTATCATTTATTCACACAAGCTCCGACAACCCGATACTTTACATCTGAAGCCAGAGGTAATCGTCACGGATGTACCGCCAATTAATCATCTATTCAATTTATCTATTTCGTTGCTTGATATGACTGACACCGATGCCGAAAGCAGAAGAGTTAACTTAGCCAAAATCAACCAGAGTATCCAGCACGTAAAGGAGCAAGCCGAGCTAGCAGACGTACAGGTGTCTGTCCATGACGTCCATCAGTACGTTACAATTTATCTACTCCTTGCGGGTGTGAGCATCGCAGGAGCGATACTGGGGTGCAAAAGAGTGAGGCGCCGCTGGCGTGTCGCTGGCGCACCGGGGCAGCCGAGCCGAGCGACGGTCGCCGAGACGCCGACGGTCAACGAGGAGCACGGCCGCGGCACCAGCAGTGACAGTGCAAAGTGTAATCAGTGTGTGGTGTACAGTGAAATAAGTGAAAGTGCGCGTAAACGAGATCAAGGCACCGAGCCTGATCCACGTAAACCAGTGTTTTAGTGACTGAAATTTATGAGTTTTTAGCGTATCATTTTATATTGTCTTTGTTTAGTTATATTTTTGTCATATATTCATTGTAATGGATTACTAGCTTAATTTTAACTTTTCAATTTATCTTCATCTTAATTTAGATATTTGCTCTCCCCCGGGAGCATGTACGGGCTAACACCGTACATTGTTTAATATTTTATATTGTCAGCATTTTTAGTACCGCGCGAGGGAAATTACAGCAATTAACTTAGTACATAAGCAATCGTCGCCCGCGTCGCGTGTACTCTAGCTAGCAAATTATATATAGGAATTAATTACAGCAATAAAGTGGTTTAACTAAAGTATCCGCCTTTAACTAGCAACTCCTACAACCTGCAACTAAAGTATTATCTTTACTATAAAAAACTCAACTGTCTGTTAGTCTATCCGGGCATCACATGAAACCCTTGAACGGATTTCGATAAAAATTGGTGAAGTTGTTAGTAATACTCCGGGTCATATTTTAGGAAACTTTTTATCCCGGAAAATTAAAATGTTTCCCTGGGAAACGGGATGTAAGTTTTTATGGAATATTTTTAAAATATCAACCGATTTGCTTTAAATTTGCAACAAATGTTCCTTGCTTAAATTGATGGAATTACTATTTTTCAGTTTTTCAAAATTTTACAAGAAAAAGAAAAAAAAGACAAATTAATGTGAATATTGCTTATTTTTCAAAACCCACTGCTGGAGGTGGCTGGAGTAATCCTTTGTGATTGTATCCTGGGTTTCAGTATATAATTTGCTATACATAATTGCTTCAATATAAATTCACCATTTTTTTAATTTTCTTCGTAAGAGGTACAAATAAAGTAAAACATAATTTCCATATGAGAAGCTGCGGGCAACAGCTAGTGCAATAATAACTATGTTGTTTGAAACTTGCCGTCCAAGAAGTCTGCCTGACTAACAACGGCCTCTCGCATACCTAAGCCGTAATAACTCATGTTCCGGCGCCTGCAGTTAATTAACTTGATAATCAGATTGATTAGAAAAATATCGTGACGCAAAAAACACAACTGAAATACCTATTTATGGGTATTGAACTTGTTCGTTTCCCGCGGCCGCATCAGAAACCGCCTCGCTTGTCCGCGTGGTGGTCCGGTTCGACCTTTACTTAAATAAATATTTACCGCTCGTTACTAAACTCGATTATGTCTTACTCGAGGATACTCAAGTGTTCGTGAATTTGAATTTATTTAATATTTGTGCCTCAAACAAATAACTGTTGTGGTGGTGTTGACGCTAGTGGGCTACAACAACGGACAATCTGATATCCTAAGGAGCAGGTAATAATTTAACAAAAACTGCTTGATTTAATGAACCCTTTTATTTCTTTAATCTGATTAATGAACAAACAAAGAACAATGCCCAACTGCCATATATCGTTTTATTTCATTTTCAACTTTAGCGTCTTAAAATAAAATAAAATCTAAAAATCGTCGCTTTAATTTCTGAGCTTAGATATAATGAGAATTTTCAGCAGACACACCCCAGAACCAAAGTATTTTGAGATTGAATTCTTATAACCATTGAGTCAGAGTAGGGGAGACTTACGGCTGCCTGTAATTTTTACCATTATTTTATTCTGACTTTTCTTTGATTGTCAACCGGAAATGGCATTTGTCAACCAACATTTATAACGAAATTCTGTCTGTAATATTGGCTAGAAGTCTCCCTATATCTTGCTTGAAAATGGACATTGTTGACATTGTTACTATTAGTCAATTCATCACTTATTAATAAAATTATTTTACGCTGGGTTATACGGGCACAGGTACAGGTTTTAAAATTTTAAAATACGTAAAAAAATAATTGAATTGCTTCGGTTTAACTTACGTCACAGTATTAATATTTATAACTGTGCTTACGTTTTAAGACGCTAACAGAAATGAAAAATAATTTTTGGGCATTGTTCTTTAGACACTTAAGAGTTACAGAAAATAAAATAATACAAGATTCACGCAAGATAAAATTTAATTGTTTAATGAAAACATTATTTTGAATATTTTTATGTACGTAGTAGTATGTATGACATTGTAGAATATAGATGCATAAAAGTTAGTAATATAAGTTAAAAACTGAGTCTGTTAGTCAGTCTGACGACCCGTGTGGAGCAATGGTTACCATGCCGGATCGCCGCACCGAGGATCCTGGGTTCGACTGCCAGCGAGGCGGAAATTTAAATGATGACTTAAATGAATTATTCAACACAAAAAGAATTTTTAAATTTCAATTATGATAGAGGAATCCCTCTCTGCGCTTGCCTTCGCTCCCCTTAAAAAAAAGGTGTGTGTGCGATTCACACACGATAGAAGTGAAACTAAACAAGATATAAAAAACCCCTCGACAACAACACGTAAATTATTAAGTGCCATCTAGCAGCCATCTTACACAAAATTACTGTAGCGCGCCATCTAGCGACTAACTAAGAAACAACAATCGGTCGGTCGATCGACAGATATTAAATAAGCAAGCTTGACAACGAAAATGAAATTCTCATTTTTTGTTGATAAATTCTTTGAAAATATTTAAAAGAGCATTTGAAAGTATTTAAAAACAGTATAAAAATAAAACTAAAAAAAAGAAATACTGAGAGACGCGAACCTGCGCATCAGGTATTGTGTATCTACGTCCTCACCATTGAGCTACGGAGAAGTTAGATTCAACGACGAAATTAGCAGTTATATTATATGCATGCTTATAGTATGTATATTTCTGTCTCATTCTTTCCTGGCTTCATCCTACACATTTTTTATTTGTGTCTCTTACCTGTCGTTTTTTCCGTTGCATCCGGTTTGAAATCACAACGATTCTAAAGAAGTTTCACTTCAATATTTATTTGCTGCCTTGGTGACCTATCCACTTATTTAAATTAGTCTGTTTTAATTTACAGATAAGGTCACCTCGCCATGGACGCAGTGGCAGCAGTGGCCCGAATCACGCGCATACAGGGCGCCTTCCAGGTTATCGCGTCGCTCATGCTCACCGCCTACCTGTTCCCCAGACAGGCCGTCGTCAACGGTAAGATGTGACAACACTGGACCAGAATACTGGACCTCGCCATGGACGTGGTGGTAGCACTGGCGCTAATCACGGTTACTACGCTTCTTTACATCCGAAACATGAATTGTCCACATTAAAGTTTGACGAGCCGTGAATGTACGGTTCCTGAATTTTCTGATAATTATTTCGAGTTATTTTTTCTGGTCCTTTTGATCTTAAAATATAAAAATATGGAAAGGAGGCTAGAGGAATAAAGGCAAAGAGGAAGTGAAGTCAGTATGTTCTGTTTATGGTGGCAGAGGGGCAGCAGTTCGACTTCATCGTGGTGGGCGCGGGGTCGGCGGGCGCCGTGGTGGCGGCGCGGCTGGCCGAGTGCCACTACAGCGTGCTGCTGGTGGAGACAGGCGGAGACCCATCTCAGGATTCGCTGGTCAGTCATGTCATTAAGTATTTTCCATACATTACTCTAACCAGGCATACACCATGGTGATGAAACAGATTGCAACAACTTTAGCAATGTACATCACATTGTACTTTTATAAGATACTCGTATGTTCTAATTTAAAAAGCTAGTTTTATCTCATCACATATTATTTATAATAAATATTATTACTATTATGAAACTGAAAACGTAAATGTTTCTTCGCTTTGAAATGTACATCACAATAAACTATTATTTTCAGACGCCGGGGTTACTAGGTTTCCTGCCGCAAACAACAAGTGACTGGAACTACACAACTGAAAATGACAACTACAGCTTTCAATGTCATCGCAGCAGGACTGCCAACCTGACTAGTGGGCACGTTCTGGGCGGCGGCAGTTCCATCAACTACATGCTCTACGTACGGGGATGTCCTGGTGACTTCACCAGCTGGGCCGCCGCAGCCAAGGACTCTACATGGAATTGGAATAATGTGCTACCATACTTCATGAAAAGTGAAAAGTTACAAGACCCAGAAATAATCAATTCTCCTCTGGGTGTGTACCATGGAACAAACGGATTTTTAGGCGTTACCCGACAAACGAGTATCTTGGCTGATAAGTACTTACGATCTTTTGGAGAACTTGGACATGACGTAATCTGTGATATAAATTCAAATTACCACTTGGGTTACACGCAGCCGATGTTTACGATTAGTAACGGCGTCCGACAATCCACTGCTTATACAATATTGGCAGCAATGAAATATCACAAGAACTTACATGTCTTGAAGAATACGTTTGTCAATAGAATCATATTTGATGATAATAACAACGCAATTGGCATAGAAGCGACAACGAATGATAATAAGCTTGTAACATTGAGAGCCAGAAAGGAAGTAATAGTTTCAGCGGGCGCGTTAAATACTCCTCGCTTGCTGATGCTCTCAGGAATAGGTCCCAAGAATCATTTACAATCGATGAATATTCCAGTTAAGAGCGACTTGCCGGTAGGAGAAAATCTACAGGATCATCCATCGGTTCTATTGACCTTACAACTAGGGAAGTTGAACGATCCACCTCCTGTAGCAGATCCGCGACGGTTTCCCTTCGACGCTTTCACCGGCTATGTGGCACTGAACAAATCAGATGTTTGCCCTGACTATCAAACAATTAACTTTGTCGTTCCTAATGACTCACAGTCCATTTTGGAACTCTGTGTTTTCTATTACGGAATAAAATTTGAAATCTGTCAGGAGATGTACAACGCTGGACTAGGCAGAAGGACAATATTCACGGCGCTAGTTCTGTTACATCCCAAGTCTCGTGGGCGAGTACTCCTTCGCAGTACTAACCCCAGAGATCCGCCATTAATAAGGTCTTGGCACTTGTCGGACGACCGCGATTTAGAAACCTACGTAGACTCCCTTATAGACTTCGTCAAAGTTTTAAACACGTCTAATTTCAAGAGTGTTGATGCACATGTAGCAGACTTGAAATTAAATGGGTGTTCGGAGCTAGAGTACTTGAGCAGAGAATGGTGGAGATGCTATGCGAGGTGTATGATGATCTCGACGTACCACTACAGCGGGACCAGTGCTCTGGGCTCTGTGGTCGACAGCCACCTGCGTGTGTTCGGGGTCAGTCGCTTGCGTGTGGTGGACGCTGGCGTCATGCCAGAAGTGGTCAGCGGCAACATCAATGCTGCAACTATAATGATAGGCGAGAAAGCCGCTGACTTTATCAAACAAGATCATTCCTGCAGCTCATATAGTGCATTCTTTTCCCTTCCCTTCGAACATCACTGGAAAGATTTGCTATATTGGTTATAAATACGAATTTGAAATTGTGAAATAAATAAGAGGAAAACAGACATTTTGTCTACAAGTATTGAAGCGGAATAATATTGGTATCTTAAATAATAAGGGTAATTAAATTTGTGTTAAGGTACAAGTAGAAAGTGTTCAACATACCTTAATGTTTTTTTATGGAAATAGACGGCAAACGAGCTGACGGTAATTATCCATCTGATTATAATTAACGACTGTTTTATACTGACGTCATATTGAAAGAACACTGAAATAAATAAATAGTTTGAAAATAGTAACGTACAAGACAGTTCTGAGTAGTAAGCAACAACAATGATAGCGAATGTTGGGATAGTGGGACTGTCGGGTGGTGTCGGGGGGTGTGCGGGACTCGCACATTTCCACAAGATTGAGAAGGGCAAGCGACACCGCGACACCGCGACAACGCGACACCGCGATGCGTCATGTCCACTGTTTTGTTTCCACCCGGATACGAGCTCGATCGGGTCGGTCGTAGCGATTGACTTTGACTCAGTGGGTTTATTCATTATTATTAACTCACTCAACTTCCCCCATATTTTGTGGTCTTATAACGGTTCTTTCCTGTACATTATGCATTCCTTTAATCCATCCATTATTTTACGTAATTAGGTATCTAAAGGTGCTTAAAACGTCGATCGATTAAAAACTTTACGAAACTGCATTTATGTGGATACTTTCAATTCAATACAATGCAGTTCATTCCGGTTTGGTGTACTTATTATGTATAAATCCTTCGAAACAAGGTTAACTGAATGTACTTAACTACTTACCTACCTAATGGATTTTTTAAACTCCGTAGCGAATTCAGTCATCCATTTTTAGGGTTCTGAAGTAAAAAGTCCCCTACAAAAAGTAACGTGAGGATGAATTTTTTTTCGTTGCGTACCCCATAGTTTGAGGTATCGTTAAAAATGTCTTTCAAAAAAATTATGAGTCTCCTAAGACCATTTTAGGAGTTAGGGGTTCGTTTGCAAAATATTTGGCTTTAAAGTGACAATTTTGGTTAGAGTCAAGTGTGTCCCCCAAAATTCTCAAAAATAGTTTATATGATGAATTTACAAGGAAAACTATCACGGCTATGTTAGGTAGTTGACGAGTAATAGTCGATAAACTTACTATTTCGGAACCCTATATTGCGCGTGGCCTGACACGCACTTGCCCGGTTTCTTTGTATTACCGTTCTAAAATGATTTCGACTGTGATTAACTTATCACAAACTACTTACGTTAATAATAAAATTACACACACTATACAGACATTACTTACAAACACTTTGAACAGTATGTAACATTGGTAAATCACCGTCTCTCATGAGTCGTGACGTAATATTGGCAATCAATAACTGCATTTAGTAAACATTTTAATAGAGTAAACCTATCTAAAAAAAATTATCAAAGACCATGTCGCCCATGTCTAAATCTGAATCAAAAAAATTTTTTTTTTTCATGGAAATAGCCGGCAAACGAGGTGTGCCAATACAATCTCCCGAGAGGCGCTACCACCAGTGGGCCGGATTTAATCGCCTCTTACGACACCCATCCGGCGTGGGATTAGGGTTAGCATTCTGAGCCGCCCCAATACGGCTATTTGAATACTAAATGTGACATTGGGTTAGTGAATTTGTTTTAAGTAGGTAGGTACTAGGTACCATACCATGCTAGATTCTTTTAGATTAGACGTAGCTGGAACTAAGCAGGCTTTTTTATACACTAAAGATTTATTTTACAATAGAGGATTTTAATCCTATACCTGCCTCTTTTGGATATTAGAGTAAACTGATCAGAGTGTATTTTGGCGTGTAACGAAATATGCCGTTTGTCCGCGGATTACCTTAGAATATTATTATTGATAATAGAAAGCTTTTATATGGCATGTATCACGCACTTTAGAATAATAAAATACTTAAAAACAAAAAGGTATCTTCCATAGAGGAATGACATCAATCACAGTCAAATAAAACGTAGTGATTAAGTACTCTGTGCAGTCAAATACTCATTCGAATTCATCGTCTCTTGCCATGACTATTAATGGTCGTAGCGCACATATCAACTCGGAAAGGGATCGGCACCGGATCGCCTCGCCGTCAACCTAACGTAAGCGCGTTATAACCGACCAACAGCTCCAAATCGACTCGGCTACGGCTAGGTGACGCCGCGCTTACGGCTCGCCGGCCGCTGGTTGACGGAATGAATGACAGCGCTTCGCCGACGCAGCGGTAGCCGCGGCGCGGCGCGCGCACGAGGAAACGGAAAGTCGAAGGATAGCGTACGGTGAGACGTAAGCGCGGGTACGGCAAGTCGTCCACGCACCGTACCGCGGTTCGTGAGCTTGTCTCGAGGCGAGGCGATTACGTTACGAATCCGATAAGTGTGCTTTACAGTAGGGAGTTTCATACAAAGAATACAGTTGATACGTTTACGTTCCGTTTACGAGTTGATATGTGTGCTACGACCATAACTGAACCTATCCAGAACTATGGTTTTATAACATACCAGTTTTTCAGATTCCATAATGAATGCGTGCATTAACGCATTCTGTACAACGTTAATATGCAACAGATAAAGAACGCGCGCGGCGGGAACACCGGGGAGCGGCGGCAACGACACGACACGACACATTACCATAGATTAGACACTCATTTATGCAAGGGAGACAAGAGCATGGAGGGCTTCAGCACTCTTTGTTGCGTGTTGGATGCGTCAGGTGTTGTTCGCTCTATTTTTAAGTAACGTTTCAAGGGATTGCTAGCAATAAATTATCTTGGTCCTAAAGTGCATATTCAAACGTGATAGTGATAAGCATACTCGTAAATACCCGACGCTTTAGCAAATCGGGACGTTTCGGGTGTTGTTCGGGGGGTCGTACCTATAATATACCTGACGTGTCGTGACAACGCGTCTGCTAATTATGTACCACACGCCTATTATAATCATTCGGTACGCAACGTTTTGTTCAGATTTATTTATTTATTTATTTAATAATAATAATAATAATAATAATAAAGCCTTTTTATTTCTCATTTACATAACATAATTTTAAATTCATATTTACATACTTATAACAGGACAAGTAAAACAAGTTAACGTTATTATAAATTAAAAACATAAATAAAATTATAGTCATCAATTTTCATCCAAACAAAATTAAAAAATATTAAATTATAGAATTAAAATTATAAAGTTAAGTCATTTCATGCAAATTAAAATATAATTAACGAATTTATTTAAAAAAACAAAATTAAATTTAAAAATAGATAAAAATAATGTTTTTCTAAATGTCATTATTTGGAATTTTTATTAGATTAAATGAGAACCCCTCTGTAGGGTAAAGGCCTCCTCCAAGTTTAACCATTTTTGTCTATCTCTTGCTTCAATACACCACTTGTCTCCCGCTATTTCTCTAATGTCGTCAATCCATTTTCTAGATGGTCGACCACGCTTCCTTTTTCCCGTAGGCCCCGTCCATGTCATTACTCGTTTGGTCCATCGAGAGTCTTCCATTCTGGCCAAATGTCCTGCCCATTTCCACTTTAATGTCATAGAATGGTGTAAGAAATCAATTAGTTTAGTTTTTTTTCTTATTGCAATATTTCGTATTTTATTCATTTTGCGTATTTTTAAGATGGATCTTTCCATTGCGGCTTGGCATATTCTAATTTTTTCTTTCACCTGTTTTGTGTATGTCCAAGTTTGTGAGCCATACGTTAGACAAGGAAGGATAGCTGTATCGATCACTTTCTTTTTCATAGACAGAGGCATTTTTCCTTTTAATATTTCTCTGTGGGCCCAGAATTTTTGCCATGATATATTTATCCTTCTGTTGATTTCCTCTATGTTGCTGTTTGGATTGAACGATATCTGCTTGCCGAGGTATATATAAGACTCTACATAGTCGAGGTTTATATTCTTGATCATAATAGGCAGTTTTTCAGAATTTGTCATCAGTTTTGTTTTTTGCAGGTTCATTTCCAAGCCTACACGTGCACTCTCTACTTGTAGGGATTGTACCATTTTCTGAAGTTGCCAACTTGATTCTGAGAAGAGTATTATATCGTCAGCGAAGCGCAAGTGACTCAGGTGGTTGTTTTTAATCCTAATACCATAATCTTTCCAGTCAAGTTTCCTGAATATCATTTCCAATACTGCGATAAATAGCTTTGGAGACAATGGGTCGCCTTGCTTTACTCCTCGTTTTATTTTTATTTCTGGCCCTGTTGTCTCTAGCCTGACTCTACTTGTGCTCTTCTCGTAGATGTTTTGTATTATTTTGATGTAAGTCTTCTCTATTTTGTTTTCTTTGAGTGCTTCCCAGATTGAGTTATGCGAAATAGAGTCGAACGCTTTTTGGTAGTCTATAAATGCTAAATATAGAGGTCTTTGAAATTCTTTGTATTTTTCTAATATTGACTCTAGAACTTGTATGTGATCGATAGTTGAATAACCTCTTCTAAAGCCTGCCTGTTCTACTGGCTGGTTTTCGTCTATTTTTGTTGCTATTCTGCTCAATATGCAGGATGAAAATAGTTTATATAAGCTCGGTAGTAGACTAATAGGACGATAATTGCCTATATTCTTTGGATCTCCTTTTTTATATAATAAAATAATGTTTGATTTAGTCCATTGTTCGGGGACTCTCTGCTCTTTGTTTATAAGGTTAAATAGTTGTGTTATTATAGGTGTCAGTATAGTTCTCGCTAGTTTTATTGCCTCGTTTGTAATACCGTCTTGCCCTGGGCTTTTTTCTTGTTTTAACTTTTTTATTTCCCTATCAATTTCTCTTTCATTCCAAGGAATAGTTGGTTCTTCTTCATATGTATTAGTTATAGAGTCGGTGATGTAATTATTTTGGTCATAAAGATTTTTGTAGAAATTTGTTGCTATATTTAGAATGTTATCTCTGTTAACTGTATTAGTAGAGTTCTCTGTTAAGCTAGGTATCCAAGTTTTGTGCGTGCAGAGTTCTTTATATGCGCGTTTGCAGCTCCCCGTATTACTTAGATTTTTCTCTATAATTTTTGATCTGTACTTGTTATAATCATTTCTAATACTTCTATTTGTATTTTTGTAGATGGAACTGAGTTTCTGTCTATCTTCCTGGCTTTTAGGCTTAAGACTTTGTAAATGGTGCCGTTGTTTAATTAGATTTAATGTTTCTTCTGAAAAAATGTTGCTGATTTTGCTTTCCTCTGTTTTCTTATCTGTTTTCATACTGTCGAGTAAACAATTTTCGAACTCATTATATAGAGTTTGGACTGAGTTAATATTTTTGAATTGTAATGCTTCAATATTTTCCTTTAATTTTTTTAGGTAATTATTTGCTTCGTTTTGATTTACTAATTTGTATGTAGAGCATTTGTAATTTACTCGACTCTTTTTGATTTTTGATAGTGATAATTTTGATCTAACCAATCTGTGATCAGAAGGGAACATAATGTTGTTAAGAACATGTACATCATGAAATCGGTTTGGAAAGTTTGTAAGAATGTAATCTATTTCATTTTTCGTGGTCTGATCGGGAGACTTCCATGTCCATTTGCGACTAGCCTTTTTCTTGAAAAAAGTGTTCATAATGGAGAGGTTATTTTCGTGAGCATAGTTTATTAATTTCTGTCCCCTTGTACTCCTTGTTCCGTATCCGAACTTTCCAAGAAGTTTGCTTTCGGTAGAGTTCGTTTTCCCTATTTTCGCATTAAAATCGCCCATAACTATGATATTAGGGCAAGCAATTTCATGCGCTTTATGTAAAGTATCATAGAATGTGTCTATTTCAGAATCTTCCGAATCTTCAGTGGGTGCGTATACTTGAATGATTGATATTGTTAAATTATTTATCTGTATATCTAAAATTGCTACTCGGTCTGACAACCCTTTAAAGCTTTTAATGCATGGTTTCAGAGATTTCTTTATAATAAAGCCGACTCCATGTCTTCCTTTTGTTTGCCCATTATAGCATAATATGAATTCATTGTATTCATCGATGCCATAGCCCAATCTTCTTACTTCTGACAGTCCAATAATATCATATTTGATGTCTTTCAAAGCGTTTGTGAGTTCTAGTAGTTTCGTATTACTTGCAAGCGTTCTCACATTGTATGTACCAATATAAAAAATATCTTTGTTTTCCTGATTTAATATGATTTTTTCATGTTTACTTGGAGGGTTATAGTCAAGAGAAAAACTGGTTTCGTCTTTCTCCCCCGCGGTGACTAGCCGTGTTGGGTATTTTTGAGGAGATGGAGGGGTTACATCTAATCGTTTTTTTGCGTCGATAATGCCGCAGTGGCGCCTGGTTCAGAAGTATTTTTTGATGACGCAATATTCATGTAAGAGGTGATACTTTGGGTCTTATTTTTCTTTTGCATTTGTTTTACACTTCCAATGTCAATCGTTTTTGCAGTGGTATGAGGTATGCGTTCAGGTGATTCCGATAGATTCCGTTTTTGGTTGCGTATATCCCCCTTTGAATATTTGTTTTTTGTGCTGTCGTTTAATATTACTATTTTGTCGTAACGTAATACAGCATTTTTTCCCAATTTACGCTTTTTCTCTACTTCTGTTTGCAGTTCTTTACGCTTCAGTAGAATATTTCGAGGAAAATCTTCTTTCACACTTATGGACGAGCCCTTCAATGTTCCTTTTCTCTTTAATATTTCAATCTTACGGCCCAAGGTAGTAAGCGTCACGGCAATAGGTCTAATTTTGCTTCCTCTCTTTCCTAATCTTCTAGCTGTTTCTATTTCTGACAGTTGCATATTAATGTTCATTTTGTTATCAATGGTGTGTATTATAATTTTTTGTAATTCTTCATATCCATGCTCGACCTCTTCTACCCCAAACAGTATAATTTTTTTCTTTCTAGCTTGTTTCTCTAAATTGTCAATAGTTTTCTGTTGTTGCTCTATTTTTATTTCCATGTTATATGTTCTATTTTCTATCAGAGTAAATTTTTCGTTTATGTTGTTATTAATAGCTTGAGTGATATTATTTTGCATGGTTCTTATTTCTTGCTTCTGAATGGTTAAGTCGTCTTGAATACGTTTTAACATTTCCATCATTTCATCCATGTTTGGTACTTATAACGCCCTCTATGGACTAGTAGTACAAGTGTTACAAGTCACGTAACGCAATGGCAGTCAATGCGCAAGCGCGTCTTATTGTAGCTCTGTGTTAATAGATGGCGCTGTAGTGTAAATTGTTTACAGACAGACTATGACTTTTGCATTTTTATTTGAAGTTTTTTAATTAATTTATGATATTCTTCAGTTGACTGACCTTCACGATTCTTTATCTTGTTTTCTTAATTATTATTATTATTATTTATTTATTATTATTATTATTTATTTTTATATATCGTATTATTTATTTATTTATTTATTTATTTTATTATCACACCAACAGCAATACACACATTACATTATTAATAAAAGTTATGTAAAAACTGGACTAGTGTGAGTGCCAATTACAGGCGTGAACAACATTCTATTTTATTTTTATTTACAAAAAAAAAATAAGGCAAATCTTGAAACTGTTTGCGACAATTTCAACCGAGTAACGTTTTGCAATGATAATGTGTTTAAACGAAAAAGTTGAAAATGTTAAGATTGTCGCAAACAAGCCTCGATTCGTGCTATTATGCTAAAATAAAGTTACTTAAGTGCTAAAATTTTTTTTCTTAAGGAAGGTACTGAGTCAAAGAATATGTCGAATTCCTTATCCATATTACACAATCGGTTGTACTCCATGCACATACGGGGAAGAGGAGAGTGTTTAAGGATGTTTGTCCTGCATACAGGTATGTGAAAAAGTTTGGATATAGGATGACGCGGGTACCGGGGTGGGATTCTGAATGTAATTTCATTTAAAAGGCTGCTAGAGACTATTCCTCCGCTCAACAGTTTTTTAAGGAATAAAATATCTGTGAGTATACGACGATCATGTAGCGATGTCATGTTAAAGCGCTTTAGTCGCAGATCGTAAGTTGCTCTGTGCGAGATACCGGATGCATGGAATGCTAGATGTCTAGTAAAAGAACGTTGAATGCTCTCAATGCGCTGTGAGTGTATGGAGTACTGAGGACTCCAAACTGCTGATAAGTATTCAAGTTGACTTCTTACTAGAGCGTTGTACAGGATTATTTTTGTTTTAGGAGATAAAAATCCTTTGGTGTTTCTTCTGGCTGATTTACTAACAATTTCATCAATATGAGATGTAAACTTGAGACGAGAGTCTAATATTACGCCTAAATCTCGAAGTTCAGTCACTTCGCTCAGTGGTTCGCCACTTAAAACGTATGAAGACTTAATTGGTTTCCGTTTTCTAGTGTATTGAATATGGAAGCATTTTTTTGAGTTCATATTCATACCGTTATCTTTACACCAGCTGTTAATCCTACTGAGATCGTCTTGGATTAACTTAATGTCGGCTGCGGTTTCCACTATACGATAAATCTTTAAATCATCAGCGAAGAGAGAAAATTCGCAACTTTTGATGACTGATGAGATGTCATTTATGAATATAGAGAATAGGACTGGGCCCAAGTGCGATCCTTGTGGCACTCCAGAATCAGCATAATATTCTCGTGATTTATACCCATTGATTACCACTACAAGAAGTCTTTTTGATAAGTATGAATTAAACCAATGTAATAGGGAATTTTCTATGCCACATTTGTTTAGTTTGCTTAGTAAAAGATGATGATTTACTTTATCGAAAGCACTAGAAAAATCTGTATAAATGGCATCAATCTGCTGGCCATTGTCCATATTCTTTGTAAGATATGTGATAAGAGATAATAAATTGGTTTGAGTGGATCGTCCGCTTCGGAAACCATGCTGATGATCTGTTAAAATACGGTCTACATGGCGTGTGACGATTGGGCACACTAACGATTCAAAGAGTTTTGAGAGGCATGATAGTATAGAGATAGGTCGGTAATTTTTTACATTGTGGGTGTCACCCTTTTTAAAAATAGGTACGATTTTTGCTCTCTTCCACTCTTCCGGAAATACACCATCTGTAAGGGAACGATTAAAAATTTTAAAAAGTGGCAGGACAAGGGCTGATCCACACCGCTTAAGAAAAACTGGCGGAATTTCGTCCGGACCAGCTCCTTTATAAATGTCGAGTTTTTTAATGGAACGTAATATATCTTTTTCGCTAATCGTAATTCGGCACAAGTCATATGTAACACTCGAGCAATTTGACTCTTTTGCGACCAAAGGAGTTTTGTCGAATACTGAAGAGAAGTTGCATGCAAAGAGTTCAGCAACTTCTGGTCCTGTTTTTGCAACGCGATGGTCTAAGTACATATTAGTTGGTAATGTTGTGTCTCCATTACGCCTATCCTTGACAAAGCGCCAAAATGCTTTAGGATTAGTTTGAAATACTATTTTACCCAGCGTGTTCCAAAAAATTTGTGATGAGAATGACAGATCAGTAATGACGTTGATGCGCCATCTTTAAATAATTATTATCTTCAAATTGTTGCATGAGAAAAGTGGAAAATCAACTTTATCAATGGAACTAATGTGTCTAATGCATTCAAATTCAAAATTCAAAACATTTTATTCATATAGGTATCACTGATACACTTATGCACGTCATTTTTTGGCTTTTTGGAAAGGTTCTTTGTCATAAAGGAGAAGAAAAATCTAAAGAAACTCCTCAGCACATCGTTTAAATATAAAAATACATAGATATTATATTATTACAAAAAAATATCACTAACTTGAACGGAACTGGTGGCAGAGCTGGTCATTTCCATGCGTCATTTAAGTACTCATCTACAGTATAGTAGCCTTTGCCTAAGGGTTGAGATTTTACATGTTTCTTAAACAACTGGCAAGTCTTTAAACTGTTCTCCTATAAAGTTAGCTCAGTGTCGCTTCAGTTCAGTTTTTTTCATGGTGGGGGTTTCGCTATTTGTATTTTCTATTATTGTAGTTCCATTCCATTATAATGTTAACAAGATAACTGACGCGCTAGCCTGTTTACAATGAACTTCGGGGTTTTGTAAACAGCAGACGCGTCAGTTTGGGCAAGTGACCAAGTTGTGAATGTCAGGACTCAGGCCAGTTAAGCAACAAAGGTCAACTGTCCCCATGCAAGCCAACCATACCCGGCATCGGTATCTTCGTTGAACCTGTACGACACACCCCACCGCTGGGCCACAACGAAATCCATTACCGAACTCTAATTAATAAAGTAGATATACTTACCTACTCTTATTTACGTCTACGTCATCTATTTCTTATTTTATTTCAATTTGTATGTCGGTGGGGTTCCATTACTCCGTAATGTTATTATTGGACTGGTTCCATTTAGTCGGAATAAGCCTGTAAGAGAATCCGAGTAACAAATTGGATAGGATTTTCCCAAATGTACCGTACAACAGGGCTTGTTAACAAATCTCGCATTACTCCAGGAATAACAGCCTGTATCTTCTTATTTACGTATTGTTCCAGCCAAATCGGCTCTGTATGCAGTACGACATAAACATAGTAAAGCAGGTAAATAATTCGAGCGACACCTCACTCAAATGACCCAAATCGAAACTTTTGTGAGAAATTAATTGCATTTCGAATACATAATTAAGAAGGAAAAAAATTTTCCCCAGTTAAAGTTTTAGATTGATCGATTTTTTACTGAATATGAGTCAATCAATATTAATCAATCAATGACATCTCACATCTCGTAAATTATATGCATACAATTTATTTACAAGAGTTTTAATTGTAAACAACGTAAAGACAGAAGTACTTTCTTATAAACGTGTTATAGGGTTGATGGAGCATTCTGGGGTAGGTACATCTTAAAAGGGTTGTCATTGTAGGTGTATTATGTATACGGAATCCCTACTGGCAACTTGCCACAATATTATTGTGACTTTTTCAGAGAAAATGTTCCAAAATACTGTACAAAAAAATAAAGGATCTTGGCAGATATCAGTATCGATAATATAAGTTCCTGCCTCAACCAGTGGTGCTTATACAGGTATATAATTACCTAGAACACATATAAACTGAACAATACAACCAAACTATATAGTGAGCATGTGAACCACAAAGGTTTAAACTAGCAGGCCAAGAAAACGCATTTCTTCAGTTTGATATAAATGTTCCATTTCATGAATATTCATTGTAGACAATGATATTATATATCATTGATTGTAGATGTCCGGCAGTCGCAAATAATGTTTCATAAATCGGTGTTAGCCGTGACGCGTCAAACAGGATGGCTCGGAGCGGCAAGATACATGGTGTCGGCCCTGTACTGACCCGGCGCCCGGCCCGCCGCCCGGCCCGCCGCCCGGCCCGCCGCCCGGCCCGCCGTCCGGCCCGCCGCCCGGCCCGCCGCCGCCGGGTAGCGGGTAGGTTGTCAGCACATAAACATGCCTCGCATAACGCATTCCACGTACTAGGACAATATAGGGTTTGCACATTCACACTAAATAATGAGCATAAATACAGGCGATACAGCCACGAAATTTATGTTAGCTTTCGAGAATTTTTTCCAAGAATCATTTCGAAGAATCTATGTATTTTTAAGATACCATAGGTGTGTTTTAGAAGAAAAATGATTGACATTACTGTATTTTTAAAATCTAGAGTTTCTTTAGTCAATATTCCAATTACTAAATAAAAAAAATTGTCACTGTCTTTAAACATGGCTGTAATGTTAGGTACACTCTTAACATAGACTTCAATAATTATATATGTATACATAGGTCTATCAATGGCCGGCCGGCACGTGGTATCAAGGCGAGGAATACATCAAACTTCGGTGAGTCCATATTTTCACCTTCCAAGCCCTCCCAGGTCTAGCATTTGCATCCTTCGAACCAGCGCAGACAAAAGTATTGTATATTTCTCAATAGAATGATCTTTTCAAATAAGGAAGCAGTCGGGCAGCCCGCAGCCCTAAGCAACAGAGCGCACCGAACACCGAATTAGCTCTCGGAGAGTGAGCACTAGCGCCACTAGCGGGGACGTGCGGGGACGTGCGGGGACGTGCGGGGACGTGCGGCGCCCGGACGCCCGGACCCGATACATCCATGAAGACAACGCATCCATTGCCGCGCAAAGCCGGCTTTGAGATGCAACCACTCATGCAGTCATCCATACGCATTTGTCAGTCTGTCTGCCACATCTCTGTACCATATTTTCAGAGTGGAATATGCCGAATTCGTATTGAATTTTAAAAGTGTCCTAGCGGCGATGTCGGACGAGCTCACGCGCTCAAAGTGAATGTACGAGCAAAGTTTACGTTGTGGCGCGTTGAGCAAGCGGAGAGAAATTATTATGATAACAGAGAATTAATTATGTAGCAACTTCTTAATTTTTGCCTGGCAAAAGTTTTATGCAAGACTACTAGTTATGCCAATAAGTTATTTTTCTTATTCGATTTTTTTGAATGGGCTGTATTTTTGTTACGCACAACAAACGGATAAGTTATAAAGAAAGTAATGTCATACAGCACAAACCTGGCCAGAGAGATTAATGACAATAAGTCATCGGGGTCACCGGCGGTGATGGGTGTACCACAGGGCTCGATCTTGGGTTCTTTTCTTTTCCTGGTATACATTAATGAGTTACCTCATTATGTAAGAAACCAAGCGGATATTGTACTATTTGCTGATGATACATCATTAATATTTAAGTGTGATAGGAATAAAGAAAATTTCGACGACGTCAATAGTGCTCTTTCACATGTCTCATATTGGTTCACTATTACCAATTTACTATTAAATGCGAAAAAAAAGTGTATAGAGTTTGTACTACCTAATGTTATAAAAGTCAAAAAATCTCTTAAACTAAAATAATGAAACATTGAATATGGATGAATCCACCGTCTTTTAGGAATGACCTTAGATAATAAACGTCAATGGAGCCCACATAATATACCAAATCTCGCGACTAAGCTCGGTAGGGCTGCTTATGCTGTTATTTATTTATTTATTTGTCCATAAACATACTAACATTACAGGTCAGTAGCCTAATGCGTTAGTAATATTGATTTATTATATCTATTGTTAGTATAATGTACTTAAAAATGTCAACATAATTACATTAATATTATAATTCATAAGTCTCAATCTAATAACAATTAAAAATTCAATAAAAATAACGATCAAATTAATACAATAATAATGAAATAATACTTATGTCAATTAAATGTCAAATTATCAAAATCATTCATTCTTTAATTACAAAAAACCATTCATTATAAATTATTAAATTATCAATAACAACACAAACAATTACAAATTATTAATTATCTAAATTATAAACCTGTGACAACATTCGTTATAGCCCTTGTGCACTCAATCAGCGTACAACTGAAAATGTCAATACGACAAGCTACCGCATTGAGCGTGCGCAGTGCTCGAGTGAGCGGTGCGTCGCACAGGAGTTCAGTGCGCGCCTGCGGCACCACCAGCAGGGGTGGGAGTCGCCTCCGCTCTATGCTGTTATCCGGAGCGTACAACCTCAGCTGTTCTAGGATGACTGGACTGTGACGTTCCCCCCGTAGCACCATAACCAAGTATTTAGCTAAGGCGACTTCCCTCCTGGCTTCCAGCTTAATGTAACCTACCATGCCCAGGACGAACAATCCAGGATACAGGAGCGGATAGCCCGGATATACTCCATATAGCCTCAAATAGAGGAATCGACTGAACTTGTTCTGGATACGTTCTAGCATTTGTTTATACTTCTCCTCTCTCGGAGCCCATATAACCGAATTATGCTCCAAGTGACTTTTTACCAAGGCTTCGTATAGGGCACGCAGTGCATTCATGTTGGTGAAGCTAGCTGCTTGCCTCAATACGAAACCAAGGTTCCGGTACGCCTTTTTACATACTTCGGTTATATGTTCTCGAAAGTTAAGATCAGTAGTAAACCGTACCCCCAAATCCCTCATCGCCGTGACGCGGCGCAGCGGCTCTCCCCCGACATGGTACTGGTAGTGCCGCGGAGTGCGGGCTCGGCTGAATGACATTACTGAGCACTTCCCCACGTTGAAGTATAGCTTGTTCTTTTGGCTCCAGTCCACCACTCTGTCAATATCATTCTGCAGTCTTATGTGATCTGAGACGTCACCTATCCCGCGCACCAATTTTAGGTCGTCAGCGAACAAGAGGCATGTAGACTCATGGACCACCTCCGGTAGATCGTTTATCATAACGATAAATTGGAGGGGTCCAAGATTACTACCCTGGCTGACGCCCGACCTGGTCCAGTACTCATCCGAACAGCACCCGCCACAGTCGACGTACTGACGCCTGTCCCGCAGATAGCTAGCAAGAAATGTCAGCGTGTGCGGCGTACAACCCACGCCTGCCAGCTTCGCAAGCAGTACATCATTGTCGACCGTGTCGAATGCCTTCCGAAAATCGAAATAGGCAACGTCCACCTGACCACCAGCGTCCATAATCGGTACCACTTGTGTCATTAAATGCAGCAAGTTCCCTGTTGTCCCCCGCTCAGGACGAAAGCCATACTGTGCGTCGGACAACTGGGCTCTCAGCTGTGCATATAATGAGTGATGAATAGCCGACTCCAACACCTTGGCGGGTGCACACAGAAGCGCCACCGGTCTGTAGTCGCTCGGCTCCGGACCTCCCCGTCCCTTCGGAACCGGCACCACGCGGGTGAGTTTCCATCGATCCGGGAAGGTCGCAGCTCCGAGGCAGACGTTGAATACGTGCAGCAGCGGCGCCTCTAGCACATTTCGACAATCCTTCAGGATGAAAGGTGGAATGCCATCCGGTCCAACAGAGCGCTTCGGCGACAACCGTGCGAGCGCTCGGCTAACCTCCGCCGGTGTCAGCTGCGCC
Organism: Thymelicus lineola; assembly: GCA_963932265.1. Lineage (NCBI taxonomy): Eukaryota > Metazoa > Arthropoda > Insecta > Lepidoptera > Hesperiidae > Thymelicus > Thymelicus lineola. Next base: position 439,161 of record OZ010691.1, read on the forward strand.
AAGTGCACGCGCGCACTACCCCCCACCGTCGCACTAACCACTGAGACATCCAGTTGCGCCGGTTCTGTGCTATACACCGAATAGAAGAATTTAGCAAATTCTATTGCACATTCCTGGTCCGAGAGAGATCGGCCGTTTTGGACTAATCTATTTTGCCTAGAAATATCTTTCTTCGATCTTATAAATTGCCAAAATCCTCTCGGATCCGATGCTAGATCGGTTTGTACGCGATTACGATACCGATCGTGGGCTAATGCTGTCTCCGCCTTCACCCTTGCCCTGGAACGAGAAAAAGCTACATAGTCACTATATGACTTACTATTTTTATACTTTTTGTGTAAGTTGTATTTATTCTGTATGTCCTTGATGAGTTGGGCTGTGTACCACAGAAAAAGGCAGTTAGAAAAATAAGGCAGTATACTGACGTCGATACTGCTAGGATGGTGTATTTTGCATATTTCCGCAGTATTTTGTCTTATGCCATCTTACTGTGGGGCAAAGCAGCTAGTATAGAACAAATTTTCATACTACAAAAAAGAGCTATTAGGGCAATTAATAAACCTAGGTCTCGGAAAACTTTGCATGAAAAGTTCAAAGAAATAGGTATACTTACAGTAGCTTCAAGTATATTTACATTAATGTAGTTTTTATACGGAATAATATAAGCGCGTATAAATAAAATTGTGATATTCATAATCGCCAAACAAGTAGAATGCCCCAATTAGTAACGTCATCTTACCGTCTTTGTAATATGCAGCGATCTTTCATGGGGCTTGGTGTACAATTCTATAATAAAATCCCGAAGTTACTTACGTGATTTGCCAGTGGAATTGTTTAAGAAACGTAAAATCTCAACTCTTAGGCAAAGATATACTGTAGATGAGTAGGTACTTAAATGACAAAGACGCATGGAAATGACCAGCTCTGCTACCAGTTCCATTCAAGTTAGATATTTTTTTGTAATAATATAATATCTATGTAATTTTATTTTTAAAAGATGTGTTGAGGCTTTTCTTCTCCTCATTATTACAGATCAGGCTTAACAGCATAAGCCAGCTGGCTTTAATTTGTAATATATTTAAAAATCAGCATTGTATACTTACTTGTTTATCTTTTGTAAATTGAAATGAAAAATTTTATACTAAAGTTCTTTAAAAACAACGGATATTTGGCAATACTGATGAGTACACTCTCACGTATAGAAACATTTACCAAACGATCTGGCAGCCCCTGCAAGTAGGTGTTGTGTCGAAGTAACAGCTACAATCTATAATACATCAATCAAATAACCGTCCTTCAGTGTTCACAACCAACTCGGAGTCAATCTACAAATCGGCGGAGCGGTAACGCTACATTTGCCTGCATTAGCAGATTACATTCGTTCATTTCATCTCGATATATTTCTTCGTCTTCGATTTTATGATTACATTTTCCTTTTTTGTTGTGCGTCATTGTAGAAGTAGCTATCTCATCAAAAACATAAATCTGAAATGAGAGCCATGTTCAAAAAAAGAATTGAGATCTAAGTGGGTGCCAAGTTCTGTGTAGAAAATCCTAAAATTTTAGTCACAAGAACATGTAATTCAAGCTCTACGTTACATTACAGAGCACATACATAGGTATTTCATAAGTCTCATCTCATTCAAGTGCTGCTCGCCAGTTCTATTTTGCCCTTGACACCCTACCGCGTGTCTAGATATTGAATTAATATTTAATGCACAAGTAACCTGAAAATCAACCATTGATATCAATTCACTATTATTGTAAAGTAAAATAATAATTCTGGTATCTTATCCACGTGGTATATTATTAAATGATATTTGGACCCATTAAATTACATGGATTTTGGACTCGGGTCAGCCAGGGCCAAATATTATTTATTGTACTTAATTATTGTTTGTGAGACCAGTACCACGATCATCCAGTATCACACTGAACATGATATTACGAAGGTAACTCTAGTGTAGTGTACAGTGTACTGTAGCTAAACAAATAAACACAGCTGAGTTTATACTGCATGAGTGATGGAGAGACATCTCAGTTAGAAACTCCGACGATAGAACTCGCAACTAGCGCGGCCGGCGGCATCCATCGTCCGTGCGCCGGGTTGGGCTGAGCAGTGTTTGTATTGCATCGTGCATGTTGTGTGTTGCATGACTAATGAAGACCTATCTCTGTTCCAAACTAGTGCAACCCCGGCTATTTGCGTTACCGTGCTACGAGCGCAGTATCTAAGTTATCAGACCACTAACGCCATCTATCGAGCGCGCCCCGCCCGCGATGCGTCGCATGACGGATCGAGGGCCGTCTGTTTGCCGCAGTCGGGACAGTTGGGAAGTTAACAACAACCCGGCGAGAAGGAATATGTCATAGCATACGATACATCGTGTAACTATCCCTGCTTACTTATCTAAAGAGATATAGACTATGTTGTTAGAGCTATTCGTATCCACGGAAGCGTGAAACAAGGAAACTTTGCCGAGTGACTGATTGTTATGAATTCAAGATAGAAATGCATAGGTAATTGCGGCTCTTACGTTATTAGATACATTCCACCAAACCTTTTTATTAAAATAGGTTTTTTATGGAAACAGCCGGCGAACGAGCTGACAATCCACCTGATGGTAAGTGGCTATCGTTACCCATGAACATTAGCAACACCAAAGGCATCAATGATGCGTTACCGGCCAAGAAAGAGAGAAGAAAAAGAAAGAAAGAAAAAACCGGCTCTCAAGCTCCCAGCCGGAACACGACGAGTCGTTTGGCGGCTGACTCATGCCCAAGGGTGGTAGCTATCCAGGCGGACCCCATGGAGAAACAATAATAGCAATAGTCGTATTAATTTCTTGTGTTACTTATCTGGCCTACTTAAGCACCTTAATTTTATTAGTTTAAATTCTTAATTTGTATATTCTATTTTGTTTTAATCTGTTAAGTACATCGTTTCATCTAGTAAGTTTGCATGAACATGTTAATGTTAAGTACGGCATTGTAAATCACCGCATGTTGATGCCAATTGACCGAACTACACGACAGAAACAGGGCACACTGAAAACCAGCGGTTGGGGCACTCCGCCACAACTAATGCTGAGTGTGTTCCTTTTTCGTCGTGTTTCGCAACAAACTTTAGCTCCTCATATTTTGTTTTCTAATAGCATGCATTTTTTTGTTATTTTAGTTTAATTTGTTGTGTAAACTGGCGAATAAAGTTATTCTATTCTATTCTATCTAGACACACGGCAGCGTGTCAAGCCAAGTTCAAGCAAAGGAACTGGCTAGCCAGCGCCGAGTGTAATATTACACGAACCACTTGGTGCCACTTTTGACCCTTTTATAACTCAAAACCTCTTTAACGTAAACACATAAAACTACGTGTGTTTAATTATCTCCATATGGACATGTAGAAGACCAAATTTCATGAAGCTAGCTCAAACGGTTACAAAGATATGAAGGTCAAAAAGTCGTAAATTTTAGCACTGACTGACTGACATATAGTACCTAAATCTAACATACTTCCAGATAACCTAGAAAGATGAAATTTGGAATCCAGCTCGGTAATTGTGTGTAAGCGTAGGAAAAAATCAAAAAATTAAAAAAAGTCGAAAAATAAGTGGTGTCCCCATACAAAATTTGTATGGGACCAAAGCAGAGCCATCTAGCGGTACTGAAAAGAAAGGCTTTGGTCCCATACAAATCTTAGCCAACTCGCATTTACATTGTGAGCCCGTTATGTCACGTAAAACTCGCACTAAGGCCTCTGTGCACGCGGGGCTCAATATGACATACTTCAGCGCATGGAGTATTGAGGTAGAACGAGGGCCATCTCATATGAAGGGAAAGTTGAAAAAGTTTCCAGCTGTTTACAAACAATAGAGGTCATTTCTAAAATCAATAATGGCCATTTCTAAATGGCGCTAGTGTCCGCCAAATAGATATTCGAACATGGCTGTTGTAAACCGCACCGCAGCCCCACCCGTAATTTTACGCGTTTCCACCCATGAAACGTCAATTTAGTCGTCAGTTTAGTAGTCACTAAGATTTGTGAACAGGGTATATTTTTCTTTACAAAAAGTAATGATATCCCACCAAAAACATAAATGTAAAAAAGGAGAGCCAAGTTCAATACAAAAATTATGCTTGGCTGTGGGCTTCGCAGCAAAAAGAAAGGAGATCTAAATGAGTGCCAATTTCTATGCAAAATCTAAATATGTATTTATAGGAACAAAATAACATTATGAACAAGTATTAAACTCTATTTTTTTGCTTTATTGGATACCTTTAACAATTGCTGTTATTTAAAAAAGTGAGATCTTAAAGTAGGTTAGATTTGACTTGGCCAGTTTTCATTACATCAGTCATAAAAGTCAGTCTGATAAAAACTGGCAGAGTCAAATCTTACCTACTTTAAGATCTCACTTTTTTAAATAACAGCAATTGTTATAGGTATCCAATAAAGCAAAGAAATAGAGTTTAATACTTGTTCATAATGTTATTTTGTTCCCATAAATACATATTTAGATTTTGCATAGAACTTGGCACTCATTTAGATCTCCTTTCTTTTTGCTGCGAAGCCCACAGCCAAGCATAATTTTTGTATTGAACTTGGCTCTCCTTTTTTACATTTATGTTTTTGGTGGGATTCTAATTAACAATTAAAATCAATACTACTAATATAATCCCTCCAAGGGCCCTACCACCAGCGGGCCGGATTTGTTCGCCTCTTACGACACCCTTCCGGCATGGGATTGGGGTCTAAGCCGCGCCCGCCGAGTACGGCTAAAATAGGTTGCCGAAATCCACATGATCATAACGCTTTCATTGTTAAATAGTTATTAGATCTCTCCAAGAGCCAAGCCCCTAACTACAGGGTCTGTCTCTACAAGCTTTAACTCTACAAATATGAATTGGCCGTTAAAAAGCGGGCACCAATAGCCGACGGTACCCGTGCATAGAATTATGTTTTTTTTACTAATTTGACTAGCTATGCTCTCCTATAATATCAACCTTCATAATAATTCTATGTGTACAGAACATATACAACAGTGTCAGAGAATCAGACGGATTAAATGGAAATAAACGGATTTCGTACCCTTTTTGGCAGACAATCCGTCTAAATGGCCTTCGGCGGCGATGACTAGTAATCCGTCAAGTATTTACATAAAACAACTACAACTAATGAGCATCTGTATGTATACTTTCTAATCCTGAAGATTGAGATAGACAATGTACTATAAATATATGGTTGTATACTCAGAATACAAATCTGTATTCTGAGGTTGTAGGTATAATGAGTCCTAACGTGTCAAAAAAGAAATAGGTATACTTAGAGTATACTTATAGTAGCTTTCCAATATATTTTATTATACAGAATAACATAACTGCATATAAACAAAATTGTGACTTTTCAAATCGGCAAACAAGAAGGATGCATCAATTGATTACCACTTCGTACCGTCGACGCGTCTTTCTAAAGTGCAGCGTTCCTTATTGGGACTCAGTATACAATTTTATAATAAAATCCCAAAGCAAATACGTGACTTACCGGGGTGGAATCTTTCAAGAAACGTGTAAAAACTCAACTCGTAGGCAACGGTTATTATAGCGTAGCTGAACATTTAAATGATGAGGATGTATGGAAATGACTAGCTACTAGGCAACCAGTTCTGCTCGGATTAGAGAAAACCTATTTTTGTAGTAAATATAAATTTTTATTTTTAAAAGATGTGCTGAGGAGTTTCTTTACGGCTTTTCTTCTCCTCCGTGACAAATCACCTTTCCGAAAAGCTGGTAGATTAAAAAAAGACGTGCATAAGTGTATCAGTGATACCTACATGAATAAATGATTATTTCATTTCATTTAATTATAGGGTGAAATAGTATTTGGATGAAAGCAGATTATACAAAAGCATACATTAATTATATTTAATTTACGCAGTGGAAGCGTACTAGCCTGCTGGGCCCATAACCTAATGAGATTATATTTTAAGTAAAACTATAAATAAGGGAATATACATTTAATACGATTGAGATGTCAAAAGTTACTCACGCAGACATTGTTTTAGAAACAGAGTATCAGTATATGTCATTTACATTTTATTTTTTATTTCCAACCTATTACAGCTTACAATCGTAATCATTATCTGTTATTGTCCGTTAATTTACAAATATATCGTATAACAAAGTGCCATAATTAATTCGAGCGATGTATTCCGTGGAACTGCATAGCCAAATTATGTAATTAGTTAGATAAGGAAGCTACAGTCAGCGGCACAAAGCGGGGCGACTCTCGACCGACACTCGACCGCCTCTCGACTGCTCTCAGGTCGAGAGGCGAGAGTACCGAGTGCTCTCACCGACACTACTCTAGTGTCCAGACTCCAGAGCCGTGATTGATACCGCGTTCTGCACACCAAATTATTCACATTACTCATTCGATTTGATACGGTAATTGCCGTGCTCGAGTTTCAGTTGAATTATTATTATCGTTGTTTAATATTGATTGCTGTATCGTTGTACGATATGCGGTTAATGTTTTGTTTTTACGGTGGGATAGGATACTTATTAGTCTAACTCAAGGTTATGGTGGACCTTATCAGCCTGTCTATGTTCTGTTAGCCAGTGAACTAATATACTAACTTTTCGTTCACTGTTAGCAATCTATCAGAAATTGAATCATTTTATTAATTTAGATTCAAACAAATCTGTTGTAAAACAAGTAAGTGAGCAACAAGACACGGAACGAAAGTTTATGGTGAAATATGATCATACACATTTTGAGCTCAAATGTCAGCAGTAGGTGTAGCTAACATGTATAGTGGTTGTATAAGATGAGGAGCGCCAGTAAAGTTGGTGGCAGCCACGGGAATGCCCCAAACTACTGCCACTAACGCAAAATGGCGTCACAACTCCGAACTTGGGCAACTTGCACCATTACGGCTGCACTCCGCCCGCCGGACGCGGCCCATTGTTCTCCATGATTCTTAACTTTTCAATTCACCCTCGCCTCCAGCTCGAAGGCCGCACTGTGCCGCAGCCCAACTTCGATGACCTGTTAACGTTCTCATAAAGGAACTTTTTAACTCGCTCCTGAAATCGGGAAAGTTTATACTGTCGGAAGTTCCTGGTCTTTTATTTAAAATCGAAAACCAATCAATTGTTCGCTGCAACCATCGAACGCTCTCCGTGTGAACGATTTAAATTGCTTCCCACCGTTCACCGTTACCGTTCCCAGCGACAATCATGTTACAACGATAAACTTGGCAACTTCTCCGAATCCTAATTCGTTAAAGTCAACTTAAATCGAACACAAACATACATATCAAATGTATCGACATCTCTTGTTGACGGTTAAAACGTCCATTACATTTTCCGCTAAATTTTATGCAGACAATAATTCACATTCGTTCAGGACGGCGAAGCAATAATTGTGAAATTAATTATTTGAAAGCTATACCTAAGTGCCGCAGCGTCGCGGACCTCTACTTTACGTCGCTAATCCTACAAGGATTTACTTTAAGAAACTTCGGAACTTCATGCCTTTATCGTTTGAGATTTTCCCCTTTCTATTATAAATACTTTGCTGAGAATATCTCATAAGTATAATATCTTGACTTATCAACTTATCTTAACAATCACAAAGTTAAATCGGTGTAGCGTTCGTTCACTTTTATAGATATCCGTCTTCTTCGTGAAAGAATTTTATGGTATTTTTATAATGGAAGTTAGATGAGAAAAAGATCTCAATTATTCCTCGTCGCTGAGCAATCGAACTGAATTCTTGACGACTTTATTTGTGGCAAACATCGCTGTAAGCAATATTTACTTGGATGAAAGGCAACTGAAAAGTATGACGTTAATAAGCACATGTTATGAGAAACGCGGTACCGGGCACAGGCAATCCATTTAGTTCCAACGCCACACACAACATCTTTGGATGGCTGCAGCAAAGTTTGAAACCTGGTAGCACAGTGAAGCAGCTGCCAACTTCGTCATGTATGATCCCACACTCCCGCGTTCCCCAAAGTCGCGAGATATCTTCACCCGTAGATGTAACAACTTGCCTCAATGCAGGTAACGGAGTTTTAAATTGACTTGATATATATTTTAAACTGACGTACTTATTTATTTATTTATTTATTTATAAGCTTTATTGTAAAACCTACAAGCTAGGCTTACAAAGGGCGGACTTAATGCCATGGGGCATTCTCTCCCAGTCAACCCATGGTGTAGGTGAGAAGGTGTGGTAAGCGGTAACAATAATTATTGGACGGGATAATATGGTGTAATAATACATAATAATAATAATGATAAAATGTGTACATAATTATAAATTAATTATTTCAATACTTATTAACTCGGTTTAGTATTAAAGATAAATATTAGGTATAAACATGAAAAATAAGCAAACAAATTGCTAGAGGACATCTGTATACATATTGATAAAACTATAAATTGTATTGATAATAATATTTGTAAGTGGTTATGAAAACATCAGCAAGAGTTCCCCACTTTATGAAAAAATAATTTATTCATATAGTATGCACGTTATTTTTTTTAATTCTGTGGTAGAATAAAAGCATATTATTATGCAGTTCCTTGAAAAAATGAACAACAAACTCCGTCTTTAATTCTTTATGCATACATATATTAAATTAAAACCGGGCAAGTGCGTGTGGGGTTCTGAAGTAGTTTATCGACTACTACCTACTCATTAATTACTTATTCGTCATACAACCTACAGATATTTTTGAGAATTTTTTTACTGGTCCAACTCCAACGGTTTAACTGGCAGTGGGGGGGACACATGACTCTAATCAAAATTAGCATTTTAAAGCCAAATATTTCGTAAACGGACCACTAAATCCAACAATGGTTTGAGAAGACTCATAATATTGTTGAAAGACCTTTTCAACGATACTTCACATTAAAGAGTACGCGATGAATAAAAAAATCATCCTCACGCGCGTTAGCTGTAGGGGAGTTACCCTGAAAAAAATGTTTTTTCAATATTTTATTAGTTTCAACTTTAAATTTTTATAAATCATTCAATGCTCATTTTTAATTTATAGTCAATAAAAAGATTATAAATGTCTGCATCATTTCAATAGTCTCAGGCCCAGCGCGCCTCCCTGTGGGACGCCAGTGACGCCACGGCTCAGGTTTTTAAACGGCAATACTAATCGTAATTATTGCCGAAAAACGCGTCCCATATTTCCGCGTAATCAAATTCATTGCGGATACCAAGACGGCCTAGATTTCCCTCGAGGCGTTGCTGAACGATAGTTGCCAGACATTGCTATACGAAAGTCATCTGATATTCCGATATTGCCAATTCATTGATAAACATTATTCGTTCACATTCCATCACATCAATATCTTCTTCGTCTTGTTTAAACAAATTCTGAATGCTACTTTAAAGTTCTACACCTAAAACGGTTTCCAAAGAATTAGAACCAATATGATTTGTTATGCTAATATAATTGTCATTCATATTCTACTAAGGAGCGACGACTACGAGAGTCAGAATTACAGTTACACTTTTTCGTGAATTACGTACTGAAACATATAAATACAATAGTTTGTATCAGTAAACATGAGCGGTGTTCGTGTTCCTACACTATCTCTCAACAAATTCTGCAAACCCATTTCAAACCCGCAACACACTCGGAACAAAATCCATTGGCATTGTATTCTAACTACGGCTGTACACACAATTAAAACGACCGCAATCCGCCAGCCCTTGCCGCGGGCTCCATAAAGGTCAGTTTCGCGTGTCCAATCTGTGTACTATTTGAAAACGTTTCAGTCAAAATGGATTTGTTCCCGTCGACGGCCCTCGCATTCGGACGGTTTTCGCGGGCTTAAAACGATGTGTCAAACCATTTGAAAGGTAGGCACTAAGCCGCACTGCGTTTAAATGTTAAAGTCGGTTAAAGCACTTTAACATTTGTCATACCGCCCGGCGAAATCCGCTGCCACCGCTTCCATTTGATTTCGAACAAAACTGAAAAGAAACGTGAGTCTATTGAAAATGTTGACAATACGATGATAGATCTTAATAACCAATAGATTTTGCAGTATACCGTACTTTGTTCAAAAGATTGACCAATTAGCATAATTCGATGAACAGTACGACTATTGCTACCAGTATGCTACTAGCACCCTGCTGAGGAACAGACTAGACAGAACTTCCCCTTCGTTTTTATCAGCGATCAGTAGGTTCTCTATTTCTCTATTATCCCGTCTATTCTAATCCCTTCCGCCGGTGTTGATGCATGATAGTAGAAAGGGTTTTACCTTGGTCTACCATCCTTCTTCTACATTTAAAATAAAACAGTAAAAATAGTTATATTGCGGCAATAATTTCCTCTTTGTGGAAATAGATTCTAATGAAGGGAGTGCTTTGGTCGGTGACGGACGCGTCGGCAGAGTGACAAATGTAGAGGAGCGGCGAAAATTACTTATCGATGGATAGCCTCAAATAAGTAAGTACTTGTATGAACCAATGTTAAAGACAAAAACAAACTGAATAGTTAGTACACCTTAATAACAGAGATTTTTAAAAGAAAATTGTATTGGTTCGATACACCTACCTACCTGCCTAATGAAGGCAATCTCTTTTTAGCACCAAAATATTTCACCCATAACGTCGGATGTAAAAGTAAACAAGATAACAGCCTCAATTAAGTGATGGAAAGTCGGTTTCCCGAACATTGTTGGGGTAACGTCAATATAAAGTCCATTACGAGGGAATATTATTTATCCAACGGATAGGGCCCCGAGGCGTTACAGAACTCGTAAGGAATTGTAAGCCCGTAATACAAAAAGTACTTAAGTGATATACTTAGTCAAATTGAATTTTTTGTGCAGATAAAAAATTAGGGGCGCCAAGTGTGTCGGGGAAAGTTGGGAAGTCCTCGTGACTGGCTGTTTGCGCGCGGAATTCGCTCAACATTTTTTTTCCATTAAGGTCGATCTTTTAAGACGTCGATTATCCACTTTACGGCTCGACGCTTCTCAGCCAGGGAACGACGAACGTTATTTGCTTTCAGTTATAGGACATCGTTTTGTTATTTTTGAATAGAACTGCACATCTTGTCACTCTACTTGAACTCTGCCGTCGCGTGTTTGATGGCCTTTTTCGAGAAAAATTAGACTTTTAATAGGTTTTTATACATCTTTTTTGTTATTACTGCCATACTCCACTAATCCGCACTGCAGCAGCGTGATGGAGTATGCTCAAGAGAAGAGACCCGTGCTCAGGTGTGGGTCATTATTAATGGGTTGAAGCCAATATTAATATTACGTTACGGCACATCAACCGAGACTAATGATTCAAGTGATGCATAAAGCATAGACATTATGCCTACTCGTATATATATCTATGACCAAATACTATGGATAACTGTATCTGGATAATAACATTTGCATCTGTGGTTAATATTTATGGCAAACATCAAGCTGTGTGCACAGAGTACTTAAACGCTACGTTCGGGCTGTTTGATTCTGTGGTTTGATTGCTCGCAGGCCAACATGTGTTTAAGTACATATTTTGTGGTCAACATTTTAATAATATTACAGCTGATTTAGAAGAATTCTATTAATTCTCAATTATGTATAGTATAAGAACTACCGGAAAATTTGTAACTATATTTACTACAATATTTCTTGTACTTCACGTTTTGTTCAAGCACAAATCAGGGTATGCAATTCCAAGAAAATTACGAAAATACCTAATGTATGAAGAGTTGCCTGTCAGTGAAGAAACAGAAATAAATGTGTTAAAAATTAAAATAAATGAATTAAATATGAAACGCGATATTAGAAACTGGGAGAAATTCGGTCCTCCTGTTAGAGAAACAGTTACCATAATCGTTCAAGTTCATAAAGACATCCGGGGACTTCAGTATCTAATAATATCCCTAGCACAAGTCCGCTACATAGAATCAGTCCTCCTGGTTTTCTCCCACAGCTACTTTAGTGAGTACATAAACCGGTTGATTTCTAGCATCGACTTTTGCAAAGTCATACAAATATTTTATCCTCACTCCGTTCAACTCCATCCTAAGAATTTCCCCGGAGTAGATCCGGAAGACTGCATAGAAGGAAGTCCATTGCAAAACTGTCAGCGGAGGGATGCAAGAGAGACCCAGCGCAAGCATCATTGGTGGTGGAAGGCTAACTTCATCTTCGAGCAGATGCCGTGGTCCGCGAGCTACACTGGTACAGTCATTTTTTTAGAGGAAGACCAATACGTCGCTCCTGATCTATTGCACATGCTTCAGTATGTCCAGCGATCTTTGTCGTACTTTCCTGACGTTGAAATTATGTCTCTCGGAACTATGTACGCGAAATATTTGGACCCTCATTTATTGACGTTGGAATATTGGAGGCCGCCGTTCGACGTGGGCGTCGCATTCAACAAAACCACCTGGAGAAAAATCAACGATTTATCGTCGTTTTACTGCATGTATGATGATTGCAGTTGGAGTTACTCGCTGCTGAACGTGTTCAAGAACTTTCCGAGGGGTGACGTTGACATGATGGCTTGCGTCGCTCCCAGAGTGATCGCGACCAAACAATTTGACAACGCGGGTCACGCCGCTCTAGATTTACCTGGGGTATTTTCCAACTTAGACCTTTTCCCAGAAAAAGTAAACGCCCTATATCTGTTTGGAGCTAACGGAATAGTCCACTTTAACGTCAAAGCGCCTCCGAGAGGCAACGGAGGCTGGACCGATATAAAAGACCACCTGTTGTGCCTCGAGCCGTTGACATCATTAACTGCAGAAGGTTACGAAGCAACGGTGGCGTCCAGATATGATCTATATGCTATTTAAAAATATTATTTTCAGGCAAAAGCCTGTTTATGCAAAAGCCGGATATTATAAACTCACAAAAGTAAAACCATGAAAATTGTAGTGTTGATGCAGTGTTAGGTTAATACCTGAAAGAAATTGTGAATTTTTAGTTTACCTATGTATATTTACACAAAACAAAAATGTATATTTTTCCATATAACAAAAATGTATATTTTTCCTCTGCCTGGTGATATGAACAACACAAATAAGATATAGAACAAAAAGACAACAACACTATACACTCACAGCCCCGCACTAGGATTTCCTGTGCAGTGGGTGCCATGGACAATACACAAAGACAAGCACAACACACCCAGACCGAGAACAGAAATTAAAATTTCCGCCTCACTGCGAATCGAACCCAGGACCCTTGGCGCAGCGATACAGCAAGGTAATCATCGTGCCACACGGGTCGTCAAACAACACAAACACCCACGACTCGAGAACAAACTTTTATGTGTCACATACGAGTAAACATCTGTCCGGACGGGATCAACTCAGGCACGGTAATAACCAACTGAGCTTCCAATCATTCTCTTTTAAACCGATGTAGCGGGATAGCAATCTTTAATTAATTCCATTAAACGATAGATATCGGCAGGACTTGAGAAAAATTAATTGTCACAGAAACTTAACAAATCATTAGTCGATTTTCTGTTCCGAAAGTTGGAATTTCATGACCTTCGTTGGGTTTTATTTCCGTCTGTAACTTAAACCCTCAACATTAATTAAATCTTGCGTGGCCGATGGATTCATATCTGCTAATTAGAGTTTGAATGTGGCCAGTTTAATCAGCCCTCATTTCGTATTCCTTTTGAGCGCCGATCGCCGTCGAATTATGAATTCCTCGAGAGGGCTCCACGGTCGCCTCGGGGCTCAGACCCACTCACAGTTATTTATAAGAGACGTGCGAATTGATGAAAATAATATTATAATAGTATAATCCTATCCTACTTCCTACTCCCTGCTACCCTATTTTCTACTTCCTATGTGAAAGTTTGTGAGGATGTATGGTTGGCCACTAACCCCTCAGCCACTCTGAAATTCTGATAAAAGTGCATCATGATAGAATAGGTTTTTTTTTGTACTGAGATACTTTCCTACATACCTAATGTAGGATAATAATGAACGAAGTGAATTTTTCATCATTATTTATCAATTCACACACATCATGGCCTGAAGGAAATTGAACGAAAAAGTTGGTATTCACGCGGAGAAGTCGTCCGCGCCGTATGCTTGTTCATCAGGAAATTTCATTACACACAAAGGAATTATTGAGTTTAGCCGACGAAATGGCTCGAACTGACTATTTATCCAGGTAACTTCAAGGTGTGAGAATTTACTATCGGAGAGACATCGCCCTTCGTCCCTGTACAATTTTATTGATAGCATAAATTCGTCCAGAAGCTCGCTAACGCAGATTTATGGGTGTAAGTAACATTCATTAAATTTTGTATAGATACATCATAGAGTAGTGAAGCTGGAGTTGATTAAAAGAAAAAGAAGAATCATTGCGTAGTAGTAGTTTTGCACTGTATCCGTTTTTAACCAGGTTGCACCACGAACGCCAGAAGGTTTACTTGGACTCAAAGACTGGTATAGAATTTAGATGGATCGTAAAACACCTCAAAAAAAGTCTTGTTCTACTATTACGAATCGCAAATGCTACCAAACACCAAAAGTTGTGTAAGTAACAGTACAGTAGCGCATTCACATACCGATACTAAAAATTAGCGTGGGCTACCTCTCTTTTCATTATAAATCATTACTGACTAACTAAATATTGATTTCTAAATATACAATCTACAATAGGTAACTGTACACACCAGGGAATGCTGTCAATCTCCCCTCATTGATACAATTCATTTTCGGGCAGTTTCCCTGAACTAAGAGCCGTTAAAGTCACGATCCGATAAATCAGCAATGCAGTCACAAACGAGCGCGTCGCGGCGGCCGGCGTCGTGCTCAACGAAGCGAGCTGAGCACCGAGTGCTGGACGTTGAGCATTGAGCACTGAGCACTGAGCATTGAGCATTGAGCTCAGAGCACTAGGCGCGTGGACCTCTGCGATAGAACGTTCGTGAGTCTAAAAAATTCATGCGTGAATCTCAGTACGTAAACTATTGTAAACAAATATTTTTGATCCGACTTCGTTCTCTATCTTATTTAAATTCCAAATACGAATATTTGCAACCAAGCTACAACTTTATATACATAGTTTGATTACATAATCAATATACACATATACAAGGATGAATTACACTGAAATATACAAGTTCAATGTCATATCTACGACAAAGTAATTTTTATTTTAACATACAAAAAATAAAATTTTCATTTGAGAAAGAACTCTTTCACTTCAATGAAATTTTCATTACACGTCCAAACGTTGAAAGCATCGTAGAAGCGTAGGTTGTTTGAAAACTGTAAAGTACGGAGCCATAAACCGTGAAATGTTCCAGGTGTTGCGGTAGCAGCGAGCAGCTAGCCCCGTGCGGCGGAGAGACGACCTGCTGCCCACCAGTAAACAACTGGTTTAATTACCGCTACTGACGCGAACTGTGTGCCTGTTCCAGTTCCCTGGCATTGCTTGCCGTAAAAGAGTATCCTAAAAGCAGTGTTCCAGTTTCTTTTAAGCTTTCAAGAAGATTCTTTCACGATTATTGCTCTACAGTAAAATTTGATTTTTACTTAAAACTTGTAATGTTAATTATTAGTTGCTTATAGGCATTTTTACAAGTGATAACAGACCTTTTTACAGGTCTTAATTATCGTAACCTTTTTCCCTGCCGTGTCGTAAAAAATTTTAGTTAGATGCCGTGCTAACCTTTTGAATAATAAATCCCAGTCGGGTCAGCTTAGCCAAAATTCATTAAACCGAACCTTATTAATTGGCCCTGTAGGTGTATAAAATCCCTAATCTTACAGCCATTTTATTCGAAGACTATCGGCGCAAGTTATAAGCATCGTGACTGATATGGTTATTATACCCTCGAGAAACGCTTAATAACAATACTGCTGCAAGCGCGGAGCCTTACATGACTCCTGTCTCTACAATGATTATTAGCTTTATCAGCATCTCTATCGCAACTGTCGAGAAATACCTAAAAAATGTAAGGGATCCTCCCAGAACACAACCTATTTTCCTGAGAAACTGTCGTAAAAATATAGCTCTACCATTATCTGTTCCTTTTAATTTATCTTTGAAAACGAGTATAATACTTGTGGTATGGAAAAAAATCATACATAACTCCAATACATAAATCCTTTCAGCGGTTTGGAAGAATATGACATGCACATACATACGAGATATGCGCGAAAAACATAACCCTTCCTAGAAGTCGGGTAAAAAGGAGACTAACTGACCAGCAGCCGTGGTTCCCAGCCGGCTAGCCCCTCCATGGCACAAGCCGAGGGTAGTCCTCTTTCGTCAGGTAACATGGTACCCACTAAATATTTTATGTTTTATGTCACGCAATAATTTAGTAAGGTTACATATTGTTAGCACTTCTTAGGCTTCCCGCCCACGTCAGACTTTTTGTAGGACCAATAATCGGGCCGATTTTTCGTCCGATTCTTATGACCGATTTTGTAGCCGACTGTCGGTGAGCCGGTGAGAACGCATACATTTCCGAACGTTCCATTTTTCACCGATATCGGTCGGAATGCACCGATTTTATTTCTGACCGACTTTTTGTAGGACGTGTGCGTTGCACCATTGCTATCAGTACGTTCCATTTTTCTCCTACAAAAAATCGCTCACCGATTATCGGACGTGGGCAGGAAGCCTTATACCTTTGTTACAACCTTGTACACAATATGTTACATTTCAAGACGAAATTAGTCTTTCTTTCTTAAACCATCGGTATGCCAGTATTGGGGCGGCTTAGAATACTAACCCCAATCCCAAGCCGGATTGGTGTCGTAAGAAGCGACTAAATCCGACCCGCTGATGGTCCCTTGGAGGGATTATTGCATTGGTAATATTGCTTTTTAATAATACATTAGACCATTATTACTATTATTAGGCAGAAATCTGCGTGGGGTTCGCCTGAATAGCTTCCATCCTCTCGCTAGAGTCAGCCGCCAAACGACTCGCCATTTTCCGGCTGGAGGCTTGGGGCCAGTTCTTTATTTCTTTTTCTTCACTCTTTCTTGACTGGCAACGAATCAATGATACCTTTGGTGTTGTTGAAGTCCATTGGTAACGATGGCGACTTACCATCAAATGGATCGTCAGCTCGTTTGTCAGTTTTTTTCCATAAAAAAGAGAAACTGAGGAGTGCCGAGGACTGATACATGCCAAACACAAGACATCAAGCCGCAACTTCAAGAAGAACCTAGATGACTGCATGCTGTGAAAGTGGTTTCAACAATTTTCCTGTAAATAACTCGAGATCATCTCCGCCGCGTCACCGCGCCATCGGTGTCGGTTCAAGATGTATTAATCACAGCGCCGCAGTCCACCGTGACAAATAGTTGGGCTTGGGGGCAATGAGATCGATACACAACATACACCTACATCTTAACACTTATAACATACTAACATAATATTTTAATTTATTAAACTGAATCTTTGTGACTTCAACCCATTAATGGCCCACTACTGGGCACGGGTCTCACCTCTCGAGGATGCCTAGAGTATACTCCACCACGCTGCTTCATTGTGGATTGGTGGAGGGGTCAGTGGCCAACCCGGTGGTCGGAAGTTTTCAAGCCGCCTCCGACATGGCTTATCGACTGTTATCTTACGATGAAAACCGCGACCGATGGCTTTATACCGAAGCTCGGAAATGCTACCAGTTGATCCGCTGTTGCTTAACTTTGTCGATCACTCAGGATCGACACAAGCCGCCGAGCTATGAGCGCCTCATTATTTAACTACTATAAAGTATCATAAAAATGTAAAAGCTTCTTAGATGTCCTAATAGGTAGTTGATGTCATCTTTAGGTCCCAAACCAAAATTGTCCATAATTTAGTGCACTTCATTTTATTACGTTAAAACTGTCGTAAGTCATATTTAATGGGGTCCCTGCGGAACTTAAAATGGCTGATAATGGAAAGGCTGTTGATTGCGGACGAGCCCCATAAAGTGAGCAGCAAATAGGAGGAAGTGCTCCACGGGCTCCTAATAATGATTTATAGTAAATGGGTTTTATATTGGCGGAGCTCCTGCCCCTGTGCCCCCCACCCCCGCGCCGCCCTCCGCACTTGATCTTTATTGACTGGCTTTATAATTCGCCGACATGTAGTAGTGCTTATGTTGTCCCGTCGATGGTTGATGACTGCTAGGATACCTGTATTTTACGATGGTTTAAAAAACAGGCTACAAAAATCAGTTATCCATATGACCGAGGTTCTTTCTCTTTCTCTTCAGTATAGTTGGTGCTATAACAAGGACTCAATCGCCTGTTCTCTTTAGTTAATATTTAGACAGTGATAAGTTAGTGCTTTACTTCTCTCCTAAATCTCTGTGGATTATCACAACATGTCGGAATAAATGCATCCTCCCAGTGCGCAGACGCAATTTCATAGAAAGGATCAAGTTTTAGTTTAGCTCGTCTTATTTAAAAATGAACGGCTAGGGTTTTCAATTGTTAATAATGTATGATGCATGCGGTGCGCAACAATTGATAGAATAAGAATTAAGAATAACATAAGTAGATAATTATGTACTAACGGTCATTTGACCTACTGCTACTTGATATACGATACTTTTTTTAGTAAAACGATCAATTATTGATATTATCGTGATTTATTGATATAATTTCATATTTCCTAATTTTACATGGTCTAATGAACATTTTATCTATACTAATATTATAAAGAGGAAAGATTTGATTGTTTGCATTGAATAGGCTCCGAAACTACCGAACCGATTTGAAAAATTCTTTCATTGTTGGGAAGCTACACTATCCCCGGGTGACATAGGCTACATTATATATTTTTTTTCTATTTTTCCCGAAGCGAAGCAAGGGCGATTTCCTATGAAATGAAATGAAATGAATGAAATGAAATGAAATGAAAGTTTATTTGCAATAATTGTGGTTACATAAGGATCTTATTTAAAATATATTACTTCTCACAATTAGCCATTTATATTATGGCATGCAAATGTCAATTTTATTAATGTTATGTAGAATTAGATTTTAGTATTTAGAACGTCAATATTAGTTTCACTTCCATCATTAAATACATATTTCTTATTTTATAATTAATTATTTTTATATCTATTTCAATATTTAATACAAATGTCAATTTTACCTAATAAAATTATTAATTTGCTAGCTACAAGTATGTTAATATTATATTTTACTTAAAGATAAATTTATTTTACAGGTCATAATTTATTTCATGAGAAACTCATTCAATGTATAAAAGCACTTTTCAATCAACCAGTTGTGCAAAGATTTCCTAAAGTGATTTAAGTTTAATTTTTTTATGTTTTCTGGTAGTCGATTATATATCCTAACACACATGTGATAGGAGTTATTTTGTCTCTGTGTGGTTCTACACAGTGGCAACGTTAGTTTGTCAGCGCGTCGGCTAGTGAAGTGCTTATAGTGTTCCTTCTTTTCAAACAAATACATATGTGATTTTACAAAAACTGATACTTCATATAAATATAAACAAGGTACGGTCAAGAGTTTTAATTCTTTAAAAAAAGGTTTGCAACTTGTTTCTGTTCTTAATCCACACATTGCTCGTACACATCTCTTCTGTGCTATGAAAGCTTTATTTATTGTCACAGAGTTTCCCCAAATTATTATACCGTATCTTAAGTTTGATACGACGTAGCCATGGTATGCTTGCAGAGCAGTTTTTCTATCACAAATTTTAGGAATCCTCCAAAGCGGGTAAATAAAGCGGTTTATTTTTGAGCAGACTTTGTCTACATGACTTTTCCAATTACATCTGTCATCTAATTCTAAACCTAGAAATGTAATAGAATTTGTTTCAGTGAGTTTTTCCGTATCACATTGAACATTAAGCTTTAATTTTTCCCATCCTTTATTTCCGAATTGTATATATTTCGTTTTTGTAATGTTAATTTGTAGATTATTATTTTTGAGCCATATTAATATTTTGTTAACTGTATTGTTTATTTCGTCATTAAAATTTGCAGATTGATTGTCCGTTATAATAGCAGCTATGTCATCTGCAAATAGAGAGCATTAACAGTTTGTAACATTTGGTAGATCATTAATATAGATTATGAAAAGTAGAGGTCCTAATATGCTTCCTTGAGGGACACCTGCTTTAATAAATAGGGGTTCTGATTTATAGCTCTCCTCTTCTTTTTTTGAGTTTATGTTAGTTACTTCAACATATTGTGTTCTATTAGTAAGGTAGCTTTCCAGCCATTCTAATGGTCGTCCACGGATACCGTACCTCTCGCATTTCCATAGGAGTAGCTTGTGAGAAACAAAATCGAAAGCTTTGGTCATATCGTAAAATATGCCTACTGTTTTATTTTTCCTATCAACGTTTTCTAGTATACTATTTACCAGGTTAAATGCCGCCAGTGATGTCGATTTGTTCTTGCGAAATCCATTCTGTTGTGGGGTTAATATACCGTGTTTTTCCACAAAGTTAAGGATACGCGTATGCATTGCTTTCTCTATTATTTTTGAGAATATCGGGACAAGTGCAATTGGGCGATAGTTATTCATAGATGTTTTATCATCTTTTTTATATATAGGCTTAATAACAGATATTTTTAATTTATCCGGAAATATGCCGGTTGTAAAAGATAAATTTATTAAATAATTTAATGGTGGTGTGATTAGTTTCGCAGTAATTTTTATAATTTTTGTAGGTATCTGATCATAGCCAACTGAATTAGTGTTTCTAAGGCTCATTATTATTTTGAATATTTCGTTATTATATATAATGTAGTATTATATAATGCACATTTGGACTAATACCTAGGTACACAATTAGTATAATATGAGGTACTATAATATTCAAAATGTACAAATATCAGTGTTATGTATAAGTGTTTGATATAATTTAGAAATTACTTTGTTTTGTATATTTTTGGAAAATTCCAAATAATTGTCGTTTGGCTGAATGTCAACACAGAAACAAATCGCTGCAAATGCAAAACCAACTCCACGTAGTCTTGTCTTCCCTACACAACATATTATTTCTATAGAGGTTTAAATACTCCCTTTTATACCTCTACAGAAATAATATGTTGCCGAAATAAGGAAGAAAAATAATTCCAGCCTCTTACGATCATTGGCATTAATTAATAATAAGTGAAATGCGCCTACATTTTTAATTTTTTTGGATAGTTCTTTTAATAATTTAATAATTAGGTCAACCACATTATTACGAATTTATTAATGAATTCTTGATTTTATCTCATTAAAAATAATTTATACCGAAAGTTTGGCTGAATCTCGAGGTTAATTGGATATTCACAGCGTACTTAACCTTCTTGTATAAAAGTGAATCGGGTCCATGGGATAAATACTAGCTACCAGAAGTACAGAATATTATATAGCCACAAAGTATGGTTAGCTCCCGCTGCATTGTGGATAGCATCGAAATCGAACGGGTGAAAGCCGTGCGGGCTGCGGACAACCCACGCGCGGCGCCGCGCTCCTCGTGCCGTACCACTGCACATACTGTGATGTTACACGCTGTATATTATGTACTAGCTCAACTAGTTGTTTCGCATACGGACATTATGCTTATCATATTTATCCCCTATTTCACCCCCTTGGGGGTTGAATCCTTCCTTAGTGGATGCCTACTTCATAAAAGGAATACGTGTGCAAAATTTTAAGTTTCTAGCCCTAAGGGTTTTGCCTGTGCGTAAGGGTTTTGACTGATCAATCACTTTTGCCTTTTATATAATTATACAGATTACAATATATCGACGCTTGAAAGGCAAAATTGACTAATCGACATTGAGCTAACTTTACAGGAGAGCAGTTTAAAGTTGAAGTTTTAGTTTAAAGTTGAATTATTAGTTTTAGTGTAATTGACCCTTTTCTAAAACCAGATACATAGATACCTTTGTCAAATTAAGTACTCATATTTTTATATTTTATATACCTTATATCGAACAAAGCAGTGATAGCCTAGTGGTTAGAACGTTGGTCTCCCGAACGGGTTCAAATCCTGGCACGCACCTCTAATTTTCAAATATTATGTGTGTATTACAAGTTAATTATCACTTGCTTCGGTGAAGGAAAACATCGTGAGGAAACCTGCACACCTGAGAGTTCTCCATAATGTTCTCAAAGGTGTATGAAGTCTACCAATCCGCACTTGGCCAGCGTGGTAGACTATGGCCTGTACCCCTCACATTGTGAGAGGAGACCCCGAGCCCAGCAGTGGGACAATTATGGGTTGTTGCTTTATATCGAACACATTCAAATTCTCTATCATATACAACGTGATGATAAGAATAAATTTATGAGGTTCTTCCCGAAACACGCTGTTACAGTGCCGAGAAGGAAACGCGTCTCGCCCGTACAAGCCACCCAAACGACTTTTGTTCGTTCTCAATACTCTATCTATCCATAATCCTCAAATTAGCTGCCTAGCAACTGTCAAAAATTAATAATTAAGTATTATGGGTAGCCAATCTTCGTCGGCAGACTGTCGTTGCATTGTGGTCACAGTAAATAAAGCGACCACCACACCACACACGTACGCTGAGGGAGTATACGCGCGGCTATTATGTGTTTGTCGATAAATCCCCGTCAGATAGGTATTTAGCGCGGGTCGCAGGTGAACGCAAATTGTGGACCCTCGTCACCGGCACAGCGCGCAAATTGAACTCTCTCTCTCTCTCTCTCTCTGTTGCTGTATAGCATACAGTATGTCGCGCTGCCCGCACGCCCCGCTCATTGCGCGATATGTCGCCTGTCACACGACATAAGTATACGCCAAAGCCAATCTACTTTACTTTCCGCGGCCGTCTATTAGTTTTATAGCTTCTTAATAATGCAATATAGGACACTTGCTTGTTTAGACTGTGACTAAACGAGGCGGGATCGAATTGCTCATGTCAGGATGGATGTGGTGCGAAGCTGACTATATATATACTGACTGGGAAGCGCGCATACGGCTTTAGTGCCCGCTAATTTCGAAACTGTACGAGTTCCATGTTCTCGGAGGGTATGTCAACGTTAGTAACGTTAACGTTAATAACGTAAAATATCAAAAGTTGAGCAGCTGGAGGACTTTGAAGTACTGCACAGATGTGGTGGGGTTATACAGTCTTCTTGACTTAGTTTAACGTGACGATAATAATATTATAACATAGATAATAGGTATCGTTTCAGTAGTCTTGTAAATAATCGCTCCCACACAGTCACACTCCACTACGACGTTTATTGTATGTCACTCTGCGACAGACTTGAAAAATTCACCCTTTAAATATATAACACAAAAATGTTTGTTATAGACTCTGAAACCATCCAACCGACGCGATGTGCCCCAAAATGATTTCATTTGGAAGGCAATAACGCGAAGATGGTTTGTGACCACTAAAACAATGCATTAGGCACATTTTATTATAGATTTTCGTACTTTTTCCATACAGTTTTTTTGCGTAGTGGCACACGCCGGTAATCCATTAGTTTCAAAAAAAAAATAAACAGTCTAAGAGCCCATGATACTAAACCTAGTTCGGTAAGACTACCGAATGGGGAAATACGAAATGGGGATGCTGCAATGCAAAAAACCTGGTGGCGCTATTAAAAATAATTTTTGTTTAGTAAAAATTTATGGTTTTTAGTATGATAAGACTACCAAGTTTCGTTTGATCCTCGAAATAGGGGAGGGGTATAATCCTACTTTACTATAATACTATACTATAAAAAAAAAAAAAAAAACTTTATTCAGTCTATCCTTTACACAATGGTTAATACAATAATATACTATACTATTATACTATATACTATACTATTATACAATATACTATAATAATAAACTATACTATTTAATGCAGTGCTGCAAGCCCCCCCATTGGCCTGATCAGTGGCACCAGCATGATAAGCGACGCCTCGTAACTAGGTATTTAGTATGAATTATAATGGAAAGAATCAAAGCTGAAATCTGAAAGATCATCAATTTCTGTGTAAGAAAAATCATTGCTGCATTTTCCAAACAGTGGACTTTCTCCACTGTGTGGTTGCTGCAGCGATTGAAGGACGCCCTCCGCACAGTCGGATTCGGCTGTTTTCGGTGTTTTTTGTCTAAAAATCGGACTTGGTGAGTATTATTCAATTAAAAAATAAATTTAGAAGTAGGATTTAAAAGGTTATTTTGAAAATACCGGTTTTTGCCTAAACTTTTGCTAATTCAGCAAGGATTTTATTTAAACCTATATAAATAGGGGCACGAAAGAATTACCAATCTCCCTATACCACCCAATGGTCGGTCAAAGTGAATTTTGAAAAGAAACAAATTTTAAAAGTTGTTCTATTACGTGGAAAATTATAATATTAAAATAAATTATATTATAATATTTTTGGAAATTTTGACATTTTGAAATTGTGAGTCGAGCTAACATAAACGTAATTTTTAATACCTGAAGCTACATGCACACCATTACACGCACTCCATTATATCAATCTGTTTACATACATCACACGTAAATGAAAAACATTTCCCACATTTGAAATCAGATGCGTATCGACTTTTAGTTTACTAATTCCACAACATGCACACAACACAAACAAAATTCCCAGATCGTTACTCGAAAAGACAAAAACGAGGAAAGGCGCTGAAACCGGACAATCTACAGAAAATTAAATGAAAAATTCGAGCTCGTTGCGATGAAATGAAGAAAACGGAACGAGTTAATATAATTTTATTATATTGTTTGCTACAAAGGAACAAAAACGTTTACTATAAGCTATCACATACATAGTAACTCGCCCTCGCTGCGGTCCAGGAAATTATGCCTAACCCATAACAATTGCCATTAATTTTAATCAGGCATTACCCACATACATTCCATTCTTTCTATCGATTTGGAAACAATTTCACTGTAAAATGTAGTGATTATGTATTCTATATTCAATTGTTCTTTAATGTAGAGAGACAATATTATGTAGATGAATAAAAAAGAAAATGTGTGCAATTCACACGTGGTAGAAGTGAAACTTAGCCTGTATAATCGGTCGGTCGATGAAATTCTTATTTTGTTGTTGATAAATTCTTTGAAAATATTTAAAAGAGCATTTGAAAGTATTTAAAAACAGTATAAAAAAAAACTAAAAAAAAAATAAAACTAAAAAAAACAAAACTAAAAAAAAGAAATACTGAGACGCGAACCTGCGCATCAGGTATTGTGTATCTACGTCCTGACCATTGAGCTACGGAGAAGTTAAATTGAAGTACGAAATTAGCGGTTATATTATCTTAACTGTCGTTGCATCCGGTTTCAAATCACTAACGATTCTAAAGAAGTTTCACTTCAAAAATAAATGCAATCTCTAGCGATAACAGTAGGTACAAGTACATAGATATCCTAGTTTATTCTACTCGTATTTACATAGGTAGGTATTACAGTATATTAAAAATTTATCATTGTATTTTAAGTTTTTCACTATTTTTGCAATTTAACTTTTTACAATATATATATAGTAGATACCTATCAAGTGTAAAGTAGGTCAAGAAACTACTTCATTATTATTTTTTCCTTCAGAATAAATATGTGATTTCGTTCAAAGTCAGAATGATTTTGTTTTTAAATTAAAACGTGTGATTTATTCAGTATTCAATTTGCACGTGTGTGCCAAAACAATACGCGAATCAGTCCAAGGAGCAAACGCCGCCGAGGCAGGCCGAGGGGCCTCTAGATTGTTGTTTTATGTTTTATATAAGAGTAATACCTTTATACAACCGCAAACAGAAACCGTGAGATTTTTCCGAAGGAGATTTTGGCATCACATTAAGAACGAATCGTTATTTCAGTGATACATTAATATTAGCGTCTATTTATGTACCTACAGTTATGTATGATACAGATTATGACACGTTTCAGTAGATTATTGAATTCAGCGGAATCTAACAATCAAGGTCTGTCTCTTGCTATGCACTCTCTAAATATATATGACTTCAAACATAAAAACTCTAGCGGTCCGAGGCTTGACGCCTTAATTAGAGCCAATGATCTTATAGGAAAAAGAGGTTAGAGCTGATAAAATGTCTTAGGCCAAGCCCAAACCAATAACGTGTTTCGTCCTTTGAATAATTAACTTATAATAAGTCTAAACCCCATTTTGGCCAGTCAAACATCGATATTTATTTCGTAGATGTTTTTATAAGAGACAATGGGTCAAATTGCTCGGAAAATACACCAAATGGACCCAGTGATTTTTTTTTATGGAAATAGCCGGCAAATGAGCTGATGATGCACCTAATGGTAAATGGCTATCGTCGCCCATGGACATCAGCAACACCAAAGGCATCACCGATGCGTTGCCGGCCAAGATAGAAGAAGAAAAAGAAAAAAGAATTGGCTCTCAAGCCCCCAGCCGGAACACGACGAGTCGTTTGGCGGCTGACTCATGCTCAAGGGTGGTAGCTATTCAGGCGAACCCCTGGAGAAACAATAATAGTAATACTGGTGATAATTAGCGATTATAAAATCAATATTACCTACGAGTATATAATCCCTCCGAGGAGCCCTACCAGCAGTGTGTGGAGGAAAACTCGTTTGGATGGATTCACTGACTAACGTCGCGTCGCGTCGCATCGCGTCGCGCCGTGGCGTCGCTAATTTCAGCCGCACAAAGAGATCGTTAGGCAGTCACCCCCTGACGCTTATGGCGGCTCATACCGAAGCAATCTCACTCATTCATTCAATGTTATTGACTGCCTTCGCAATCTTTGTAATTTTGGGCATCGGTGAGACTGTACAATATTGCTCTGACATTTCTTTTAATCGATCAATTACTTGTAATTTACGGGACGCGTATTTATGGCTCCGGCGTTGATACATGAGACGTGCGTAAATGATTGACTTTGAATAAGATCAAGGTGTGGCCTGTGAAACGGAAATTATAGTAGCGCCTGTAGTAACAGGTAGGAAGATACCTAATTTACTCAACTCTGAAACGGTAAACTTTCAGATCACACAATCTGTTTAATCCCCAATTATTAATATTATCAATAATAATATTATTAATTAATAAAGCTTCACACTCATTCTGTGGACTAGGATTCCCTGTGTCGTGGGTGCCATGGACAACACACAAGACAAGGACACTCACACCCAGACCGCGAACAGAAATTCAAACTCATCATTCAAATTTCCGCCACGCTGGGAATCGAACCCAGGACCCTTTGCGCGGCGATCTGCCGTGGTAACCATGGCGCCACACGTGTTGCCATTATGGAGCAAATTTGGAACAATTTTGCAATATATATTATTATGGTCTAAAATCCAGCTTAACATTATATACCTACCTACCCTCATGTGTTTAGTAAAAATGATCCACTATATGCTACATAATATAAATAAAGAATCTATAATTCGCTGATAGATTGCCTAATAAAATCGAGTACAGACGTACAGATGTACAATTGTTTTAATTTTAATTTCCGTGACCCAGTGATCATCAAGATAAGAGCATCAGGCCCTAGGCCTTATCCGTCATCGAAGAAACAAGTGACAGTGGTGCTATTCTACGTTAGTAGTCCCGGCACCTCACGGGGAATGCGCGAATAAAGATAAATTTTGTTTTTATAAATTTCACCAAATAGGTACACCGTACATACCTATAACACGGTGAATTTTTCAAGTGTGCGTGGATCGCCAAATCTGAAATTATGAGGAATAGCGAAAAATACTGAAAGGAGTCTCGGGGTCGAGGTTGATGAAAACTAAAACTGCATCATGACATTTCTGAAAAATCAATATTGCTGGCTAGGAATGGAACCCGTTGATTTTGTACTAACCCCAGTCCTGGATTTGTCAATAGGCCGTATAGGCCGCGGCCTAGGGGCGGCAGCGTCCTAGGGGCGGCAGATTTCAGAAGATGATAATTATTATAGATGATTATGCTATTAAAAAGTATCGCAACAAATTGTAATTCTTGTTTTTTTACGCACTTGCTTAGTGACTAATTCAGTGCCTTCCTTACTATGAATGGAAAATGATTATTTTAAAAAGGTACATGGGGCGGCGAAAATAAATTGGCCTACACTCATAAAAATTATAAATCCGGCACTGACTCAACCTGTATTATTATATTAAACACTATTCAATATTGTTGCTAACAAAGATCAAATTCTAGGAAGTAATGATAGTATGTCCTCATTTACTAAGATAAATTACCTATGTCATATTTTGATATGGTTCTTCAAAATGTTTTCTGTCGCTAATTTTTCTGGTGGTGAAAAATATATATTATTGAAATACTTAATACATTTTATTGAAACTTAAAAATTGCCGAATTTTAATTATTGCATTAAGAGTAAATTGAAAATTAAGGCACGAGGATTGAAGTTCCATCCACACCGACTGGACTCGTAGAGTACCTCTACAGTCCGATTTGCACGAACTTTTTCTTCAAAAAACGTAAAAAGAGTTCTTCGGGGCCGGCACGGCGTTGCATTGGCGCATTTGCATGGTTGCATTCCTGTGGTATTGCTCTTGTTTATAGGCAACGGTAACCACTTACCATCAGGTGGCCCGTTTTCTTTTTCGTCTGCCCTTCAGGCTATAAAAAAATTGGCTTCAACCCATTAATGGCCCAATACTGGGCATGATTCTTTCGACTTTAGGAGGCCTAGAGCATACTCCACCACGCTGCTCCAGTGTGGATTGGCGGAGGGGTTAGTGGCAAACCCAAGTATCGGAAGTTTTCAAACCGCCTGAGGGCCTCCGAGGTATTACAATATCTATGCCTCCGGTAAACCTCAGGCCTCAGGCCTGCCTGTGATTGGTCGAAAATATTCATCTAATGCAGTGTTGCCTAGTCCAAATAGATTCTTCCGTGAAATACCGTAGATTCTTATAAAATATCCACTATATTTTCTGTATAAAATTTGAGGTTTTTCCTATTGAAATCAGATTTTTGTGTGGGTCAAAATACTGTGAAATATACCAAAACACTAAAAATCGTTACGGTAAATCAAAGCTGAATACGGTAGATCTACCGTAATTATACCTATGGTACCTGGCAACACTGATCCAATGTCATGCGATCCGTTAAATCTCCTCGAGGTTTAGGGTCCAGTTTAAATATAAAGTTCTTGGTCGTACAGACAAGTAACAGATTATTACTCTGTGACCTGTGTCGTTGCTATTAAATAATATCTAATCTAATATTATATCATGCTACGAACAACGACATACACATATTTTTGTAGCAATTTAATTCAAAGATTACGATGAAAATAATAAATAGGTAAATAAAATTATTGCTCTATATTGCTGGTGACAGTTCCGAAAAATTGCTAACTTCACTCATGACTAAGGCACGTATGACGTTAACTTCACTCCTTATCGAAGATGCCTGTCAGCTGTAAAGAGGGAGGGCTATCAAACTGTCAGATGGTGAATATCAAAGCAGAACGGTAGTGAGAATAATTTTATCAAATATGTGTTTTTATTTTCAATTCCAAACGAATAGGTAATCGCCGCACCTAGCTTCTAGCTGTAGTGTAATATCGGGAGGTGGCGAGCTTCGGTGCGGCACGACACGATGAGCTCGCGAGATAGGGACACAAAGTCCTTTCAAGACAAGTTGAAAGTGTTCTTCAGGAAGCCATCGGGTACGTATACCAAACCGTCTCGAATCGAATTCAGAATATGTCTAATCACGTACACTCGCAACGATCGCTTCTGTTAGTGACAGCGGTTGACAGCCGGTCCGTAAATCGCTTCGATCGAACGGAGCCGGCGAGTCGCTCGGTCGACTCGTCTTTTGTGTGGACTACGTTGCATGTCGTCGGACTCCCGGCCGTCCCGTGGGAGCGGGGTCGGCAGGGCGGGAGGAAGGTAGTGGTTGTCTAACGCGATGGGTTCGGTGACAGCGCCGCTGGCCGCGCAGAACGAGCTGGTGGTGACGGCGGAGCTGCGGCGCGACCTGTGCCGGGAGACGCCACTTCACCGCCGGCTGCGCGCCATCAAGGAAGTCGGCGAGAAGGTGCTTCACACTAGAGTCCATGAAGTGAGTTTTAGCTTGGAGCCTCCAGCCATATTATGCATATAACACACAATACAACAATAAACTTATCACATTCTTCAACATCCTCGACATCTCTCCTTATCAGCCCACAGTATGTTATGTTACTTCTTTGTTCTCAATGAGTATTTCCTACAAGAAGTCACTTGCTACTGCGGTCAGCTGTTGTGGTTAACTCTTTACCTATGTTTAATCAAATGCCATGGATAAATGAATCAACTGTTGTTGTTTACACTATCTTAATTATTAAGATAAACATCTACCTAGTAGTGATTAAGCAATGATTTTAGTTTAATGAGCCTCTAAATGGCCTACGTAAACTGTAATATTATAAGTATTTTATGTACGAGACTTGACTGTATGCAGACAATTACAATGTCTTGTTGTCCAATACAACAAAGGGTCTTCGTTGTGCAATAAGTCTTCAATTTATCCTTTATAAATCATTGGTCATAGTTATTTAATATCTGTAAGGCAAACATTCAAACAAATAACGGATTAGGAGTATGGCAATGTAAATTATATTTCTTAGGCTGCAGACAATCATGTCACCTACAGTCATGCAATTAAAATATATTTTGATTAAATTAATGATTGTCAGTGGGGTAGTGGTTTGAACAATTCATAGCCTCTTAAATGTCTCATTGCGAATGATATCAACAAAATAAAAAATAAGGAAAAATATGTAAATAAATTTAGTGTATCATAGATTGTGAAAAACATGCTATAGAAAACATGTTTATTTCAGGGTACATTTGTATGTATGGTAAAAAAAATGTTTAATTTATTTTGAAGAATAATATCATTATTTATTGATTTATTATTGGTTTAAATTGGTCATTAATACCATTATTCATGTTTTTTATTTACTTCATGTGGTTTGCCAGTATAACTACCACCCTCTTGCCAGAGTCGACGGCAAACAACTTGTCATGTTCCGGCTGGGGCTAGAGAACCAGTTCTTTGTGTTGCTGATGTCCAAGATGTGATGATGATAGCCACTTACCATCAAGTTGAACATCAGCTCTTTTGTTTGCCTATTTCCATTAAAAAAAAACATAAACGTGTACTTATGTATGCGTGAAAAAAAAACAATTTCAAAAAAGGTTTTCAAAATGCAATAAAAAAAACAAATTTTTTTTTCAAAAAAAATAAATTTCAAAAAAAACAATTTAAAACATTAAAAAAAAATTCAACAAAATAAAAAAAAACTATTAAAAAAAAAACAATAATAAAAATGATATTATTTAAAAACGCGCGTGACGTTTTTCGTCACCGTCGTTTTTGTGTCACTGTCTGTGTTACAAATCTTAAAATTTCACTCTCATAATTTTTTCCATTTATTTCATAACGCGCCTAAAGAAGTATAACTTCAAAAATTTTAATATTTTAATTTCATAAGATTTATATTTTATTACATAAAATTATGGCAAATAGTATTCTCAAACAATATGGTCAGTGTCTTGTATTGTTCCTTTGTCGCCACACAGGAAATATTTTATTTAGTACACATGCTTATTTATTTATCATCATTACGAGCCATATCTCCCACTGCTGGGCGTGAGTCTCCCATTTTTGGGTCCTTCATGCTGGACTCAAGCGGGTACTCAAACAAACGCCTTTGAGGATTCTCAGATATGCAATCTGCATATCTACATACAATATTTTTATTTACCGTAACAAGTAATAATTTACTTTCTAATTATACACACATACATTTTGAAAATGAGATGAGTGTACAACATTTGAGCTTGGGTTCCTGCATTCAGAAGAGCAATTCTCAAGCAGCCAGAGGGTCACTGCTGATGTAATTTATTATTTACTGCATAAAACTACTTTGTAGACATCCTGTGGGTGTTAACCAGCTTTAATTAATACTGAGTAGGTTAAACTACAATTCTTAATACTGAGAAGGTTAAATTACGAAGTAAATACGAATTTATGTCTTAATATACAGGGTGAATTTTCCAAGTGTGCATGGATGGCCAAATTCGAAACTATGAGGAATAGCGAAAAATTATCAAAAGAGTCTCGGGGCCGATTTTGATGAAAACTAAAACTGCATCATAGGATTTTTGAAAAAATAATTTTCCTGGTCAGTGTTTCTGGTTTTTTCAAAATCATCGCGTTCGATTCCTGGCCTGAAATATATATATTTTTTTGTATGTCATTACTTCCCAGAATTTGATCTTTGTTAGCGACTGTATCAAATGGTGTAATAATACAGAGGGTTTTTTTTCAAAATCAACTGGTTTGATTCCTGGCCTGAAATATTGAGTTTTCGTATGTCATTACTTCCCAGAATTCGATCCCTGTTAGCGACAATATCGAATGGTGTAATAATACAGGTTACGGTTTTTGTTTCAAAATCAACGGGTTCGATTCCTGGCTTGAAATATTGATCTCTTGTATGTCATTACTTCCCAGAATTCGATCCTTGCTGATGACACTATCGAATGGTGTAATAATACAGGATGTGTTTTATTTCTTCAAAATCAGTGGGTTGATTCCTGGCTAGGAATATTGATTTTTCAAAAATGTAATAATGCAGTTTTAGTTTTAATCAAAATTGACCCCGAGACTCCTTTGAGCATTTTTCTATATTCCTCATAGTTTCGGATTAGTTTTTCCACAAATTAACGCGGGTGAAACCGCGAGGCACAGCTAGTATACTATAATAAAACTCAAAGGGCAAATTTTCTGTACATTGAATATTTTTTTTAATTTCGATTAGGGGGCATTTCAATAACGTTTAAGAGCACAACAATTTTTTTTTATTATTGTCTGTCTGTTTGTCTGTCCGGGCATCACATGAAAACCCTTGAACAGATTTCGATGAAAATTGGTAAAGTTGTTCCTAATACTATAGATCATTAGAAAACTTTTTATCTCGGAAAATTTAAAAAATTCCCTGGGAAAGGGGATGAAAGTTTGTATGGAATATTTTTAAAACATCAACCGATTTGCTTGAAATTTGCAACAAATGTTCATTGCTTAAGTTAATAGATTATTTTTCACTTTTTCAAAGTTTGCAGGAAAAAGAAAAAAAATACAAATGAATGTGAATATTGATTATTTTTCAAAACCCGCTCTTGGAGGAGTCCTTTGTAATTATATCGTAGGTTTCAGTATATTTACTAGATATAAGTACTTAAATATAAATTCACTGTTTTAAAATTTTTTTCTGTAAGAGGTACAAATAAGGTAAAACATAATTTCCGTATGCGAAGCTGCGGGCAACAGCTAGTACCTAATATAAGTTGCAATTTAAACATTGCAATGTTCTGAACGCAACCAGGTCCTCTTTTTTCAAGTTAATATGTTCCAGATATAGCACTCCGCGGTAGTTTCAAGTATAGCGCCACCAATAACTTGCCTCCACCCCTTCACAGCCTGAAAATAGAACAAGTTTTAAACTCAAATCTATTACTATTATAAAACTCAAAGGGCAAATTTTCTGTACATTGAATATTTTTTCAAAATTTCGATTAGGGGGCACTTCAATAACGTGTTAGAGCACAAAAATATTTTTTTTAGAATTAGTGTCTGTCTGTTTTTCTGTCCAGGCATCACATGAAAACCCTTGAACAAATTTCAATGAAAATTTTTAAACTTGTTATTAATACTCCGGGTCATATTTTAGAAACTTTTTATCCCGGAAAATTAAAAGGTTTCCCTGAGAAATGGGATAAACGTTTGTATGCAATAATTTTAAAACATCAACCGATTAGCTTCAAAGCAACAAATGTTCCTTGCTTAAGTTGATGGAATACATATTTTTCAATTTTTCAAAATTTTTCAAGAAAAAGATAAAAATACAAATTATATGGCTGAGTTTTCAAAACCCGCTCCTGGATAAATCCTTTGTGATTTTATGGTAGGTTTCAGTATATAAATTATTGTACTAAATATAAGTAAGTACTTCAATACAAATTCACCATTTTTAAAATTTTCTTCAGCAAAAAGTACAAAAATATAAGGTAAACCAAAAATTCCTTATGCGAAGCAGCGGGCAACAGCTACTATAAAATACACTTATTAAACCTGCAGAACACGCTTTAGCACGCACTCACACACACACATACACACACACACACACACACACACACACACACACACACACACACACACACACACACACACACACACACACACCCGGCCACACAAATAGCGCCATTTCACTTGCATAGGCACACAAACACAATGCATAATATCAACAAATACATTAGGTTAGGTAGTTGTTATTTACTTGGTTAGTAAAATAAAATAATTTAAATTATGTACTTACTTGTATGGTATAGCCGACTCATGCATGTTGCGAGATTTCTTCCTAAAATCCTCACATTATGGTTTCTCGCCTGTATTGGATAATAAATTTAATATTTTTTTTTAACTATTTCTGTTAATTTTGATAACCACTAATTTTTAGTTCAAGTTAAATGTTAACTCACTTTATTTTCTGTTTTGTACTAACTCGGATTTATTAACAACAAACTAGGTGTACTTGCAATGACTTCGAATTTGCAATCAGAATCAGAATCAGAATAAATAATAAAGATGTACCGGCACATGCTGCGCCACTCGGTGATATCTACACGCGATTAGCGGGCGCACTGAAATATCAGAGGACGTAGTTACTTACGCACTTAGTGCGCCATATTCTGAGTGCGTCCCTTCCCGTCATGTTGGTAGCTGCAACTCCGACCTCAATGAAACAAATTATAATATAAAAATATAATATATTATCTTACCATGGAATTTTAACGTTGTTGCTATGCTTATGACAGTATAAATGTTTCTTTCTTTCTTAATTTCAGGGTGTGATAGAAAAGATATGGGAATGTACTCGAGACCTGTTGGACGAGTCGAACGTGGAGGCGCGCCACGCGGCGCTGGGGCTCCTGCGGTGCATCGCGGAGGGGCCGGCCGAGCTGCTCATCATGCGCACCATCCTGTTCGAGTACCTGCGGCAGACCACCGCCAGCCAGGCGCTGGAGGACTATCAGCTGCGGTTCAGGCTGCTGCACGCGCTCACCAACAGCGGCAAGAATATCAACTGCGTCGAGGAAAAGGTCAGATACACATTGTATGTTATGCAAAGAACCATACAGCCTGGTTTTAAATGGTGGTCTCACTCTGAATCAGAAGGCATTTTAAGCTGTTCTTACGAATAAATAATTCCACAGATACGATTATGTCCGAATATTGAAGTTAACAGAATTCAAAGGAAGTGTCTACTCCCTAGACGGCAGCATGTCCCATAGGAATTAACCATTGTTTGTGCAAGTTTATTGCATTGTTGCATAATTATCCATTATTGTTATTAACTACATGCACATTGTATTTACTAATTTAAAGTCTCAGTTGAATAACACTACCAAGCCAGTATGAACATGATTTTTTTATTATAATATTATTATTACAATACTACATTAACATATATTATAATAAATTGTTAGGGTAATCTCAGCAGTAACTGGCCACTTGAGCAACATGTATACTTTAAGTCAGTGATTTTTTCAGTTATATCGAAGCTTATGCAATGTTCTGCATATTCTAGATATATAAATGGAGTAATGCTGGTATTTCCAGATTGGTCCGTTTATATTGGAGTGGCTGCCACAGATCCAGAACCCGACGCACATTATAGAATTTGTGCAGCTGGTCATCAATGTAGTCAAGTTTAATGCTGTTTACTTGGATGAAGAAATTGTACATGGAATAGTCAAGTATGAATTCTATATCTTAATAACACCTCTATCATATATCTAGTATATAATTATATAACCTCTATCGTATAATACCCCACATGTTTCACTACACTTAAAATCTTTGGTTGTGTCTGCATGTGTTGTGTGTGCGTGCTGCAGCCACGCGTGCTACCTGTGCGTGTACTCGTCGGAGCAGGGCGTGGTGCAGGGCTGCCTCTCGCTGCTGGAGGCCGTGGTCTCCTACTCCATCCTGCCGCGCGACGCGCTGCGCACCTTCGTGGCGGCACTGTCGCGCACCGTCAACCTCGAGCACTACTGCCAGAACAGTTGGAAGGTATTTGATGAGAGAACTTGACATTATCACTTAAATAGTGATCACTAAATGTTAAGCTATTCCAATATTTCACCGGCCAGTCTTTTTTATTTCTCTTTGACGCTGTGGGTGGGTGCCTTCCGGTCTAAGAGTGAATAGAGATTATATTGTTACTCGCCATAAGGCGGGATCGTAGTTCAGAATTTACTTTTACTTGAGTTACCTTCGTGCTATAAATAAGGCCATGCAAACAGCACCTGTGGAATTACCATAGCCAATGTAAAGTGCTACATACAATTAGTAATGAAGAGTTGCAAAACAATTGTTGCATGTGTGTTGTGTTGCGTGGCAGCTGATGCGGTGCGTGGTGGGCGCAGACATCGGGTACGCGGCGCTGCAGGAGATGGTGGACATCCTGGTGTCGGCGGGGGACGGCGGCGCGGGTGGGGATGGGGAGGAGGCGGACGCGGGGCTGGTGCGTGGCGCCGTGTTCTACATGAACATGGCGCTGTGGGGCCCGCGGCGCGTGCAGGCGCTGCACGTGTCGTATCTGGCCGTGCTGCCGGCGTTCCTGAAGGCGCTGCGCGTGCGCCAGCCCGTCGTCACGTACGAGGTGGTGGTGGCGCTGCAGAGCCTGGTGGCGCGCGCGCCGCTCGAGCTGCACGAGCCCGCCTGGGACTCGCTGCTGCAGATCCTGAGGGCCATCCTCGCCCAGGACAGTCAGTATACACTCGGTTTATGATGTTTAACTATGAGAGTTGTAAGTAGAGAGAGTTGTACAGTGTGTAAATTCGACAATAGATTAGAAATTATTTTCTTTGAGGAATAGTATACTCGTAATATATTAGAACTGTCTATATGATAATTTAATAAAAAAGGGGAAAACATTTGTACTTCATTTTAAGAATGATGCACAGACGCTTTTGTATATTTAAAATTTATAACAAGCCTGCAGAAAGCCAAATTTTTGTATAGAATAGTGTCGCAAATACATTTTATTAAAAAAGTAGATCATCAAAAAATTACAATGTCAAAGGTTAACCCTTAGACAATTTGAATTAGGGTGGAATGTCGACTGCAGAGCAGTACATTTAACTGTCCAATGTATGGGTGTGTATGTGTGTGTGTTGTGTGTAGAGTCGTTCGAGCCGCCGAACGAGCTGATCCACTCGCGGCTGCACGACCTGATCTCGGCCATCGAGCAGCTGCACGACGCGGGCCAGTACCAGGGCGACGTGGACGCGCTGCTCGACCTGCTCGACTGCTGCGGACACGACCGCCCGGTTCGTACACACACCGCTCACACCGCTCACACCGCTCACACCGCTCACACCACTCACACCACTCACACCACTCACACCACTCACACCACTCACACCACTCACACCGACACACAGTCGCACGATCAAACCAATCGGTTTTAACACAACCTAACTTTATAAATGAAGGCTTGTACACGATTATCGCTGTAGTGTAGTAAATCGTTTACCGCCGCGTCCGTGTGTGCGTCCGTCCTTCCGTCTGCTGTCTCTGTGTGTTTCTCTATCAAGACTTTTTTAAAGTATCAAGATGAAATTAATATTTAATACTCAGTTCCAATTGTACTTCCCATTGTCGTTCATGAAATTTGGCAAGAAGTTATGGAATCTGAAGACCCTAAATTTGTAGTAACGTCACAAAAAAACAGTTTGTACGAAACCCTCAGTACTCAAATCCGACTCACGCTTTTTTTTAATATTCCCCATGTAGAATTGAGTATGTTGGTATATTGGTAATGGTTGTGGTCGTGTTGATGGTTGCAGGAGGCGTCGACGATGCGGCTGGTGTCGGCGCGCGCGGCGGCGCTGAGCGGCGGGGGCGCGTGGGCGAGCGCGGCGCTGGCGCTGGGCGAGCGGTACGTGCGCCTGGAGCGCCGCCTGCCCGTGCGCCTGCACGCCTTCGCCATGCTGCAGGCCGCCATCCGTAGGAATGGGTACGTACACGTGTGCGTGCGTGCATGCGAACAATTTTTTTTTTAATATTGTTTTTACCATTTTCCGTAAGAATCACTAAATTTGAGTTCATAAACCATAATAAGCACCAAAACTTTCAAGTTAAAGCCCAAATCCTATTTTAATCAAAAGCCGGAAGTCTAAGATTGCAAAGTACTACTCAACGTACCAAAAACCAGTGTGTATAGTCTAAAGAGGTATGATAGCTGTGATAAATAAAGTAAAAATATGTTTCCAGTATCTGAACACCTGTGTATGTTGCATGTCTGGTCTCTCCAGCGTGGGGCACGGCGAGGAGCTGGCGGAGCGCGTGGGCGTGCCGCTGTGCGCAATGTGCGCGCTGGACGCGGACGTGGCGCTGCGGGCGGCGGCCGCGCGCGCCGCGCCTGACCTGGCGCGCCTGTGCCAGCCCGACGCCTGCGTCGACCTCGTCGACCTGCTCGAGAAGGTTACTACACTACACTACACTACACTATACAGTACCGGCAATCAATACCTTATACTGAATACCTAAACAATAACATACAGCGCTTTTGATTTGTATTACTTATTGAAAACAACGAGTTTTCAAACAGTTTTAGGTGATGACATTTATTTCCTCGTTTATTTGCATCGAGGTGTCATGGCGAATGATGTCATAAACCATTCTTAAAACTACGAAAACCATTGGAATTTCTTTATAAAAGCCCAAAATTCTATGATATTTACAGTTATACAAATTTCTACAAAATACTTGACAAAAAAGTGAATGATCCTCATTATTGAACGCCACGTGTTCAGTTGATGAGAATTTCAGGAAATGTCTTAGAAAAATGTGTACAATATTATTATAATATTAGTCATGTTAATATAATACGAATTAAAACAGTCGTGAATCGTCGTAAAAACAATCGAAGTCGAGTCGAGTGAATACGTATGACGTGAATATTGATATATGATTATCGTTAACAGGCACGTGGTAGAGTTGTGTCATTATAAAGTATCGTATTGTAACATTGTGTGTGTGAGTGTATGTTGTGTTGTATGTGTTGCAGATCCTGAACCGTCCGTTCGAGATGTACGTGAGCGACGTGGCGATCCCGGCGGAGGCGGACGTGTCGGACGCGCAGCTGGCGGCGGGCGGGCTGCTGGCGCTGCTGCACGAGCGGCTGCTGCGCGCGCCCGCCGCGCTGGCCGCGCGCGCGCTGCTCGTGCTGCTCGACCACCTCGACCACCACTACCGCCAGCCCGCCATCTTCCACCACCATCCCGACATACGGCTCAAGGTCACTACCACTACCAACTACTGTTGCTCTCTACATATTGGCGAATGGTGCTTTTGGTCCTTATTTTACAGGGCTTTTAGTAGTCAGGATTTTAGAACATCCAATGTCAAGAAGCCACGACCTCAATGAAATTTATAGCTAGCCTTAAGTATAACTACACTCTCCTGGCTACACGGTGTCTGGCACTGTGCTAACAGTCTTATTACGGTATGCGTATCATTCACAAAAATGTAACTGGTGTAGGCGACCGTTAATGGTAGCACAGTCCACAGTGTACAATGTCTGTCGCAGATATTCGACATGCTGTTCGGTCTGCGCGCCAACCAGCTGAACTGCGTGGGGTTCTGCTACGACAGCAGCGGCGGCGTGGTGGCGGGCCCGGCGGCGCTGCGGCTGCGGCCCGTGTGCTCCCCGCTGCTGCTGGTGGAGCCCTACTCCGTGCGCGGACAGCCCCACCAGCCGCTCAAGGACCTGCCGCCCGTACGTAACGACACTATCACACACCTCGCTGACTTTATTAATACCGACGAATATTATCTTACTATGTATATAATGATAAAATGTTTATACACGCGCAGGTTAATAGTGATTGTGTCAAACTTTAAAGAAGCAGTAGAGGAAGACAAGTAAATGATTGTGAATAGGCTCGTACACAAGTAAAAAGAAATTGATGAGATTAGTTAGAATTACGAATTTATATAAATTACTGAAATGCGCAAATGTTGATATTCAAATATGATTTCATACGAAATAAATTGAAATAATTAAGTGTAATACTAATGTTAATACACGTAGGGTATGCCCTACGAAGGATATGTCCTAAGAAGCATATTATACCTAATTACCTAGTGCTCCTTGTATATTTTTCTTTGTCTTTGTGGTGATACAATCACGCATACAGAGAAATACAAATTCAAGCTAATACGGATGGTTGTTCCTGAACTTTTGCAGCTAGACTGTACTCGAAGATCCGTCGCGGTGTCGTTATAGACGATGTGTGTAACATAGTGTATTGTATGTATTGTGTTGTAGGGCGCGTGCGCGGTGCCGGGCGGGCGCGTGGCGCGCGTGCTGCACCAGGCGCTGACGCACGAGGCGGAGTGGGCGGTGCTGGCGCACGTGCTGCGCGCGCTGCCCCACCTGCTGCAGGCGCGCGCGCTCGCGCTCGGCCGCCGCGCCGCCGACCTCGACCTGCTCGCCGCCACGCTCTGCTCCATGGTACCACTCTCCCACACACACACACTACCTGTATGTCGCACATCAAGTCTACATACAAAGTAAATAACTATAACTGTTATACCACGCTATCGTTTTGAAGTGAGTAGTACCCTATTTTACCCATCTGTGATGCCTTTTTGTACAGGATTCGTACGGATCGTCTGTTTGATTATAGATGACTGTTAACCTAACGTGTCAGGTGACGGAGCGCGGCGGTGCGGGTGCGGGGGGTGGTGGGGGCGGCGGGGGCGGCGGGCGGCTGCCGGTGTCGGAGTTCCACGCGGTGGCGCTGCCGGCGCTGGCGGCGCTGTCCTCCTACCACGCCTTCCTCGAGCCGCAGACGCAGCAGCGGATCGTGCGCTGTCTGCTCAAGTACGGGATGGGTGCGTCACCGTTTTATTGTTCATTTTATTTGCTGCTAGTGCTACTTGCTAGTTATGTTTAAAAGGAACAGACTACACAGGTATAGGTGAAATAGAAGAAACATTTAATTTTATGCTATCATTGAAATGACAACAAGCCTTCTAGTTAGCCTCTTATTCACACTCGCTTAACCGATGTAAGGAAGGCGGAGGTATATTATAAACGTCATGGTGAAATATAATTTGACAGCGGTTACCTTGTGTATCAGTGCACATAATAATATGAATCCGTCTGAAGTCGAACCGCACATCCCAGTGGTAATGTTTGTATTCGAATGTCGTACATTGTGTAATACATTGTCCACTGCAGTGCTGCGCTCGCCGCAGCCGTACATCAACGCGCTGACGCTGTTCGCGCTGGAGACGCGCGACACCATGGTCAAGATGCTGCCCGAGGTGCTGCTCGACCTCTCCAAGATCTCCGACACCAAGGTCATCGCCAGCCCCATGCTAGAGTTCCTCTCCAGTGAGTTTTGATTTCATATCTCTCAACGTAAAATGCAAATTAATACGTAAATGTGATAACGAACAGACGTGTCAGCGTATCGCACACGGGTAACACAGGTTATCGAATAGCGAATAATCGACACTACCATCTCTAATCATTGAAGTACTATTACTAGCGTATAGAACAGACACCCCGAACACTATGAATGTTTCAATGCATTGGCGCCACGTGGCTTCAATCTGCAATGGATTCGTTCGATATTGAAAGGAGAACGGGGGCTCAATTTTGAAAATGGAACCTCCCGGGCGGGACGCGCATTTTGTTCGAGATGTTTGTTCTATGACATACTTCAATGTCTCTAATGCTATTTATTTAATCGTTTATTAGGCAATCCAACGAATACAATATATGCTTTTTTGTTTGTATTGTCCTTGAAACAAAGGTTTATATTGTAGCTGTTGTTATTGTACCATGTAATTGTTCAAATGAATGTTGCTCTTACAAATTATTAAGTTCATTTGGAGCAAATGAAGTTTTACTTGAATGCGATTGGACTATACACCGACTAATGTATTAGCGTCCAAAGCATAAAGCGTTTGGCAAAGACGAAAGTGTAGATCCTTCCTCGATGAACGAGTAATATAATGTGTACTCCGTTTTTTAGACGAGTGCTTTTTAGTAAACAATCTTAGTATCTTTTAATCGTAATTCTTTATTTGAAAATAGGCTGATATAAAATAATAAAAAAAAAACAGATAATAAACATTTAATGCCGAAACGAAACGAAAGTTTGCTGTTAATTATTGTTCTAAAGGAAATAAAATTGCCAGGATTGTTTACCAAATAAGACTCGTCTAATCGGTGGCGTGTGTGTGACGGTGTGTGTGTGTGGTGCAGCTCTGACGCGGCTGCCGCGCGTGTTCGCGTCGTTCGTGGAGGACCAGTACATGTCGGTGTTCGCCATCCTGCTGCCCTACACCAACCCCTCGCGCTACAACCACTACGTGGTGTCGCTGGCGCACCACGTCATCGCCGCCTGGTTCCTCAAGTGCCGCCTCTCCTACCGCAGGAACTTCGTGCGGTTCATCATACACGTGAGTCGCCAACACCATATGCGATGGCCGGCGTGGACGAGGTCTCTTTATTCTTCGTGCAGGGTAAAGTCCGCCGAATGGTCTTCCGCGTCCGTTACTTCCTTCGTGGACTCCCGAAGGAGTATTTTTCTTTATTACGAATAAAGTATCTCAATGACTGTTCCTCGTCTACGAAGGCCCACATTTATATACTATGGCAAATCGAGTTGTACAATCTCAGAAATTAATATATATCAGTTAATTGTTAATAATCTACTTTATAACAAACCGAGAGCACGACGTGTTAGTGTAAAATAATTTTAATACGCTCAGTAGTTATCTCCCTCTCACGAATTATCATAAATAAAAGTCAGTTATAGTATCTATTTTTGAAACTCATTATTTGTTTTCTATATTTTTATATCTTTTTTTTTCGCAACTGCCCTTGTATTAAATTTGATTAGTGTGTGTGGTTGCATCATGTCGCAGGGCCTGCACAACTACATCATCATGCCGTTCGAGGAGCAGATGCAGTACAAGGGCAACAACTTCCAGCAGTCGGCCGCCGCCGCCGCCGCCGCCGCCTCCGTCAACGAGGACTCCTCCAACCGGCAGCGCAGCTCCAGTCTGGTAACTGACACATACATACACATAAATATCATAAGTATGCAAAAATATGTATAGTTAACATGGGATGAATGGGTAACATTTACGAAAAACTACTTGGTCCTTCGAGCCGGACCAGTGAAATGTTTTGAGTTTATTTATTTATTTATTTATTTATTTATAACAAAATCCACAGCTTTTTTTACAATGTTATATAGACAAAACTAATTACATAGGTCTTTAAGCCAATTACGGATTTACATTTTTCTTATATTTCTTAATTTGTCACAAAGTAAACACCACATAAAACAAGAAAAGCAATGCGCTCACAATTATGCTTGTGTGTGTGTGTGTGTGTGTATGTGTGTGTATGTGT
Source organism: Thymelicus lineola (assembly GCA_963932265.1). Classification (NCBI taxonomy): domain Eukaryota; kingdom Metazoa; phylum Arthropoda; class Insecta; order Lepidoptera; family Hesperiidae; genus Thymelicus; species Thymelicus lineola. The sequence goes on from OZ010691.1 coordinate 482,616, forward strand.
GTATGTGTGTGTGTGTGTATGTGTGTGTATGTGTGTGTGTGAGTGTGTGTATGTATGTGTGAGTGTGCGTGTGTGTGTGCCTATGTCTGTATGTTCATGTGTAAATAATAATTGTAATAAAAAGATAAATAACGGTATTTATGCATATAATAAGAGTTGCCAATAAACTTAAATACATTAATGTTGTTTCCATTATATAGGTAAGTCATGATTAAAAACTAAGCTATAATGTTTCAACGTTGTGACACTCGTTACTTGCAGTGTCAGAGTGTAAACAGCAGTGAGTCCAGGCGTGCAGAAGACCGGCAATGAAAGTGTTTGTGTGTGTGTGTGTGTCAGGGGTCGAAGGCGGTGTCGCGGGCGCCGCTGGCGGGCGCGCGGCCGGCGGGCGCCCCCGCGTCGTTCCACGTGGAGCTGACGGAGACCTGCGTGGACCTGCTCGCGCGGTACACCTTCACGCCGTGCAGCGTCAAGCCGCACAGGTGACCGACCACTCACTGGATCACTTTCATACTTTCATTTCATTAACAAGCCAAGTCTCTAATCAGTTTGCTTTTAATCGACTTCAAATACATACTTCAGTTGTATTTTTATGCTTGTTACTTCAAAATTTCGTCACTTATCCACTTTTTCATTACATATTCCATTTGGAAAATCTTTTTTATTGAAAGTATATTTACAAAATTTTCCAAATTGTCCCATATTTATAGGAATAAAGATCTGATGTGGGATCCATGAGGAATTGACTGAACTCCTCAAATATAAGACATAATATATATAGATTTTTATAAACATATCTTAAAAGGTTATGTGTTGGTGAGCAGGAGCGACACGGCCGAGTTCCTGTTCAACGGCGGGCAGTCCACCACGTGGCTGGTGGGCCACAAGCTGGTCACCATCACCACGTCCGGCTGCCTCCAGAACTCCATCAAGCAGGGCCTGTGCGAAAGGTACGCTTTTTTGTCAAGTTAAATTTATATCGGATCTACGTTGAACTGTTCTCAGCTTCTAACTGGATTTAAGTAAGAAAAATTGCTTCATTTAACCAAATAAATCTTAATTTTAGAAAGTCCTATTGCCAGTCAATGTGTGTGTGTATGTGTGTGTGTCTGTAGATGCGCGACGCTGTGCCGGCAGCACGCGGAGAGCGCGGCCAGCCCGCTGCCGCCGCTGCTGCCGCCCGACGACGCCCCACCGCAGCCGCCCCTCACGCCGCCCGTACAGGTACCTACCAGTCTTGGAAGTACAGTCGCCAAAAGAATTAGGTATGCAGGGCATGTTTCTAAAACCATCTGTAATTATTGATAAGATTGTTTGTGTTATTATCAATGTTAAATAAACCTGTATACGTAAGGTATGATTTAACATCGATAGTAACGTAAACAATATGTAATATTGAACATTACAGAGGGATTTAAAATCATGCTTTGCATACTTAATTTTTTTGTCGACTGTACTTACCCAAGGTCGTAGAGCTGTTTTTCCAATACATTTTTTTCATTTTCACGTTCTACACTTCTGTGTTACAGTGTCACAATTTGACAATCAGCCGTATTTAATATAGCTTACAAGTTAAAAAAGTATAGTCTCATTTGCCAACTTTTGTGGGTGTGTTTATTCCGTTGAATATTTTAATTCCGTAAAGATTTGGTGTTGATTGTAATTAATGTCAGCCAGAAGTATGAGTTATGTGATGTGTGTGGGGATGTCCAGGTGCAGGTGAACGACAGCACGGAGCAGCCGCCGGCCACCACCAACGGCAACCACCTGCAGGTGATGCCCGCGCCCGCCGCGCCGCCCCCCGACCCGCCCGGAGCGCCGCCGCCGGAGGTCAAACGGTCAGTAACGTTATGCGAGTGTCATCCGTCTTGTACACTAAGCAAAAGAGTTAGGTACGCATGCATAACTCTTTTGCTGACTCTGCGGGGGGGTGGGGCCTGAGGGGTGCATGACGCCGTGTGGCGTGGTGTGGTGTGTCGCTTGCAGCTGATAACAATGAACTCTGTGCTGACCTGTGCTGTGATTGCCGCTCGAAACGATCTTACAGTTTAAATATTGATGATGATTAAATAATCATATTGACGTAGATGGTGTAGTACCAATGGACATTTGATTGGCTACTTTGTATAAATATTTGAGGCAAAAATTATACAAATTCATTTGTATGAATACTGCAAACATGCTAGCTTTACTTAACCGTTCGTATCTAACAAGAAAGGATAAATCCTCGTTTCGAATTCCGAATAATTACAGGACAACCGATTTAGATTCAATAAAAATGTAACTGCAGATATAACTATGTGACTTCCGCTGGCCGGTGTTTGGTCACGTGCGACCTGTTGCGTGCGTCACGCGTCACGCAGCGCATCACACGCTTCCCACGCTGTATGCTCTATACTCTGTGCCAGATCGATATTAACTAAAGTACGTGTGTAAGCTTGTTACTGAGGTCGAGGCGGTGCCGTCGGAGAGCTTGGTTGCCTTTCCCTCACCCTCGCAAGACCCCGCAAACCTATCACCATACGATACCTCAATGTACTCGTTCAAGGTTATGGGACTATGAAATGTTTTGAGCAGGGTTGAAGGAAATTGTTGTATATTTAATTTGTAATTAATGAAGTTTGTTTTCGGTGTCATTTTCAAATGTACCATACATTTTGAGTAATCGATAAAAATATGGGCGAGTATGGGTTGTATTTTCTTAAACTTTTATCGTTCGTCAGCCGTCTACATAAATCTGCACATCCAACTATCGTGTACTATGACTCTGACTTTTAAAAAGGGTAGTCACCTACTGCAATTAATAAACATAAAGGGCAAGAAGCAATAGACACGCCTTATATATCCTTAAGATCCGCACGATTGAACCGTCCGATTGTGGCTTATTTGAGGTTATGTAAATGCGTGTGCGGGCGCTGACCGTGGCAGTGTATCACGAATGCGCCCGCACGGGAGCGCGGGACGAGCCCCGTACTAACGGTGGGTGCGGGTGGATGGGGGTGGGTGCAGGTACAGCAAGTACTCGCTGCAGCACAGCCGCAGCACGGAGACGTCGTGCAGCTCGCTGTCCATCTCGGAGCTGCTGCCGCCCTCCTCCGGGCACACCACCAGGTCTGACCGGGCACACTCGCTCTCCGTGTGGTCTTGGTGTTCGTCTTCTTGTTGTAGAACACTTGTAGGGAATGTTAAGTTCACGTTTCTAGAACGAATAGTTTTTTTTTTGTTTATTTGCTCTTTTTCTTTGTAGAATCTTCACACGTTCGCATGATATTTTTTGTCTTAGAATTTTTATGTTATGGTTTGTTAGTTCTATTATGGATTTCGTAATGTATAGTAGTATTCTTCGTTATACCGAATATTTTATCTTAAATCGTCAATTGAACGACTCACGTCTGGTCTTCAATTCGCTTGTCGCTTAGTTTTGTCGTCGTCGAGCCTCTTATTTCCAATATTTGGTACATTGATATATTTCAATAATGTAGTCACCAGGCTGAGCATGAATGATGCACCTCGTATTTTATCGCTTTTAATTTTATATATCGTGCGTATTTTTATGTCCTGCAGCACATCATTATGTAATTAAATATTACAATGCTAATTGCTTCATAATACTTATATTTTGCAGACAAAATTCAGCAGAAAACAAATCGACAGATCCCGTTGTGGACGCGCTCAGCCAGTTCTCACAGCGGTTTGACAAAATATCCAAAGAAGTGGTAAGTTTTTTATTTGTAAACGCTACACTTTTATATTAACCGAACTTAACATTTGTATTCGGTGCTCGACGCGCATAAGGCACATAATTACAAGTTGTACATTCTCCCATTATTTACTCCTGGCCATGACCGATATTGCCATATTCTTGTGATAAGGCAAAGTGTACATACAAGTCGAGTCGGGAGAGACAGATGCCTCTTGAAGAGTTCGATCTTAAATATATCGCTAGTGGAGCTCCTTCTGGAATCAACCATCGCAAACGGCTATGCTACCGAGGCCGCCATTTTTTAGGAATGCAGTTTTCTTAACTATTGACATTTACTTTGCTAATCGGCTGCCACACTGCAGTTTTAAATGCACATAAAACATTACTTTACACTATTCCATTTACGGCAGTACATTTAAGCTGCACGGCATTCGCACGCACACGCAGAAGTTTGCGTGTGTGCGTGCGTACGTACATAAGATATCGTTGTCGTGTCGTTGTGAACTACTCGGCGATGTGATGACGAGACGTGATGGTTGTGTATGTGTGATGTGTGTGTATGTGTGTGTGTGTCAGGACGCGGAGACGGGCGGGTGGTCGCGGGTGGGCGCGCTGTCGGCGGCGGGCGCGTGCCCGTGCTTCTGCGCGCGCTGGGCCGAGCTGCACGTGCGCTCGCCCACCGGGGACGTCTCCTGGCTCATGCGCTTGCAGAACCAGGTCAGATCAACCCGGCCCTCATCACATCTTCACATTCATTGATTTGGGTTTAAGTGTGACACAAAAGAAATTGTTGTTCGTTGCACCTGTTTCAAAAGTTACATGACTGTGCGTTTTTAAACAGCATTGTTGGGACGGCTTAGAATACCGACCCCAATGCCATGCTGGCACACTAGGATGTCATAAGAAGGGATAGAAATCGGCCCGCTTAGTAATAAGGCTTCACATGAGGTTATTATCAATATTTCTCTTCTTTCTTGGCCGGCAACCCACTGTGATGCCGTTGGTGTTACTGATGTCCATGGGTGGCGATGGTCACTTAAAATCAGGTGATCGTCAGCTTGTTCATCGACTAGTTACATAAAAAAAAAACATCGTGAGGAAACCCCCACCACGTGCCCACCTGTGCTGTGGATCGTGATGATGATGTTATGTTCAAATAATGTTAATTTTATTGCCGAGAGGAGCTATAGCTATATGTAACGTGGTGTGTGGTGCAGGTGAGCTGGTCGCAGGTGCAGGAGTGGCCGCTGCAGGACGTGCTGGCGCTGCTGTCGCCGCCGCTGTCCGACCACACCGCGTCCAGCTCCAGCGGCCTGGACCTGGTACCCCACCACACTCATACACACACTGACATACATGCACTGATATACAATTAATAATATCGTATAATACATTTTTTTTTTCGTAAAGATCGATTTATTAATGACCTGGCTTCCCACGGTTAACATTAATAAAAAAAAATTGTTAGTCGATCGCTACAAAACTTCAGCCGCTGGTCTTAAAATTTCATCAAAATCGGTCCAGGCCTTTTGGGAGTCCAAAGAAAACTAAACACACTTACGATCATGATCATCATCATCATCTTGCCCATTTCACAATTTTATATCCAATAACATTCATATCCATCACTCTTACTAAACACACTTACCAATATTAATTAATAATGTTAATGGTTATATGTACATGAATTAATAATATAACATGAATATGCAACGTTAGCCAGTCGAATAAAGACGTAATAGTGAAGTGGTCCCCCCCCCCAGCAGGCGTCCGAGGGCTCCCCGCGCTCGCCCCGCTCGTCGCGCGCCGCGCCGCGCCCGCCGCCCGCGCCCACCGACCTGCATAAGTCCAGGTAACACGATTTTCATTTTATTTTCAAGTTATTGTTTCAAATTACCAGAAACAGTAGGTACTGCGTCTCCAAATAGGGCCGACCATGCAAAGGTATCGTATTGTAGCAGGTGAAGGAGTAATTTTGAAAGAGATCTGACGTATTTCGGAGAACACATATAGTTTCTGATGTAACTCAAACTTACGCTCCTTCTGCTTTCGGGTGTAAAAATATGGCAGTGGTTTATTCGGTGAGATAAAACCGTAATAAAACTGCTATTATGACGAGTACATTTAACGTTGTGCCCGCTCGGCCACAGCTCGGACTCGGGCGTGGGGAGCGAGAGGCGGATGCAGTCGTCCCTCTCGCACAGCAGCGCGCCGCCCGCCGGCCAGCCGCCAAGGTACTGCTACTTTAACACTTGTTGCTTATCAATATTTAATTTGCTTGATTTACGCTTGCTTCTATAAATTAAAGGTGCATATCAATACAATAATAATAATAGTACTACTGTGGTGTACCGGTCCCAGAAAAAGATGTACTTGTTGATTTAATTAGATGCTTTTATTAAAAAAGTTAATCTACCTATTTGTTGATACATGTTGTAGTGTATATGTGTGTGTCTGTGTGTGTGTCAGGATGAGCTCGACGCAGCCCATCAACATCCCGGGCTCGCCGCAGCGGCAGAGCTCCTCCAGCACCACCGACGAGGACGACATGCTGCTCATCGTGCCCGAGGTAACACGTCCACTTACACTACACACACGATACACTACCCACACGCACAGGGTTACTCTATAATACACGCAACAGTATTTGTCATTTTATAATGTGCCAGTACGCTGTCACTGTACGCGAAAATACGACATTCTCTTAAAATACGAACACATTTTTCTAAAACTAAAGCGAGACACTAGACTACGGTGTGCTCCCTAGAAAAAAAGGTTACCTGTTAGCTACGTCGAAATTCCTCGCCGAAGAACGAGGTGTCTACGCTGTACTGTGAAGTATGCACAAGGTTAATCGAAGTGTGTCTCTACACTCTCGTACTGCATAGGTTCGATAAGCTTGACGACTAGTGTAGTGTTAGCTTTGCAAAATATATGCGATGATGTGGTTGCAGGGCAAGTCGCGGCACCCGGTGCGGCGGTCCAACTCGTCGCCGGAGATGTCGTCGTCGTGGAAGCGGCCCGAGCCTCCCCCTGGCAACGCGCACGCCCCGCACGGCGCGCTCCCCCCGCACGCGCAGCACGCGACGCACCCGCTCGACATGATCCTGCTGCCCTCCGTCGAGCCCACGTCAGTATCGCCCCCACACTACCTCTTCTAGAAAACTAGGGTCATCGTCAAGTCAAAAAGAAGCCGTGAACCCGTTTGTTGATTGGCTAAGTGAGGTGAAGTAAAATCATCTCACCGATCGCTAGGGCCGTCGAGTACCTATAACTATATGATTCTTTGTGTCAACCATAGCATAAAAGAGATACAGAACAGATTTATTTTTGTATCCGTGAACGGTGCGTATGTATGTGTACGTTGGTGTCCGTGGTGCGTACGCAACGTAACGAGTGTTGTATGTTCCGGCAGGGGCACGTCGATGTCGCTGCACGCGGCCAAGAAGCCGCCCAAGAAGAGCGACATGCGCGTGTCGTGCGAGGCCATCCCCGAGGAGATGTGCGGCACGTCCCCGCAGCCGCCGCCCGCGCCGCCCCCCGCGCCGCACACGCACCCGCACCCGCACCTCATGACATACAACTCGGATCCCGGTGAGTGTCCATTGGCACAGGGGCTCTCCTAACGGTCACCGATTGACAGACAACCGACAGCTTCAACCAGGACCCCTGGATATAATCCCCTAATCACCTAACGGTATGAAATATACTTTACGACCTAGTCTCCTATCTATCAAATATACACAAAAAATTTACGCAAAAAATCGATTGAGCCGTTTCAGAGGATTTCAGCGACCACAAACACCGTGACACGAGATTTTATATATAAGATTTATCCCCAAATGGGATTAGTTAAGAATAAAAGTTAGCGTGTATTTAACAACTTTGAAATTTATGCGACTGCAGACCAAGGAAGTATTGTTAGAAATCCAGTACTAGCCACCAACTAGTACTAAGAACATTGCACGTGGTAAGGTTTGATGAACACTGTGACTGTTAAAATTATAATGATTGTGATCAAGGAAATGTTAACTTGTCGCTTGTCGTAAGTGTGAGTCTCTGTGGTCTGACAGTGGAGTGGTGGTGTCCGCAGGGTCGGTGGGCGCGGAGACGGACGGGGAGGGCGCGGCGGCCGCGGACGGGCCCCACGCGCACCACCAACTACAGAAGGTAACGTTACGCTAACTTCACTCAACCAGTTTACATGTATCTACACTATTTGACCTGGATGCAGATCGGACTGTAATATTCCTCATAATCTGGAAAATAATATAAATTATATTATGTACAGTGTAATGAGAAAACATTAATTTCGTAAAACATGGCAAAATCTAGTTGACTATATCTATATATTGGATTTAATAGAAAATTTACACGTGAGTGCGATTATGGACGTATTTTGTATGTTTTGTCGCGGAGTGCTTGCGTGCATGTGATATCTAATTATGATTGTATACTCGGTTGTACGATGCCTCCCAGTTGCTATGATAGATGTGCGCAGAGTTCGCACGATTCACTCGGACCTGTGTGTGTAGACCCGCAGCGACAGCACGGTGGCGGCGGGCGGCGCGGGCGCGGCGAGCGCGGCAGGCGGGGCGGAGCGCGAGGAGCTGCCGCCGCTGGCGCGCTCCAAGCGCTCCAACACCATCTCCGTCATGAGCCCCACCAGGCGCAGCCGGTGAGCACGCACACACACACACACACCACAACAATACACACTACTACACACGACACTTCCAGCTACTCTCAAATAAAGACTCATCAACGCCTTCAACTCATCAATATGACACAATAGGGCACCCGTTTGTACTCGTAACTGAGGAAGTCTGTTCAACAGTGGATCGGCAGAGGGGTGGGGGGTGGCCGTCGCAAGCGTCGAAAGCTATTTTACCAGCCGAAGACCTTTGATCAGGCTTGACTTGATCAGTCAAGAACTTTAGCCACTCTTCCACCTACAAACCGCGCTCACTGCTGCCTCTGTGACTTGTATTGAATGGTCGCAGCTGCGAGGCTTCCAGCGCTTCTTCAACTGTATAGTATTTGGTATTAAATTATAAATAATAAAATATAATATATATTGAGTTGGTTGCAATTACTGGTTGACTAAACTATCATGCATATATTTTTTGGACATAAATCCGCGTCCCAATAATAAACATGTGACATGACATGTTTCCAGCGAGGCGATGCGCGGCGCGGCGAGCAGCATGGCGGGCGGCGCGGGCGGCGCGGGGGGCGCGGGGCTGGCGGGCGGCGGCGTGTCTCCCTCCTTCGCCTTCCTGCAGCTGTACCACAACATGAGCACCTACCCCATCTCGCCGCCCGTGCCCGGTCGGTGTTTCCCACTTAACTTTATTACCGTTTTAAAGTTCTTGAGTATTCAACTACTACTGAATTAGCTAAACCGTGTAACGGCCGTTGGCAAGATTTTCATTGAAGGACGTGACAACGATAACATGTCGTTGTCATTGTGTGCGTGCGAGTGACCTTTATTTTAATTAATTAATTTATTTATATTTTATTTTCAGGCCTTAGTTTCTAGAAATATTTAACGATGCTGCCACACCCGTTATAATATTAAACAATGTTTTTAAACGATGTATAATAACAGTGTGGCAGCAATATGAGTTATAACTTATTGAGTGACGTGTGTGCGTGTGTGTGTTTGTGTGTGCAGGCGAGGCGCCGGCGCAGCTGAACCCGCTGTCGGAGCGGCCGCTGAAGCTGTCGGGCGTGCAGCACGAGCGCACCATCAAGAACCTGGACCTGGTGCCGCCGCTCGATACATACAAGGTACCTCGCACCGCTCACACTATACCAGACTATACCACACTACAACGGACTACAGACTACTAGAGAATACTTTGTTCTGTTAGCTTTCACGCCAACGCGCTGCCTTCTAAATGTATGGGAATGACATCAAGTGCGGTTTTTCTGTGATGCCATTAAAATAACTGTAAATTTAACTGGACCTTTAGTATCCCATCAGGTGCATACATTCAGTTTGTATAAATGTTTAGTAAATATTCATAAATTCATAACATTGAGTAATTTTTGCTGTGACGGCATTTCAATATTATTTAATAGTATGGCTGATGGTATGATGTTGCAATTTGCATAAGATGTATTTATTATCCAGGAAAACGCGAGAAAAACCGTAGGTAGTACGCTAGTCAATTTATGACTACGTATAAAATAAAATATGTTAATTAGTAAAAGATATGTAAGAGGGTAAAGTATGTTATGTGTCGGGTCGGTCAGGTGGGCGTGCTGTACGTGGGCGCGGGCCAGCAGGACAGCGAGACGGCCATCCTGCGCAACGAGCACGGCAGCGTGCGCTACTCGGAGTTCCTGCGCGCGCTGGGCTCGCTGGTGCCGCTGGCGGGCGCGCGCCACGACCCCACGCTCTTCGTGTCGCTGGACGCGGGCCGCGACGGACGCTACACGTACGTCTGGAGCGACGACATCATGCAGGTATTATATGTATCATTCATTCATTCATAAATATTGTATATTGGCATGTGAGTGTGTTTCATTGAATTTAAAATTTAAGAGAATTTGCTTTATTTACAAAAAAGAAGGGATTTCTTGTGAGTAGGTTTCAAATTATCTGGAGCGAGCTTCAATAAAGCTAACTTGTATTAATTTTAAAACGGTCTGTACTCAGGTGTTGTTCCACGTGGCGACCGCCATGCCCAGCTCCCCGCACGACCCCGCCTGCAACGAGAAGCGCAAGTACATCGGCAACGACTACGTCTCCATCGTGTACAACGACTCCGGCGCCGAGTTCAACATACACACCATTAAGGTATTTTATTTACACATGATAAATGCCCGCCGTCACTGTAACACTGTAACATCACGATCATGTTGTCGCTTGAAAAAACCGCAGGCGACCAACATCATTACTGGCTTTCCAACACTACGACCGAAAAACACACATGTCGGTCGGTTTTAAAACGATGGTACATGGCCTATTCTGATAAATAAAATTGTGTCATTCGACTTAAAAATTGATGTAGATCCTTATCACGAAATATGTACACACAAAAGTGTCTCTACTCAATTCTACTCGCACTTGTTTTTCATGCATATGTATACAGTATACGTTGATCGAGCATGGTGTGTATTGTGTTCCGGCAGGGCCAGTTCAACCTGTGCATCGTGGTGGTGGAGCCGCTGGAGCACGGCATGAACCTGGTGTCGGTGCGCACCAAGGACGAGCGCATCCGCACCAAGTTCCTGGCGCACCTGCACAGCTCCGTCGTGTCCGACCACAGCGCGCCCGTGCTCGCGCGACAGCAGGCGCTGCACTGCGCGGTAACCATACAACCATACAACCATCCCGGTTCACCTTCATGTTCACCTTCATGCTCCCTTCACATGTAACCGAAGCAGTTAAAATCATCCAAGTTATTATAAGTTATTAACTGTTAGCCACGTTTACGTAAAGTCAATCTTAATGCGTTAGAACGCAAACACCTGCGTTCTACGTAGGAACAACATCTATCAGATGTATCATTAGGTTTAATCGGTGTGTTAATATTTGTTTGAGGACAGGTCAGTGTATGTATACACACTGACCTGTCCACACTGACACTGACCTGTGACACTGACAGGTCAGTGTATGTATGTATGTATGGATGTCCCCGTGCAGCTGGCGTCGCAGATCTCGCAGTCGCTGAAGGGGTCGGGGCTGCCGTACGCGTCCAACTCGCTGGAGCGGCTGCGCATCATCAAGCGGCTGCGGGCGCGCGCGCAGGACGAGCGGCTGGCGGCGGCGGCGCGCGCGCCCGCACCGTACGCCGCCGCGCCGCAGCGCCGCCGCGTCGCCATCGACGACTTCAACGACTACACCTAACGACGTGCACCACCCGGTCAGTCTATACTTTATATACTACAATTGACGGACCACTTTGACGATTACAGTGTTGCTATCTATTGCAGACAATTAATAGTGAGCGGTAAGAGTAGTTCAGTATCGATGTTTGATCCACCGAAAAAGTGAATGGTGAAAAAACGTTTGTTCTGGCCATGCAATGGAAAACCGTTAGTTGTTAAAATATTTTTCGATTATTGTGTTTGTACTAACTAAAATAAATAAAGATAAGTTGTATATTAAATTTAAACAAAATAAAGTCACATTTTGATTGAGAAAAATGCATTAAAATAGAGTTAACTTAATAACTGTAACTTACATAATATCGATAAGAACTGCAATTCCTATGTGCTGGCAACATTTTTGCATTTGAGTTGTCAAAGTGGTTCGTCGGGCGTCGACTTATGCATTGGACTATAGTGAGTCGATCCTCCTCCAGTCGTCACTGACGTGTTGTTGGTTGCAGCTCGGCGAGCGCGGCGGCCGCCCGGCGCCGGCTGACCCCCCGCCCCCCGGCCTCGCCCGTCGTGACCGCACTTGATAATTCCTACATATGAAAGCAGAGTACCTTCGTAGTTTTTCTGAGTGTATACTTAAAGTTAGATGTAAGTTTATATTTGGACCGAGTGTCCGGCCGTCGCCGTGGAGCGTCGGCCGCCCGGCAGCGGTGGGGTCACCGTGGGGTCCCCGTGGGGTCGCGACTCCGGCGGCTCCGTTCGACTGACCGTATCCCATCATTCCCATCTAAATGTGATTGGGTTCAAACGTGCTTCAATTATAAGTACTAAGCTGCTCAGCCTGCTCTTGTATGACCATGATGATGTTTTCTCGGGCACGTGTGAAGCTTTACTTGCGAGACCCGAGTAATGTTACTGTTTTACGGCAGCAGATGTTTCTACATCTTATAGATTTTAAAATAAAATATTATTTAATTTTTAAGGCGTAAGGTTTAATTCTGTGTAATATATCTATCTTTTAAGCTGCTTCCCGCATGGTTGCTCATTTTTTGTAAACCAATCAAATTTAGACGTTACAGGGGGGCATCATATTTGGTTGGGTGTTCACGACACTGAATTCTGTACCAAATCCATCGAAGATTGTAATTCCCCCGAACGGGACGGCGCCGGCCGGAGTAGCGTATTCTATTGTACCCTAAGATTCGACCGAGGCGGGACCTTCACCCGTCTATTTAATTGATGAAGCGTTTTTTTATATCTACTTTAGTATGCTGAAAATATATCGCGAGTGGGTAGCCTTAACAGATTCCTGACTAGACAATAATTAATTAAATTTAAACAACCCAACGTTTGCATTTTCCATAGGCTCCATATTTTTGGTTGATATTAAACTTATTTTTCAAGTCTACTGCATTAGTGCAATGTTTAATAAAACGTAATTTTTAATCCTACAATATTGATGTTATGAATGTGATTGTTTGGATGTTTGTTAAATAATAACTACCAAATTTTTGTGAAATTTAAAATGGACCACTTTCTGGAACAAGATACAGGGTACTTATCCCGGTAATTGCGGTCATAGCGCTAGTTATTGTAAGGAATTTTTAAGGCAACCCACTCGCGATATATTTTTTAGCATACTAAAATAAATATAAAACACTTCATCAATGAAACAGGTGGGTGAAGGTCGCGCCTCGGTTCGATCTTATACCATTAGGTTAGTTAGAAGCGGTGTGAGACGTGTCACGTGACGTGTAACTGTACCTGTAACCGAGCGGCGACCGTGCGTCCTCGCGCCCGCACGGGGCGTACGCTGCGATCGTTCCCGTTTCGATTATTTTCTCGCTTTAAATGTGTATAGCCTTAACGAGTGATAATGATAACTTCTGTAATTAAACTTGCATTTTAATCGTTTGTAGTTAGCTAAAAATTTAATTGTTATTAATTGAATTACAAAATGTTATCGTTGACAATACTGCCGCGACGCGTCCGCTCGTCGGACCGCCGCCGACGCCCGCACTGCACCCGCACCCCGCACCCCGCCCCCCGCCGTGTCCGGGGGCTGCACGGCCTACACGACACGTTCGCAAGGAGGTTCGGGCACCATGTGTAGGTTGGTTCACGTTATACACGACTCCATCTCAACGTTACCGGCTCGACGGAACCGATCGGCCGCCCCGCCCCTCGCAGTCTCGCACCCCCGTCGGTCACTCGACTACTTTCGGACACAAAACAATAATTACAATTACTCGGATTTTTTACAATTTTTTGGTGAGATGTGATAATAGTGTAGTGTTTAAATACGATATCTTAATACAAAAATTACAATATTGAACGCTGGCAGTTTTTCTACTGATACGCTTCGCTTTTGGAATGTTTTGATGATTGGATCTAGCGAGGCGCCGCGGTACCTCGCAGTGCGCCCAGTGCGGTCGGCAGTCGGCTCGCGACACGCAGCGCTGGTGCCGCAATCCTTTAGGACACGCCAGATATGCTCTCGCTACTGCCACATACACCACACATATTCAAAAGCAGGCCATTCCTCGCATTCTCCTCCACACATATTTAATTTTTATTGACACTTGCACAAACCGGAATGTACACATTCCGATACCATGTTAGATGCGGTAAGATCGACCGGCATGTACAGTAGCGGGCTAGAGCCGGCGACCACGCTGCCCTAATGCCCGGGATACACGAGGCTAGTTTTTCAAGCTAGGATAGCAAGCTAGTACTTCTGGCTTCATGTAAACAAAACTAGCCTTCATTTTTAAGCTAGTAAGCTAGTTTACAAGCCAGGACAGTTTAATAGGATGAGTTCTATTTTTTAGGCTAGTAGCGCCCCCCACCACTGATTTTACTATCCTGGCTTGTGTACTAGCTTCATGTGGCCTGCGAAGCTAGTTTTCAGTTGGCTAGTAAGCAGGAACCACGCGTTTCGCTTGTTTTTCCGCGACGTGTTTTTAAGATGCCTAAACTAAGTACAGAGATTAATTTAAAGTTTGTACAACTGTACCGTGACCATGAATGTCTATGGAACGCCACCCTTCCAAGTTATAAAGACAAATCTAAACGTGATTCAGCACTACAAGAAATGTGTGGCGAATTAAAGACATTAGGTATTGATATGACTATCAAAGACATAAAAAGTAAATTTAAAAATATAAGAGCAACGTATTCTCAAGTACTGACAAAAATTGGCACAGTTTTCGAAGTAACTGTTTCAGTCGAATTGTGTTTTTTTCGCATGCAGTTCATTATGAATATGTGGTCACCCCATTCACTGTAATAATACTAGCTTAAAATAACCTAGCCTCATGTAAACAGAACTAGCATGATCCAAGCCAGGTCAGCAAGCCAGGACAGAACTAGCTTGCTATCCTAGCTTCAAAAACTAGCCTCGTGTATCCCGGGCATAAAGGATTTTGAGCATCCAGCTTGTGACTAGGACATTTAACGGCCCCTGTGATGTGTGTGTGCACGCACCCGGCCCCCACCCGACATATTCTGCACCGATATTCGTCGCTGTTATATTCAATAGATGTTATGATGTATTTCAGTTCTCAGATTGATGTTTTCTCTATGTGGAGGCTGTTTGTGGCTTAGATTCAGTTCGTTATTAAGTTTTGTTGGAGCCGGGTCCGCAGCGGGCCGCGCGGGCCCCGCCGATCCGCCTTCGCCGCGGCGAGTCGTTAAGCAGTTGAGGCATTTCTTGTTGAAATATTTTATTTAGCAATTTATTTCCTGACGAAAGATTTTGTAATCAAATAAATGATGGCTATTTTTTCATATGTTTCATTTGACCAACATTGACGGTTGTAGTTTCCAGAAGGATAAATAAAGGTTAAATATGGTTGCTCTTGCTACTAAAATTTTTGCCAGTGAAATGAAAAAATCATAGAAAATGGAGCATCGTTCATGACTTGGAATACGTCACAGTGAGCATTGACACACCGACGAAACAATTTATTGTTGGTTTGTTCGCTGGGGCCAGTTGCCCCGGGCGGGCGGCTCTCGGACCCCCGGACCCCCAGACATCTCAATTTTTTTAACATGACAATGTGTTGTAATGTCATAGAACCAGTTAAACTATGTTTCATATAAGTTTGCTATTATGTTCGTGGCATTGAAGCAAGTGGTTTACTCCACCACACATGACACTCCCCACTCACCTCAACACTGTATTCTAGAATCCAATTTGAATTATACTTTCCTTTAGCAGCTGCGCAAATCTGTATAAATTTGGAACTACGAAGCCGCGCAATGTGTTCCAACTAAAAAGGCACCAATGGTAAAATAAAAAAATAACAAAACTAAAACGTTTTTATTACACAAACTGATATTACTATATATTTACAAGAAATGCCTACATAATAAATGTATAGCAACAGGATTGCTACTCCTTGTCGGCGAGGTGCCGGCGCCACACCTTGACCTTCCCGCGCAGCTCGCGCAGGCGGCGCATCTCGTCGCGAAAGTCCTGGTGCTCGTCGCGGAACAGCCCGTACTCGCGCAGCCGCAGCGCCAGCCGCGCCGTCTCCACGTGCCGCGGGTAGTAGTGGATCACCTCCTCGTTGCTGTGCAGCGGCCGCTCGGAGAACATCTTCACCACCTAACGATATAACACGAGAAAACATTACAGTCACAATATTGTGTTGTGATACATTGGACGTAAGCGATGAGTTCTAAGACTGCTTCTGAAGGTTTCCCAATTGTGCTATGAAACATGAGGTCATTGAACAAAATAAAAACATTTTTTCTTAATTATAGTAAAGAGCATTAAATATAATACTTACATTTCCCAAGTTATTTTACTGAACACAGAAACTGAGACAAGGAAAATAGTAAAATTTTAGAAAAATCTACATATAAAATTTAAATTATGTTATGGAGGGTTCTGCCAACAACTGATATTACTAGTGTAGTGTAGAAATTACGTAATTCCTGTATTAACAAGCTACCACGCCCATCCACGTCAAAAACCATGTTGTTTTCTGCCAGTAACTTCCGGACAGAAAACAACATGGTTTTTGACGTGGATGGGCGTGGTAGCTTGTAAATACAGGAATTACATAATCCAGCACAGCAGTTTTCTTCCTCAGTCAAATACAAGGCAGTGTCTTATCTACCTTATTTATTGATCTGTGGTATTATGAGAAATTTTGGGAAAATATGATTACCATTTTATTTTATGGAAGAGGACTGGTGAGAGTAGAGATGTTCTATGAAATAAAATGGGAAAATATTGTGTCCTTTTATCTGATGTCACGTTCCATACAACAAAAAGGAACTACTTATGAATATTTGGTAGTGATGATTGATTTAGGGATTCATAATTATACAGGTCCGTAAGCCTAGTTGGTAATGAACCAGCATGGAAAGCAGTGTCCCAGGTTCAATACCATCAGGTATGTGACAGGTGACAGACATTTATGGGATACATGAATGTTTGTTCGCGGGTCGTGGATGTTTGCGATATCTAATTTGTGTTCATAGCACCAGCCACACAGGGCCTACTAGTTTTTAAGTATAAGTGTATGAAAATCGATATACCTTCATGCTCTTGGAGTTAGTGGGAATGGCCACTTCTCCAAAAATGCGGTTCGACAGCCGCTTCATACGTCTGGCATAATTCGTCGACGCATTGATCAGCTGCGCATATTTTGTATAATTCGTTGCCATTGCACCTGTAAAATTGTCACTTCATTCATAAAATGGAGACATAAATCAAGGAGATATCGATGAATACCTAATAAATAACCATATGTACTAAATTATTATGTTATTAATAATTCCTGATATAAACATTTTTATAACATTTTTTTAATTTAAATTAAATTGAAACTAACCTAAAATAAATGTAAAATTGTAAACCTATGTCATGTCATGTCACTCAGAGCAGAGGCCAGAGCCCGCTGTCAATGTTAAATTGACACTTGGAGCTTGACTTTGAAGTTTGTCTAAATAGTCTGTGAAAGTTTGTTTTGTTTCATAGATATAGTACTCTATGTTTTGTTTATTTGTGTAAAGTGTGAAGTGGAAAAATGTGAATTTCATGTTCGGAAGTTTGTTGAGTATAGTAATCTGTGGTTTGGTTTGTTTGACGTTGACAAACTTGACAACTTGACGTTACTACACAACACAAAGTATTTAGTTAGTATTGATCAGTCAATAACAACACAGTAATTAATTAATTATCAGCTTTATAAATAAAATACGCCACCTATTGCTACAAGTGCTTGTTAGTACCTACGATTCCATAATTCCAGAACAGTAGGCGACGCCCACAATGTCGTACTTTGTGCAAGAAGTCCCGAAGGAAGTAGTAGTGCCGCAACCTGAGGTATATTATGATTTATTATTTGTTGTTTTAAAGTGGTACCTACACCCCATTTTTACCTATTTTTTTACTTGAAATAAGTAAATGCTTGACAACGATCCCACCTGATGGTAAGTGGCGATGAAGTCTTAAGATAGTGAACGCACTAACATAATAAATGCCTATTCAATATTCTCTTGAAGACATCTACATTGTAGGTGGTCGGCAACACCCACGCAGGCAAGCTATTCATACTACCTATAATGTCATTGTACCTACATCTAAAAGTTTTACACAGTTGTGCTGTGATGCCAACTGCTTCATCCTATTTGGCCCACTATGGAGCACGGGTCTCGCAAAACTATGGCCTAAGTATGGTCAAGTAATCACGCTGCTCTAGTGTAAATTGGTGAAGAGCTTAGTGATCAATCAAAATGTCAGAAATTTTTCTACCACCCAAAGGTCTCCGACGTGACTCAAAAACTGCTATCCAATGATAAAAACCGGCACCTACGACTTGACGTGCCCCCCACAGCACGAAAACGCTTAGGAATTTTTGCCGCAGCCTATGGTCACCCATTCAACTACTGACTGCACCCACTGTTGCTCAGTCAGTTATTTGGGGTAAGACGCCAGGCAATGAATGCTTTTGTGAAGCTATTATTGGATAGCGGTGGGATGGATACTATAGTGCAAATAGAAAGGGTGTGAATTAGACCACCAATCCCTGGATGGATATTTTTCTATGTTGATATGTTTGATTATAATCAATTTTAAAATCATTTATTATTATAATTGATTATAATCAATTAGTATAATAGTAAAATCAATTAGTAATAAATGATTACTATTATAATAATAATTATAACAAATAGTGTATTTATGAATACTATTTCATTGTAGAATACAAAATGGTCACTTAAAATGAAGATATTTGCTGTCATTTGTGCCTTCATAACATACATCCTGCTTGTGATGTCGGCTAAAACAATCTATGCCAAGCACCAGCGCCTCGACAAGATGGATGAATTGGTGAGTATTCAAATGAGCAAAATTATTTATAAAACAAACTACACCAATTTTGATGAAAATTTTTTTGGAGGGGGTACTACACACATTTTTGAATACAGCAAGTGATGGAAACTTTTAGTTTTCAAAAAAAAAATGGAAAAAAAATATTGTAGTTAATTTATGAAGCTATTTCAGTGTTTATTAATTATAAAATTAAAGGGTAGTTAAAAAGATAGTTAAAAGAAGGGAACTGATTACAATGGTATCACTCTCAAGTCTCGGTTTTCAAAAATGGAAAATAACTTTTTTAATATCTCTATACTCAAAATTAAACACCAAAAATGTCAAAAAGCCACATTAAGCTGTTGTATCGGTCACAAATATGGTATTTTATCTTATCTAGTAACGTCATAATAATTTGACTGTCACAAATGTGATGGTGGCAGGTGCTGAAGACGGAGGACGTGATGCACAACCTGCACACCATCGACCGCAACCTGGCCATCCAGCTGGAGCGCATCGAGAACATGGTCTACGACGAGGACTATGATACGTAAGTAGCCACCGAAAGATCAATAGTAGTTTTTAATATTTTACCAAAACACTCCAGTAGAATGCAAGTTCTCTAATTGCATACATTCTCCTTCATGATGTTGCTCACACGTAATATTTCGCAATCTAGGCTAAAGTGCGGAGTCCTCTAGACGGAGGCCCCGCAGTCTGTGTCTACCTTTGTTAAAATCATGTAGTCATAGACCTCACAGACTTTCAAATAAAACAGTTATTATAACTCCAAGTTGTGTATATTTTTGATCATTGTAATATAATACACATTAATATGTTGGACCATGTTGCTGAAATTGTTATTTTATATTTTTCAGAACTACAGAGTATTGAGGTGATTTTAAGAAAAGATTGAAGTTTCCTAATGCTCCTGTTGACGTCAGTATTAATTGTAGTTACTAGAATATTATGTTTACCTGTGGTATTATATCCCGCCCCCAAGCAATGGACCTCAACTTGGTGTGTTGTCTATAATCTTCAATGATGCATTTTAAATCAAGTTACAAATAATATGCATAATGTTGTTCTCAGTATATGGTTCTTCTGTAAGTCACTCTGACGTGTACCTACCTATATTCTGTGTATTATTAAGAATCTTACATTGTTTATTTGTCTAATTTGTTATTATAATAATAGTAATATTTATCAAAGCCAAAGACATGATAAATAAGAGTAGCGAGCGCGTGTGAGAGCCGGATGAGCCGGACGAGCCGTGCGTGACGCGTGCCGGCCACTGCGGGACACAGGTCACACGGGCCGCTCGCGGGTTCCAAATCATATTAGGGAGACGGTCGGATCAGGGTTCCCCACGACAATGTCAGGCAGTGGTCCCGCACTGGTTGTTGATGAAAGGATTGAGTAGCAACAAAGCCAGTATTAAAGTATTATATTTAGTACCTAATCTATTTAATAAGTAGTTTTAAATTAAGTTTATAATTTTAAACAATACCTGCAACATTTATTTTACCGCACAAAATTTTGTGCTTTCCTCGCTGGACAACTTAAATGACTTGTTCATGCCATGTTTATGGACTTGCTCCCGGAATCTCAAATCTATTATATAATAAGTACCTAGACTTAGTGTTTGTGTTATTTATCATTGTTTTGAATCTTTTTAGTACATAAGGATCAATGTTACTATGTTAAGGTGTCTAGTGGTACATTGTGATACTTTACTGCTGTTCCTTTCGAGTGGCTTCGATGCTGCTGATATTATCTATACTATATCAATGTAAAGCATTCAAATAAAATGCTGAAATACTTGTTTACGTTTTATTTAAATTAAGTTGTTCCATCTTTGTCGGTTGGCTGGTAGATGAAATCTAGCAAGACTTACATAATACATTCCAATTTCCAACGTCTTTCTAGTAGAAGGTTCTAATATTTTAATTGCTAGCATAATTTTATGAGATTTCTATAAGTACATATGAAGAATCATGATGAAGGGCATGATGAGTACTTATATTTTAATGGAGACTTATAAGATCTTCCATTTAGAGAGCACTCGCGTGTGACGGCGTCGTCGACATTCCAGCTAGTGGGCTAGGCTTAGTAGATGCTAGTAGCAGAGTCGTCCAGGCCGTTGTGCAGGGGGCGGCAGGAGTCCCCCTCCAGCACGGCGGCCGGCGCGCACCGCCAGGGGTCCCGCGTGCGGCGCAGCCAGCCCGCCAGCCGCGCGCGCAGCCCCGCCTCCACCGCGCGCAGCGCCGGCTTGCCTGACAACACCCAACACAACACATACAACTCAACCCTGCTCGCTGGTACGGTTTCCTACTTAGGTTATGAACTATACATTGTTAAGTCATTATATTATTTATTAGTACGAGTAGAATCTGTCTAGCTAGCCGTCTCGAGCCAGCTGCCAAACCTCTCGTGTCTCGTATGGGGTAGTGGTAGTGGCAGTGGCGGGGGTAGTGGTGTACGCACCGTGCAGGTTGTGCAGCTCGGCGGGGTCGGCGCGCACGTCGTACAGCTCCCACTGCGGCCGGCGGTAGTGCTGCGCCAGCGTCTTGTACCACGGCAGCGCCTGCCCCGACACCGTGCGGTTCAGGATGTCCTGCACATACACTGACAGATTAGTCATTTCAACACGACCCCCTTAGTGCATCATCAGAAACATCTTCAAAGAGAACTGTTTTCGTTCTGTTCCGTTTGGAGAAACGCCGAAGACATTCAGTCAAGTGTCGTGAAGCATTCCTTTATGTTATTTTTAGCTAAATTAAAAATACTAGCGGCCAAATTTTGATAGGCAACCTGGTAATTATATATTCTCCTAATAGGGGTGTTGACTAATTTTAGGATTCAATTTTATTTTATAGATAGAACCTTAATATTCACGAAAATAATATTTTAAAATTAATAATCTTCAATTTAGAAACAAAAATTGATAAATAAAATTCATTATCAAATTTCCCATCAAAACGTCACATGACGTCATTAAACGATATTCAGTACTATCTGTCTACTAAGTTTGTTGAATTTCCATATAAAATTGTTCCAATGACGTCATATTCTCAAAATGGCGTTTGAGGTCACGTGACAGTGAGTACAATTTTTAACATTTTAAATTAATGATATTTAATTTATTGTGATTGATTTCAATAAAAGAATCATATTTTAGGCCTTTAAATGTTACCACTAATATTTTAGACATAAATTTATATTAATTTATAATTAGTGTCAACATCCCTATTATATATATGCATAAAAATTTGGTTTTTAGCAACAAACAGATGAGCGCACTAATCCTGCGGCCAGATCTTAGGCTATAAGATAACAGTCGTTAAACCATGTCGGAGGCCTTCGGGCCGTATAAAAACTTCCGACACTCGGGTTGGCCACTAACCCCTCCACCAATCCGCACTGGAGCAGCGTGGTGGAGTATGCTCTAGGCCTCCTCAAGAGGAGACCCGTGATCGGTAGTGGATCATTAATGGGTCGAAGCCATCAAAATTCTATTCATTGCTCCTGCAATGAAATGTGTTAATATACCTGTATTAGTTTCATACAATATGATGTGAAAGATGGCGGTGGTGGGGTGGTGGTCAGACCTGGAAGGTGGGCGACACGTAGAGGTCCTGGTCGATGGGGAAGGGCATGCGGTGGTTGAGGTTGTGGATGAGCTTGTGGCGGCGCGTGCGCACCGCGCGCATCGGGTACCACATGGTCACCTCGTGCAGCGACTGCGACAGGAACACCGCCTGCTGCGGGTCCACCGGCGGCTCTGGACACAACAATTGATACTAGTGGAGAACAAGTCCAAGATGGTGAGCGCACTTAATACAAGCTTGTTCATTCTCCTCTTGAAGACACCCACACGATAACTGCGTGTGAGTCAAGTTGGAACACCAAATCGGACAAGCTGTCTTTAGAAGAGTCAACAGTGTGAACCTAAAAGAAACGATCAAAAAAGCAAGTACGTTCCTATAACTCGTACTGAAAGACAGACAAGTTACCCTTTTCCAATATAGGGAGAAGGCTCTTGGGCGAGTCATCCTGGTAGATGTCGTTACTCTCCTCCGCGTCCGTCTTGACCCCGAACCAGTCGAGCACCGTGGGCGCGATGTCCAGCAGGCTGACCATGGCGCCGGAGGCCTGGTTGTGCCTGGCCGTGGCCGCCGGGGACGAGACCAGCAGCGGCTCGCGCACGCCGGAGTCGTACAGGTTGGTGCGCCCCGACGGGAACGGAATGCCGTTGTCAGACGTGTAGATTACGAGAGTATCGGACAGGTGTCCCGCGTCCTCCACCTCCTTCAGAACCAGACCTACACCTGAAATGAAATAAGAAACCATCAGCAACCGATAACATAGTCGATCTAAAAGCAAAAAATTCGTCATTAAAGTGGCCTCACCCTGATCAAGCCGTGACATCGTAGTGTATTGCGCGGCAATATCCCGCCGCGCTGCTTCAGTGTCCTGACAAGTTAACGAGAGCCACTGTCATCACATCATCGATGTAACCAGGTAGGGAATCTTACAATTATAATTGACAAATGTTACAAACTCGTTGGATAAATGCTGGTTAAGATCAGATTGCACTATTGTTAGTACATGATTATCGGTAGAGTGACAAATGATTTACAAGAGCATATTATTGAGCAAGCCTCCTGTCAGTGACTGTCAAGTGTTAGGCAGTACCTGCACGTGGTAGGGCAGCTGCACCTCGTCCCACTGGTAGTACCAGGGCTTCCAGTCGGGGATGAGCCCCATGCCCTCCTCGCCAGAGCCGAACCGCTCGCAGAAGGCCCCGAACTGCGGCTGCGAGTGGCCGCAGCGGTGCGGGTCGTGGAACCCCACCACCAGGAAGAATGGTCTGGCGGGACAGGGGCCATATTGGAATTAAAGTATTCGCGGGAGACTGTACCCACTGCGACACTAAAAAAGAATGTAGACTTGCAGCGAAGTACAGATGAATTTTAAGGCATCCGTCCAAATTTTCGACGATTTGTCCTAGTTTATGGGGTAAGGCAAGCTTGCTTTTTTGCATGTGGTAAGGTAGCCCAGGCGTTTTTTGAAAGGGTCCGTTTCCAACAGTTTTAACTTGAATCTAAATGGAGTCCAAATGCCCGGGTATAGGTTCCGATTTAGAATTAATGGCTAGCATGGCTATGGATGGACAAATATGTCGAGAGGAATGATAGGCGGTTGTACTGTATAATATGTACGTGTGTGTATATGCACTGGTGTGGGTGGACGTACTTGTTCTGGTGGCGGGCGGCGGCGAGGAACTGGCGGGCCAGCAGCTTGATGTGCGTGATGTTGCGGCCCACCTGGTTGATGGGATTGTTCTCCTCCGTCTGCTCGAAGTCGAACCGGAACACCGCGCCCGGGCCCACGTGCTTCTTGCCGATTATACCTGTGCAACACGATGTACTGCCCCTTGCAACTCAATCATATATGATAGATACACTCCTTAAGCTTCGCTGTAGCTTTGTTGACTAATGAGTCGAGTCTCACCAAAAATAATTACATTTCCATGTTACGATTAATTCTATAGTCTTATATTTTAGCAATGTGTCATCTGCAAACAGCATAGAAAAAGAACAGGACCCAGAATTGAGCCCTGCGGTACACCCCCCCAGATTGAAATCCCGATGAACTGGCATCATTCATGCTAGGTGCTAACACATTGGATTCTACCCTTTGAGAAGGATACAATCTAAGTTTAGTGAAGTATTATTTTTTTGTAAAATGTGCTTTACGTCCTATTCTTTGGCTATATTCCATTTATTTACTAAAAATCGGACTTGCAAATTGCAGTCCACTTAGTGTTAATCAATCAAACCTCATATTCCATTAGGTACTTGCTCACCTAAGAAATATGCTGTCCCTTGTAACCTCCTCCGTTAAACAGTATCCGATTCGTGTGAGCAGAAGGCCAGTTCGAGTGAGAGGCAGTAGATAGATGTAGGTAGGTACCGGTGTAGACGCCGTGGTCGCGCAGCGTGTTGGGCAGGCTGGTGACGTTGTCGAAGGAGCTGAAGTGGTGCACGCCGTGGTGCAGCCCGTACATGCCGCTCTCGTGGCTCGGCGTGCCCGTCAGCAGCGCCGCGCGACTGCACCCCCACAACTCAACAATGTATCAACATCGACGTTTTATCATTTTATCTAGGAATGTATCTACATGGCAAAGTTCGGTTTTCTTTAGGCTCAGAATTAGCCAAGGTTGGCCCTATCTACACGTATCGGAAAGTTTCCCGATGTGGCTTATTGGATTGTTATTATAGAACTTTCAATCCTACATCATCACATCTCTTAATCATATCACAAGATAACATTGATAAGACAAAAATAAGCTCGTGTAACCTTGGGGAGCAGCTGCTGACGGAGCTGAAGGCGTTGTTGAAGAGGAGGCTGCGGCGCGCCAGCGCGTCGATGTTGGGCGTCTGGCAGATCTTGTTGAGGTACGCGCCCAGCTCGAACCCGCCGTCGTCGGCTGCACAAACATTGTTCACTTTTCAATTGGGGAATTGAATGTCCTTCGTCGGAAGTGGTCGAAGTCGACCGAGTTCGGCAGCTAATGTCTGGCTGGAACTGCCAGTTTGATTACGAAAATTATTATTCGGTGTGATAACCATATTTATTAGAACGACTACAGACTTATATTCCTGACAAAAGAAGTTGCACGGGTATAAGTGTTAGGCGCTTGAAGCGAAGTGAGAGTTGGCCCTACTATAGTTTCAAATAAAGTCGAAGAAATATCAAGGGTTGAATTTTTTTTTGCTACTTTAATTAAGAATAATTACTTCAAAATAAATATTAGGTAACTAGCGTGGCCTAATAGCCTGGCCCTTGACTTGGGTAACATCGCTCGTACCTATATATTGGGTAGCATCGCATCGGTGGTATCATTAGGTACCACGGCACCTACTTTCAGTATATACAACAAAGTACTCTGTCTGTGGCACCTACGTACGATGTTAAAAGTAAGTATATAGGTAAGTTGTTGATGTACCGCGATACCGTTACGAGTTCAATGATCTGGGGCGCTGCGCACCGCTGTCTCTATCAAGTATTCAATTAACAAAAAATTCAAAGAAAAAATGTGTTTCAGGGCTGATTTATCACAAAACGGATGGCAAATGACAAGTAATACCTACTTCAAATGTACTTAAGTATGTACACCAATGACAAATGTACACTTATATTTTTTGTTACCATTATTAAATATTTTATGAAGTTATTATGATTAAATTAGTTGAACAAATTAACGGGCACTTAATATTTTAAAATACTGTGTCTATGATGGTGAAATGTGCACAATAATAAAATGAAAATTGATTATTACTTAATCCTGTTAATAATATATTCTTGGATATTCGTCAGGAAATTATTTTTTTAAAAACAAATTTTTATAACCTAAAATTTAATTTTAATGAATTTATCGAAAGAAACAATTTTACACAATCAGAATTTAATTAATTACAACATGAACGATTTAACAAAAAATTAGCAGCGATTCGACAACAAAAATGGCAGAGTAACGTCTCAGACAACGGCTGAATGTGAACTGAACTCGGAGGTGGTCTGCTCTTCCTTTTATACCCCCGGTTCTCGATATTTCTTCTTATCTTCTACACGGCCTTTCCTGACGGGAGGCCGTCCTCGGACTCCTCAACATTGGAGATCAGTTTCCAAGTATGGCATGGAGCTGCCTTGCTCTGATTGACTCCCGGCTGCATTCTGGTCTCGAAGCTCAGCAGGCCTCGATGGAGTCTCGGTGTGTGGTGCTTGTAACTCGCTGGTCGTGGGTTGCTCTGGCGTTGGCTCTTCATACGGCTGCTGCTCATTTGACAGCTCAGCAGTGACTTGAGTAGACTCCCCATGACCTTCGGCCTCTTCGTCTGTAAGTATACAAGAAGAAACACACACAAAACAAATTTAAAACACGGGAGCTCCCAAAAGAAAAATGAATTAGGCGCGCTAAGCAATACGTATTTCAAAATCATGCAACATGTTACTAAGTACACAGTGAAGCGTAGCTTAGCAACACCGGGCCAAGCTAGAGGCACGACGTGAAGCATAGCTTGGTATATGGTAAGATAGAGGCACGACGTGAAGCGTGTCTTACCACTGACAGGACAGATTCACAGCGTGAAGCATGCCCTCAACAACTCCAGGGTAGAGGCACGACGTGAGGCATACCCACAACGACTCCAGGGTAGAGGCACGACGTGAGGCATACCCACAACGTTGTGCAACTGAAGAAACCTGCAGTATCTCAACAATTGCACAACAACTCACCAGAGAAATAAGCGGCGCAGACTTCAGGGGTCCACTCTCCTCGCCACGGAATGATGTATTCCGCCGCAGCTTGCGTCGATTTGCCGTAAGAGCCAGCCAGGAGACGCAACTCGTACCGCCCATGTGGCAGTGTCTTCATCACGCGATAAGGACCACGCATGCCGGAGTCCAATTTGCCAGTTGATTGTGCTTGTTTTCTGACAAAAACCAGAGAGTTTAGCTCAAAAGTACGAGGAGGCTTCCTCTTTTGGTTAACGTAAGAATCTTGCCTTTGCTGATTCTGTCTAAGCCTTTCCGACGCCCGTTGTCTATTCATCTCACGTAAGGACTCCCTGTTTGGACTGGAGCCTTCAAGGGCTACATCACGGATTAGGCTGCGAATAAGTGGAGTTGCTGCGTCCATGCCAACAAGTAGGTTTAGAGCAGAATATTGAGTCGCCTTGTGTTTGGTTATATTCAGCACCAGTTGGATCTTCCACAAAACTCTGGACCATTCTTGCTGTCGATAGTTGCTTTCGACTCTAATCATATTGAGCACCGTTCGGCAATAGCGCTCCACCTGTCCGTTAGACTGGTGCATCTCAGGTGTTATGAGATGTACATCACAACCCATGTCTTTTACCCAGTTCAGGAACTCTGCACTTTGAAACATGCGGCCCCTGTCACCGACAATTAATTTAGGAGCTCCGAATAGAGAAAAGGTATTGGTGACGTGACGTTTTAATTCAGGGGCATCCTGACGATACATTGGGTAAAGAAGGCAAAATTTACTGAAAGCATCAACAACTATCAAGATGTGGCGGAAACCATCAGACGCAGGTAAAGGCCCTAAAGTATCCATATGGACAGTCTCGAAGGGTTTATCGGGTTTTTCCCAAGAATGAATGGGTTGAAGTGGGGCACGCGCTACTTTTTTATGGGAAAGACACACTAGGCAGTGCAAAATATATTTTTGGACAAACCCTCGTAATCCAGGAAACCAAAAGTGCTTAGTAATTAAATCAAAAGTTTTCTCAACCCCTGGGTGTTCATGTTCATCGTGAAAGATGCGAAGGAGGCTGAGCCGATGACCTTTAGGTATAAAACAAAGGGAGCGGGGAGGTTCACCAGTAGGCGTATATTTGACATAAAGGATATCGTTTTTCACGGTGTAGCGGGTTGAATCTAACTGTCCATCAGCCAACTTTTGTATGAGAGAGCGTGTTTCTTCGTCAGAAGCTTGCGCTGTTTGCGCCCAATTCAACGGCTTTCTTGCGGTACAAACGGATACTGGGTTCCGACTCAGATAGTCGGCGTGCGCTAAAAGCGCACCCTTTCGATAGTCCAAACCAAAATCGAAATCCTGGAGGTATACCCACCACCGGGCCACCCTAGGCAACAGATCTTTCTTACGTTGGGTGAGCTTCAATGCGTTGCAGTCAGTAACCACGGTGAAACGTATACCTACCAGGTAATGTCTAAAATGTTGCAACGCTTTGACCACAGCGAGGGTTTCGAGCTCGTAAGAGTGATACTTACTTTCCGCACCCTGTGTGAGTTTCGAGAAGTAAGCAACCACTCGCTTTCGATCACCCTCGTGCACCTGCATAAGTATGGCCCCATACCCAATAGAACTTGCGTCTGTATGAACCTCACTGGGCAAGGAAGGATCATATATCGCAAGAACAGGCTCTGATGTTAAGCACTCGAGAATAAATTTTCGGGCAACCTGTTGTTCCTCTCCCCAGTGGAATTCTAAACCCTTCCTGGTCAATGCGGCTATGCACGCGGTCTTCTGAGCGAAGCCAGGTATGTATCTACGAAAATAGCTGGCCAGGCCCATGAACTGTCGGACCTGTTTTACGTTCTTAGGTTCAGCGGATTCAACTAGGGCTTTTATTTTATCTTGGCTCGGTCGAACCTGACCTTGACTTATATGTCTACCAAGGTACTCTATTTCCGTGCACAAAAATGAGCATTTTCGCAGATTTATAGAAAATCCAGCCGTAGTCAAAACCGTGAGAACCTCATGCAATAATTCAAATCCGCGGTCAATTGTTTTACTTAGTATCAAGACATCGTCGATGTACACCAGGATTTCACCAGATTCAATGAACTTACGTAGGGTTTTAGAAATAATTCGTTGGTATACTACGGGAGCATTGGCTAGTCCATAGGGCATTTTTAAATACTCGTATTGCCCTTCAGGGGTTACGAATGCTGTAAGATGAACCGATTCCGCCTCGACTGGGATCTGGTGAAACCCTGTTGCCATGTCCAAGCTGGTGAAGTATTTATTTCGCCCCAAGCGGTCTATGTGATCGTCAATTCTCGGAAGCGGAAATCGATCCTTCACGGTAATTTCGTTCAGCTTCCGATAATCGACACACATCCTGTCCGATCCGTCCTTCTTCTTAACAAGGAGAATGGGGCTCGCGTAATCTGAATCGGATTCCTGTATTATCCCCTTGTCTAAAAGATCCTTAATAATCTCGCGAACCCGAAGTGTTTCGGCGTAAGAGAGTCGATATGGTCGATAGTTCACAGGAGTATTACTATTAAGTTTGATAACCATACTGCCTGTATTGACGGTTGATGTGGCAGTACCGGTTATCAGGTAATCAGAGAACTCATGAATAATTTTTAAAAGTTTTTGTAGCTGATAATCTTTAAGAATAGTGTTAATTGGAATTGATTCATCAGAACGAACTGTCATTACCATGTTGGGATCGGCCGTCTCCCTCGTTATTAATTGAAAATCGCGAGTACGAATATATCGGACACCTTCCCTATTAAGGACGTCCGTACCTAAAATTACAGGTGTATTCATGTATTCAGACCCCACTACATGTAAATCGACCTCTAATGTTATGCTTTCAAATTCAATTGGCAATGTTATAAATGAAGTACTTTCAAACTCTTGGTTTCCCAAACCTTTCAAAATACGAAACGATGGTTTATGTGAACAATGAAAATGCCTTAATAACGATGATGAAATGAGCGAAATAGTCGACCCACTGTCTATCAGTACGTCTACCGGCACTCCCTGAATAACAGCCACAACAACATCACTGCGGGTAGTTTTGTTTTCGCGACAAAAGTTGACGTTTTTTTGTTACGCGACTCGGATTTTTGTTTTGCAAAGTCTCTCATCACTCAACTTTGTGTCCGGGCTTCTTACAAAATGAACAAGGTTCAGTTTTTGATGGTGTAAATACAGGTTTTGTATTGACATTGGTGCTTACCGACGAACTCTCTCCCGTTTCTATCTTAGACTTTTTACAAAAAGCCTGCACGTGACCCGGAAGACCACATGAAAAGCACTTACCATCTTGAAACCTACGCTTTCTGGCAATGGACGTGCTGGAATCAGATTTATTCTTTAACGAAACTTTTGGTAAAATATTTGATTGATTAGTTTTAAGATTATTTGATTTGATATAAATTGATAAAAATTCGACCAGATCATTAGGCATAAGCTTGGCATTGGTGGCGGACGCTCTTATTTGTGGGTCAGTGATGCCTCGTATCACAATCGCCGAAATTAATTCATCACTAAGTCCACGCACAATACGTAAACGAAGCAACGAACGGCGGGCATAGTCTGCGTACGTGGAATAGTTATCGGAGTTCGTATTCATAACATCAAATAAAATATTCGCTACATCTACACTTTTCGGACACAAAGGTTTAAATTCATTTTTAAAATTGCTCCACGTACGATCACTGGTCACCCACTCATTTAACCAAGAGCGAGCGTCTCCCTTCAAGCAGTTACCGATACGCGAAAGGCATTCGTGATCACTCCAATTATTTAATACCTTGGCGCGATCTACTTCCGAACACCAATCATCAATGCTATGCAAATTAGGGTCGAAATTAGAAATATAAAACTGATTTGATCTCACCGGATTACTAATTGAGCGGATAGCATCGACTATGCGGTCGGTTACCGTGGACGGTGCGCCAGTCGGCGGCGCATGACCTTCACTTGCCATAACCTCCAAATCAGCCTCCACCGCATGCCCGGTTGACTCGCTTCGCGGCGACCGAGGTGACGTGACAGCGGCGGGCAGCTCACAGCGCGGCGCCGGCTCCGGTGGCTGCGCAGCACGCTGGGCTGATGGTGACGTTGCTCGTGTCGACACAGGCATCGGGTCTGCCCGGCTCCGGGACGGCGACACGGCCTGGCGCGTAGATCTCGGCGACGTTCGACGAGAACTATGCCGCGACCGCGACGTTGCTGTATGTCGCTCACGCGATCGGTGTGGTCGCGCAGACCGCTCTTCTAATGCTGAGAGCCTCGCCAATATCGCTTCCATTGCGCGGCCCATCGCGTTCTCGGGCGTACGACTACGATAGCGACTTCTACGTTGTTCACGATCACTGTGGCGACTTCGCCGACACTCGCGATCTGCCATTTTTGTTCGCTTATTTAAACAAAACCAAGGTTCTGTAAGATAGAATCACGTAGTCCACGTAGATCCTATCCCACTTCTGATCTTGGATATTCGTCAGGAAATTATTTTTTTAAAAACAAATTTTTATAACCTAAAATTTAATTTTAATGAATTTATCGAAAGAAACAATTTTACACAATCAGAATTTAATTAATTACAACATGAACGATTTAACAAAAAATTAGCAGCGATTCGACAACAAAAATGGCAGAGTAACGTCTCAGACAACGGCTGAATGTGAACTGAACTCGGAGGTGGTCTGCTCTTCCTTTTATACCCCCGGTTCTCGATATTTCTTCTCGATCTTCTACAATATATAATCCAGGAATAAAAAATAAATTCGCAGGTGAATTTTCGAATTCACTACATCGGAAATTCAAAGTTATATTTTGAAGTTGGCAATGTTACCGATGCGATGTCTTGACTGAGAGAATATTTCTAAAGGGCGCGCCTTTGCCAAGGACACCCCACAACAGCTGATTCTTATCATTGTTGTGTCTTTGTCAAAGTTTGAAACCGTCAAACGAATGTCAATTTTTATAAATCAATTCAATTCAATCAAACAAAACACAAATACCTTTTTCAAATAAAACGTACTGTACTTTGTGATTTCAATATTGTGGATTTAGGTCTGCTGAGTGAATATTAAAAAAATATTTCTATATTGATATACAATTTCACTTACCCAGTAAAATGAGGACATTTCGAGTGCTGCTGGATAAAACAGTTTTAGTGTCAAGTAAGCACAATAACAAAGCCAGTGATAAGCCGGCGCTCGCCATGTTGCCGGCTGTGTCGTGATAGTGATGGCCAGTTGCGCCTGACGTGTCCCCCACTGCGGGACCGAGTGAAGTGTGTGCCTAGTGCGCTGCGTTGGTTGCGTTCTATTGAATCTGTCGTACGAGTACCGCGTTGGCAGTGTTGGCACTTGGCACCGCGGGCCGCACTCACCACTGGCGGGCACTCACTATTTTTGAACTGTGCGAGGGAGATCTTTGCCTCCAAAATTCAAACTAAACTCGGGAGAAACCGGCGCGAGCACTTCTAACATGTCGCGTAAGAATATACTTTGCTTATTCGATGTCGACGGAACGCTAACTAAGCCGCGGCAGAAAATCTCGGAGGACTTGAAAAGATTTATTTTAGACGAAGTGAAGCCACGAGCCGCGATAGGTCTGGTCAGTGGCTCCGACTACCCTAAAATAGTTGAACAGATGACTAGCGAAGACGTAACTAACGAATTTGATTACGTTTTCTGTGAAAATGGAGTGGTGCACTACCGGCAGGGCGCGCTCGTGAGCACCGAGAGCATTCTGAACTACATCGGCGAGCGGACCCTGCAGCGTGTCATCAACTTTGCTCTCGGATACATGTCTAAGTTGGAGCTGCCGGCCAAGAGAGGCAACTTCGTTGAGTTTCGCTCCAGCATGATTAATATTTGCCCGGTGGGACGATCCTGCTTGCAGTCGGAAAGGGATGAGTTTTCCAGATTTGATATGGAACATAAAGTAAGAGCCAAGTTTGTGGATGCTCTCCAGAAGGAGTTTAGGGACTCTAAGCTGACATTTGCTTTGGGTGGACAGATAAGTGTGGATGTATTTCCCACAGGATGGGACAAGACTTACTGCCTGGAGCATATCGTAAATGAGAAGTTTAGAGAGATCCACTTCTTTGGGGACAAGACGATGGCGGGAGGCAATGACCATGAAATATACAGCGATCCCAGGACCATCGGTCACACGGTGACATCTCCGGATGATACCAAGCAGAAGCTCAAAGAGTGCCTTAATATTCCGTGATCATTGCTATTGTAGTTTGCTTGTACAATCGTGTAAAATTATGTACAGAAAGCTAATTGTTGTTTAAGTGCAAAATGTAGTTATTTTAATCAATATATTTAATATTTACTTTGCATTTGTGCTATTGTTACACCAAATTCACAGATTGTAACAAACACCATTATCTTGTAGATAAACCATTACCTGAATGAAGCATTAAAGGTAATGATAAGGAATACCTTCAAAATGAAACAATACAATAAGATTACATCATAATATAAAATATTATGCTTAATTTATGTATAATTTATGTATAAAATGTATAATATAATTTTGTTTTATGTATAAAAAATAGTGTGATTCAGCACCTAATAATTATTTATAAAAATAAACAACACTTAAAAATTAATCTGTGTGGAGATAATATTCAGTGACCCTCATACTTGGGTTTCCTCTTCTCCATGAAAGATATCATGCCTTCCTGTCGGTCTTTAGTGGGAATGTTGATCTCGTAGCACTTCTGTTCTACTTCATAACCCTCGGTGATGTTCAGCTGCATGCCCTCATTGATGGCTCGCTTGGCGCAGCGGAGGGCGATGGGGGCGTTGGAGATGATCTCACGAGCTACATCTATTGCCTTTTTAAATGCTGCATTTTTCTCATTGTTTTGAGGTACAACATGGTTTACAATACCTGTAGAAATATATTAAACTTTAGTTGGTAAGTAGTCAAATTAAAATTATCTCAACTTGAAAAAGTAAAACAGTTTAAATTAAGTACATACAATAATTAGTACTATTTGCCATGACACATACATAGTCCATATGCAGATGTGTAAGTACAAATAAGTACAGTGATATGTATGATTTAAATTATTTTGTACAACAACCCTAGCTAATGAATGCTCTTCATTTGTATGTAAATGTAATACACAGAAATGTTCAGTCCAATAAAAACAAATGCTGATAAGATAACCTTTCAGAATGAGGTATTATTAATGTACTAGTTACAGCAGTTACTAACCAAGCTCCTTGGCTTCTTTTCCATTTACTATTCTAGAAGTGAATATCAGCTCCTTAGCTATGTTGGGGTGGATTACTCTAGGGAGCCTTTGGGTGCCACCAGCTCCAGGAATGAGTCCTCTCCCGGTCTCCACCAAGCCTAACTTGGCTTCCTCCGCAGCTATCCTGATGTCGCAGGCCAGTGCCAGCTCCAGACCTCCACCGACGGCCACCCCCTCAATGGCTGCAATCGTTGGCATGGGCAGGTCTTCCACTTGGATAAATGTTTCTCTGAGCGCACGGACGAAGCTTGCAACTTCATCCTCATTCATTTTAAATCGTTCCTTCAAATTGGCACCTAAAAAAAACAAATACACAAAAACATAATATACATATTTCAATATAAAATAAGTAACATAATACTATATTTATAAACATAAATAGATGAAACAGAAAGTCACACACCAGCACAAAATATTCCAGGAACTAAACTATGCAGAATGACGACGGATATTCTAGTGTCTTCCCTGAGGAGGTGGTTGACCTCGCGCATGGATTGCACCAGGTCGGAACTTAGCGCATTCTTGTTCTTGGGGCTGTTGAGGCCGTACAGCGCGATGCCGAGGTCGGTGCCGCTCAGCTTCTGGTACACTATCCCGGAGCTCTCGGCCTGACGACTTATTTGTGTAGACAGGAAGTGCGAGTTGGGCACTTTGCTTAAAAGTTTTAACAAACTTTTTCTTGGCCCGATCATATTTGTTGATTTCACAATTTGGCAAGCTAACATTACAAGATTTACAAGTTTCACTTCATTACATAAAAAAATTCGTTAAAAAAGATAGGAATGTTATCACTGGAAACTGATAAGAAAAATGTCAACATCGTCGATATTTTGTCAACAACATAATCATTCCTTGCCTTGAATATTATATCTACTCTGTGTTGTTGGATTATAGCAAAAATATATTTTATAAGATTCATTTTATTTATTCACAAGTTCAATGTTTAACATTATTCCAATATTTCCAAACCATAATGGAATTATGCCATGGATGAGAAATTGAGGTGAGTCACAGAGTACTTTGTTATATGAGGTGAGTATTGTGCTCAGTGGTTTTACCTACTCTGTGAGTGAGTACTTGAGTAGTTCCAGTACATATTATCATTATGTCAATGATCTTTAGTCCATGCTTTGAGGTTATGCCTTCAACAAAAGTCAAAACAATTTCAAATACCTACATAAAGTTTTGATTAAACAAGTGGTAGATAATTTCGAACATTAAGGATTTTCATGGAATTGAGACTCTTTAAGTGATAATTAAAAATGGCATCACCGCCATTCATTTGTAATTTAGACTCCGATACCAAAACCACTCTTAAAGTTTACCTGTTTAGAAATGTTGAAAATTTGGAAGATATAAGAAACAATATAGTGAAGGGCGTTTGGAACTGTGCCGCGATAAAACCCAGCTTGATACTGAACACGCTGCAGGTGGCGGTGGCGGCCAACCGCGCCGCGCTGGCCGAGCGCAGCGGGACCATGGTTACGCGCTCGGTGTACGCAGAGATCCTCTACAACTTATCGCTGTCCAAAAACATTTCACAGAGCCTCACCAAGTTCGGTATTGAACAAGATAGCAACCTTCTTGTTTGTTTCCTGGTAACGCCCGAGAAGGACGATAGTGAGCAAATTGTAAACCATATAGCTGGAGAAATGTGTCCCATAGACGATTTACACAAGTTTACGAATATGAAAGAATTAAAAACTGTATATAAGTTAAATAACTTGAAATGTACCAGTGACTACCTTGATGTGATTGTTAGTAGAATGGTAACTAAGAATTTTATTTCATATTAATATTAAACAACATTACATGCATTTCAACATTGTTTTAGTTGAAGCAGTGTTAAATGATTGAAACTGTACCCACTGGTCAGCCTGTTTTTAGGTTGATCTACAAAGGTACTATTTCTCAAGTACTTATCAAGAGTTGAAGTAGCATTGAGTATAATGGTTAAAAACAAAGCAAAGCAACAACCCATAATTGTCCCACTGCTGGGCTCGGGGTCTCCTCTCACAATGTGAGGGGTACAGGCCATAGTCTACCACGCTGGCCAAGTGCGGATTGGTAGACTTCACACACCTTTGAGAACATTATGGAGAACTCTCAGGTGTGCAGGTTTCCTCACGATGTTTTCCTTCACCGAAGCAAGTGATAATTAAATTGTAATACGCACATAATATTTGAAAATTAGAGGTGCGTGCCAGGATTTGAACCCGGGCCCCCGCGTTCGGGAGACCAATGTTCTAACCACTAGGCTATCACTGCTACACTGTATAATGGTTACTGGGAAATAAAGTAAATTGAGAGGTTTAAGGATATTTGACTGTGATTATAATGATGGCCCTTGCAACACACAACTCGGGCAATGTTTGATGCCTTCTTGTTTTGTTTGTGAGTTTAAATCTGTTGCAAGACTTTCTGTCAGTTTTTATGAATAAAACAAAGTATATTTGTATCATTTTATTTCAACAACAACAATTTTATTATGTAAAATGTACAATTAAATTACATATTGTAAAAGCAATGATCAATTAAATTTATAGACAAATGCAAATTTACACAACGACGCGGCCGGCCTCTTGTTCGTAATACATACATACATACGCTGCTAACTGTTACATCAGTCCATTTACCTCTACTATTAATGCAGTTATGGCCTCACTTTAAATATTTATGCTATTTGTTTATTTGAGAGGATTAAGACTTTAAATATTTGTTCAAATCCAATTTGTAAAGTCTACTTTTATTGCTATATTACTGTCGCCTAGGGTCCTAAAGCTACTGAACATACCGGGCTACTGCATCGCCTGGGGATCGTGTGTACTCCCACTGCGTCTGCATTCCTAACATAATGCTACCATAACAAAATAAGTATAGAACACAATAATTAGCTGGTTCATTAAATCTTACTAAAATAAAAATGGCATCTAGTAACTATTGAGTCTTAGGAACTTTCTGATTACTAATCACATAACATTTAATTTGAAAATAAAGCAACATAATTATAATCCTTAAAAATAACCATGATCATGTTTAGAACGTGCAGCACTCCCCACGGCGGGACACGGGCTCGGGAGCCGATGTCGGACTATATCTAAGTAGTAAGTATAATGTGTAGCACCACTTGAACACTTTTTCGATGCGATGTGCTACATAAAAATTCATAACATTTTACTAAATATAAAACGCTCAAATAATTGTCTAACTCTACACCCTACATTAGAAAATGTTACAATCATCACCATTTAATTTGTTTCATATTCAATTAAATTATCAAATATTATACAGGTGTAACAGGGGTGGTGGATCTACGCGGGCCTAGGGGTGGGGGACCTCAATACCTACAAATTTAACCCCCATGTATGTTCAGCAATATTCGGTTTAAAGAACTTTATTTCCCATAAGATTTTTACATCACTTAAAATGAGAAACTTAAATACTAAACTAAGTTACGGTTTGTGTCCGGCATGCATTCTTGTGTGCGTGCGTGCCTGCGTGCGTGCCTGCGTGCCTGCGTGAGTGTGTGTGTGTGTGTGTGTGTGTGTGTGTTTGTGTGTGTGTGTTTGTTTGTGTGTGTTTATGTGTTTGTGTGTGTGTGTGTGTGTTTATGTATTTGTGTGTGTCTGTAGCATGTGCGTGTCTGTGTGTGGTGTGTGATGCTGCATTATCACTGTATGAATCTTATTTTAGTTACTTAGAACTTTAGTTACTAGATAGTAATTTAGTGTGTATTCAGTGGTTCAGCTGATATTTGGGAATTTGTGATTGTTTTTTAAGAAATCCGATTCTTTGATTATAATGATTTACAGCGGTTATATGGTACAGAAGGCCTACTGAGCCAAACTGAGCCAGTTTGAGGAAAAAAATAATGAACACTTAACAGTTGGCTGTATATTCAAGTTTTCTCAAAGAATCGGATTTCTTCAAAAAATTCTCAAATATCAGCTGAACCACTGAATATTGCTGAACATACATGGGGTTAAATTGGTAGGTATTGAGGTTTCCCACCCCTAGGCCACCTTTGATCAACCACCCCTGTTACACTCTGTATACATCATAGAAATATATTTTATAGAATTATATTACAAGCTGCCAAGAAATCTAATTATGTCAGTTATAATAAGTTATAGCATTACTGGTAAATTGCTCAATATTTTTGTAATAACTACTTATCACTAAATAAATTAACTGTTAATAATGTATTGCATTTGTGGTATAATATTATAGCGCAAAAATGCGCAATTATTTACATTTCGCTTAAGGCATACACATTGTGGTTATACGTTCAGGGACATACAATATTGCTTCTTCATCATGGGAATTATCCTAACGACCGTCATCACAAGTCATCATCGTTCACCATCTTTCATAATCAAGATATTTAAATAGATGTGTTTGTTTGTACTAAGCTGTTCTATTGAAATATATGGAACTATCAAATCTGTACCATCCTCTGAACCAAATCTACAGCAAGATTTCAAAACTCAGTATAACAACAAAGTAGAGCATAGCAATACATGTAAAGACGCGTGTGAACTTGTACAGGTTATGTTTGCGTTGCATTTAATAACTCCTGACTGTGTAAATTTTCTGAACACATTGTATTCAATACACTATTAATACACTGTTACTCACTCATTTAGATTCGAGGGAGGTAGTACTGGTAGCACCACACTATTCATACATAAAATGCACTGCCACTGTCATTACCAATATAAAATATCATGTACGACAAACCAATCGCAGTCGAACAGTGAATCGTATCGCTTGCGATACAATACAACTAAGTTCGGTTACACCTAATTTATTCGCCTTTGGCACTACATTGGAGATCTTTAAAAGAAAGGCAGCCATTTGTGATAATTATTTACAAGGACAAATTACGTCAGCAGACAAACATCCTCTGCACCGTCATTCCGCATATTTCCATATACGTGTTCAATAGGAGGCAGTACTGGCCCAAACAACATAAAAATGATGATATACCTAAAATATACAAATATACCTAAAATGATCATCTAATAGTAAATTATGGCAACTAAATAATTTCAATTTAATTATGCAACAAAACTACTTCATCATAAATGTCGACGGAACCCCGCTTCGCGGGGTCCCTATTTCCGCGTAAAACAAATATACGAACCTAACCTAACGTTTCGGATTCCTATAGCTTTTTTCACTGCCTCCTTTCACGGGGGGCTTGGCCCACCGTGATCCCCTCCATCGAAGTTTGCGCGCGAACTTTATGCATAAGTTACATGCATCGCCATGAACACGTGTTTATCAGAATAGTTTGCATCGCAAACTCGTGCGCGATTGGAGGACGCGTGCCTTGAATTGAGCACAAGTTTGGAAAGAGAATTAGCGTGACAAACCCGTGCGCGTTTCGAGATAGTACTGCCTCCTATTGAACACATAAATGGAAATAGGCCGCCAGTCCCAGGTTGTATTATTAACAATTATAATACTTTTAAATGTACTTTAGTTGTTTGTAATAGAATAGATGTGCAGCGTCTACTGACCTCATCGTGAAGTGAGATAGCTAGCGGACTGCGGAGTACTAGTAGTACGACGCCCGTGACTGGAGGCTCAGGGAATTTCATGTACCCAATGCTGGAGTCGGATTCGGATGACAAACATTACAGTTACTCGGTTAAATAAAGGTTTGTTTCGGCTAAAAGGTCCGAGCGCACTTCACAACGTTGTAATTAAAGGCCATATAAATAATTATACAGGTTGAATTTTTCAAATGTGCGCAGATGGGCAAATTCGAAACTATGAAGAATAGCGAAAAGTGGTTAAAGGAGTCACGGGGCCGATTTTGATAAAAACTAAAACTGCATCATTTTAAAAATCTAATTTTTGGGAAATTAATACATCTCCCTCCCCCCCTCCCCCTCCTCCCCGAAACTCCTTTGACCATTTTTCGCTATTCCTGAGTTTCGAATTTTACCATCTACGCACTCTTTAAATATTCACCCTGTATACTTATTATGTAAGGAATACAAAAAATGTTAGAGCGTCGCGCCCGGTCACACCAGTTGTTATACAACGTCTCCATAGATTGCGACATTTTATTCTATATGTACAATAATTTTATTGAAAAAATAAACTAGTAAATGTATGAAAGCTACGTGCGTCGTGTGCTCGGTACTGACAGTACTGACACGCCGGTCAACCAGTCCACGCTAGTACAACATGCGACGTCCTATATTTGCATCCATGATGTCCGAGTTTATACAGAGTTGCTGGAATACAAAACGAATATATTAATTACTTAATAATTAATTAGACATGTATTTTATTACTGGGTTAATTGGAGGGAGCATAATATTCCGTCTAAAATAAGATACTAAGGACGAACGATAGTGAATAAATAAAACTTGGTCCTTCGAGCCGGTGACTGACCGTGTCTGGCGGCGCGGCGGCGCGGCGGGTGGCGGGGGCGGCGTGCGGCGTCACTGGTGGAAGGGCAGCGGGAGCGGCAGGCCGTACAGCGAGGGTCACCGGCGCGCCTCCGACACGTACACCGACACCGTCAGGTCCTTGGCGCCCACGCCCATCGCGCACCTGCCCGCATACACACAACAAGCACTACTATTATGTTCTACACATATGGAATCTTACATTTCGGATGGATATGGATGGTGCCGTAGACTTAAATTTTTACTTGAGTTTATTTCCCCAGATGTCTTAAGTGTACTTTTAGTAAATTATTCACCTATGCAACCAAGTGAATGAAGTGTAATTGCAACGAGTTTTATTCGGGGTGGGGGATGCATGTTACCTGAGCGGGTGGAAGGCGAGGCAGGAGACGGGCCCGATGCGCGCGCCCATGAACCCCTCGTGGAACTTGATGGTGTTGAGCAGACCGCCCTTCAGCTCGTAGATGCTGATGGACTGGTTCACCGAGCCGCTGCATCACAAACACATGCCACCACACACGTTAGTCATATGTTAGTCACTCAGTCAGCGTGATTCCCACTGAAGGCTAAAATGAAACCGCTGAAATCGAATCCTTCAAACATTCAGCCCCTATTCATTTTTAAATTTATAAACAAAAAGGCTACTATTTTGATTTTTGATCGGTGGCTATAAGCGAATCAATATTATCAACAAAAATGTTTTTTGTGTAGACACGCAAACTGTCACGCGTACGTCCGAGCGGCGTGGAGTTGGATGATGCTGTCACACCTTAGGTTTAAGTTTTAAACATTGTCAGCAGTGTGTTGTGTAGCGGGTGTAGCGGGTGTACTGACCAGGCGATGAGCGGCGCGCGCGGGTGCACGTCGACGGCGGCGAGCGGGGCGGGCGCGCGGACGGGCTCGGCGGCCGCCAGCTTGCGCACGTCGTAGATGCGCACCTCGCCGTTCATGCTGCACACGACAACGTCACAACGATACATTCACACTCACCATACGTGGGTTGCAGTCGAACGTTCACTTATTACATTACATTAAGAAATCAGTGTTACATCTCGTGTTGTTAGAAGGCTCGAGCCCTTGAGGAGACTCATAAGCCCTTAGGGCTCGACTCAGTCCAAAGTTCAGTCCAGTGCCGGACTCGAAGCTCATTTTTCTCAAGTTTAGCAAAATCATTATAATGTAGTACTTTGGTGTACTAATGCCCATCAGAGACAGTGACCTCATGCTATGAAATATTAATTGGCTACTCATTTGTAAATTAATATCGGTGTGGCGACAACGCACACACGTCACACGTGACGTCACGTCACGCTAACCTGAATCACGCTATTGAAGATTTCTGCATTGGTTGCATATGTACAAAGCTCCGACAACGGCAGTCGGGGCTCGGCCGCCCCCAGGCAACCACCTCGCCTAGCGGGAGATCTCCCTTTGCCAAAGCGGGTTTATTTACTTGAAAATCAGTAATGACACCTCGACAAGGCTAGTTTAAAGTGTAACAGTGGTACCGACCAGCCGGTGATGAGCGCGTGCGCGTCCCGGCGGCGCGCGGCGCACAGCACGGGCGCGGCGTGGTGGTGCAGCGCCAGCGCGGCGCCGGGCGAGCGCTCGTCCCACGCGCGCACCGAGCCGTCCGCGAAGCCCGCCACCAGCTCCGCGCCCCCCCCGTCGCCCCGCCACAGGGACGTCGCCGCCGCCTCGCACTCTGCCGCGCCACACACGACAGACACACAAGTTTTTAACTATAAATTGTTGTAGCTCCCGTGATTTGGAAATGTAATTGACTTAACGAAAGCATCCTTGAGGGTTCATCATCTTATCGATCGTATTGCTGTTCTATAGTGATTGACTATCGAAAGCCTATTAAAACCTTCAGCAAAAGCTATCGATACAATCTGTACGATGTATTTATCCAATAAAAGGTTGACCTTGTTCACAATACGGTTGATCCGGATTGAGCCTTGGAACAAATTATCGATTAAATAGCTAATTGTGAATAGTTCACAATACTACTCTTGTCTATACTATTAATTAACCAGAGTGTGGTTCCAATTTCGGTCGGTTGTGTGTGTGTGTGTGTGTGTGTGTGTGTGTCTCTGTGTGGTAGACGTTACCGGTGTTGATGTCTGCGTGTAGCATCTCGGTGGTGGCGTCCCACAGGCGCACGGTGGGCGCGGCGCCGGCCAGCGCCAGCGAGGTGCGCGCGGCCGCCCAGCGCACCAGCGTGCCGGCGGGCGGCGGGCTGTACGCGCCCGGGCCCGCCGCCGCCGCGCCGCCGCCGCCGCCGCCCACGCCCACGCCCACGCCCACTGACACACAACGCGGCAAGCTCATGTTTGGAACCGATTTAGATGCTCCTATAGGTACAGGTGAACAATAGAGGAGATCGAAAACGGTAGTCAACATTTTATAAATATTTGAAAACCCCGCGTCAAAGGGAAATGACTACTAACTTTTACCTGACTTAGCATTTCGAACTTTTCTTAATAAAAAAATTTGAAGCCACAATTCATCGAAAAATATAAAACGGCGATACTTAATTAATAAGAATAAGGTAATAGGTATAGTATACATCAAAATAAGGGGGTTATTTTGATGGTTCAAGTTGAGAAATTGTAAACAGAATACACGAGTGCGTGTCGTGAGTACCCGTATGATGAATGTAAAGAATGTCGTCCGAACGATCATGAGTGAGCAGGGAGGTGAGTCAGGTGAGGGAACATGCTGTTAGACGACATTGACGTTACATCGCCGGATTCGCCGGCTGCGGCCAGTGTGCTGCGAGCTGGCACGACTAATGTCCATTTGATAATGTTTTAATCGTGACTCACTTGGCCTCGACTACGTCATATCGGCAGGAACATATCCAGTCGTACCATAATTAGCCATGGCCTCCTACCATATAGTGTGCTTGCGGATTTTCGTAGTACTTACAATCTAACGGTTATACTGATAAGGACCCGATTCCGTCATCAATTCTTACCTATCACGTATCAACCATTAAACTATTTTGTGATATAATTCTTTGGATGGCAACCAACATTTGACTAACAAAATCAAATATAAGGTTCATTCGTTAAGTAAGCCTATTG
Organism: Thymelicus lineola; assembly: GCA_963932265.1. NCBI lineage: Eukaryota > Metazoa > Arthropoda > Insecta > Lepidoptera > Hesperiidae > Thymelicus > Thymelicus lineola. Next base: position 526,592 of record OZ010691.1, read on the forward strand.
ATATATTTTCATTTAAAAATCCTGCTAGTATACCATTCAATTGGACGATGAAGTTCGTAAATAAGGTTCTGTAGAGTCAGTTCAGCGGGACGCAAAGAGAGAGAGAGAGATAGAGAGTGTGTGTGAGAGAGAGACTCACGGTTGTCGCGGTCGCGGTCCCGGTCGCGGTCGCGGCGCGGGGCGGCTCGCTCGTCGGCCGCGCCGAACTGGTCCGACACTAGCTGCGCGAGACCTGTCCCACCACACCAGCTTACTGTCGGAACGGTCACGCCCCCCTCTCCCCTCGCCGGGACCGGAGGGGGGGTCCCACACGTGTGGACATGTTTGAAATAGTACAGGGAGAGTGCAGCCAGGGAGCTAGCTAGACCAGTAAGGATGCAGTCGGGTGGCTCAAAGCCTCGCCGCCGTAGCCGCGCTCGTGCGTGGCTTATATTATTATTAATTTATTGGCAACTACATTATAACAATAAATCTGGGTGATGGCGACTCCCATAGTTCGTTAGAACATTAAAACGTACGTCTCGCCGGCGCCTCCCCCCGAACTCTTGTTGTAACCTTCTTTTATTTAAATACTAAACACGTAAAACATTATTACTTCAAAATACGTAGCTTTGTGCATAAAAAACAACCAAAGCGATCGCATACGTGTTAACGCAAAAACTACCAGAATACGCACATAAACCTACCTAAAGCTAGCGCGGTGCAAACAAACGTTAGTTCGCATCTAATTTAGCATGTATTAAGAAAGTAGCAAAGATTGCTTAGCGACGTAGCGGGGTAGTCCACTCATCCACTCCGAGAAAGTGGTTGGCTCCGAGTCACTGTCGGTCACCGTCAGTTTGTGCGTGTACGATTTCCTTCCAACATCATAATTTTAGCGATAACGGTAGCTACACCCGTGTGCAAGCTCAACTGATACTTGTATACAACTTAATCATGAAGGAACGTTCAAAGTAAGTCGCAGTCTACAAAATGATGTAGGTACTTGTGCACAATTACAAATGGCCAGTGCGAGGAACACGAAGCATGCTGTTAGAGGTGATGAGCGGTGTGTCAATGAACCATGCCCAGGGTGTCCTGATCATAGGATAGATTTATTCGGTTGTATGTTCTCATGCGATTTTATTATAGACGTTTATGCCACCATTGTTTGCAGATGAAACCGCAGGTGAAAACAACTAAGGTTTCAGAAAGCAAGCGCACTGACCTACAGCAGTGTCAAAGTTGACTGCTAGCTGGTTCGTTATTACATCAGTATCAAAGCGATGCCGAGCGCCGGCTCTAAATAATTCTACGTGTTTATTTATACTACATTCACAATTTACTGTTGTCGCCTGTTGTACCTTTTCAAGTGCAATAAAGCGTTTTAATTTAATTTGATATCATTTACTACAAAAGTAAGGCATCTTGAACACCTTTAAACTTAGGAAGAATACAAACTTTCCACCACTAGTACATTAATTATGTTGGTCCTTCGAGTCGGATAGATCTCAAGTGTTGCTCTATTTCTCTTAATACCTATAAAATTGGATCTACCTATGTTCACAACACTTAAAGCATTCGTTAAGAAAGCAAAGCACAATATAATAATATATATAATGGAGTAGCCGCACACGAGGCGTGCAGCATACTGTTGTCAGATGTGCGCAATGTACTGTAGTGTGTGTGTAGTGTGTATGGTGTATACGTACTGTAGATGGGCTGCGCGGAGGGCGGGCGGTAGTCGGGCGCGGGGCGCACGTCGAGCGCGCGCCACGCGGACACGAGCGCGGGCTCGGCGCTGCTGCCGGCGTCGGACGGGCGGTAGATGGCCAGCTGGCCCTGGTGCGAGGCCACGGCCAGCAGCGCGCGCGCGTGCGCGTTCAGGTACGCCAGCGAGCTGATGCGGCCCCACGACACGCGCCACGCGCCGCCGCACAGCTTCGCGCCCGTGCCCCAGTCCCAGATCCTGCACACGGACACACGGACACACGGTACAGTGTACGCGGTACAGCTCGCGCGGGCGCGGGTTTCTATGTAACTAATCTACGAACGAACTGACGATCCACCTGATGGTAACTAACACCAAAGGTATCACTAAGGTAGATAATAATGCTAGTAATAATATTCATAATGTAATCTTTTATGTGAAGCTCTACCACCAAGCGGCCCGGCTTCTGTTGCCTCTTACGAAACTTTTATACCAGCATGGGATCGGCCCCAGTACAGTGTTAGTAGAAGACATCGCAACGTACCCGAAGTTGTCCTTGAAGGCGACGGCGGCGTGCTGCTCGTACGGGTGGAACAGCACCACGAGCGGCGGCAGCGGGCAGCGCGAGTGGAACGCCTGCGTCTCCAGCCGCGACGGCCGCGTGCCACGCAACGCTGACCAACACACACACACACATAAATACACACACAATATATGTATGTACATAGCAATACAAGTATAGTACTTGAAATGCGGACGGCAGATATGTGTTCTGTAGGGCTACAGGGGTAAACTATTTGCTGACAATATGTAACCCTAAACCTAAGCACCCGCGCATCTCACATGTCTCTACAGTCGTCTTCTAACAGCCGTTCGTTTAACCCGTGTCATTAACTAATTTTGAACACGAAGCGCTTAAATGTAGGTGTCTCACCGCGCGCCTCCCGGCGGATGCTCTTGTTCCGCGCGCGGCGCCACACGCGCTCGTGGTGCGCGCGGCTCTCGCAGTCCTCCCCCGCGCCCCCCGCGCCCCCCGCGCCGCCCGCACCCCCCCGCTCGCCCGGCTCGGCGGCGCCGCGCGCGAACTGCGCCGTCGCCCACTCGATGAACTGCGTGTGGACTATGGCCTTCTTCATTGAATGACCTGCAACACCACCGCGCCGCTCTTTACTTAACTACACTATTGCTTTATTTGGATATTACAAAATGAATAGAGCTTACAGGAAAACTAAACGTTATATTGTTTCGAATGATTCTTTGCTGTTGGTCCTAGCGGCCTTTACAGCTATATTTGCAGCTCAGTCACAACGGAGCTCAGTCGAGCGCCAGTTATGATACAACTGTAACGACCGTATCACCTTAGATAAAGTGCTTCACTAATGCTCCAAGCTTGGGATATCTCCGTGCTTTCCGAGATGTTTCCGAACGCAGAAGTTGCACTGGAAAAGATGATGGAACTAGAAAAAAAAGTAAATGTAAAAGCGTTGATATCTCACTAGAAGTGGAAGAAGTGGAGTCCCGCTCGCGGTGCGCCACCGAGTCCTCCGAGATGGTGTGCGGCAGCCCCGCGCCGCCGCGCCGCCCTGCGGTACAATATAGTTCGAGTTCAACTAAAACTAACTTTACAGTACGTGGACGATAAAGTCCAAAACAGTCCAGTACCTTGCACTTAGTTGCAATATATTATGGTTTAGCACCTTGTCACCTGGCATACTGGATGTAACCCATAAGTCCACTGGTGGGGTTAGCAGCCAATCCAGGTACAACGACAAAATGCCCAGAATGGGGTTAGAGAATGGGGTCCCCGAGGGGGGTTAGTGCGCTACCCGAGTGAGTGCGGCGGCGGTGAACATACCGGGGTGCGGCAGCGTGCGCGTGTCGTGCGGCATCGGGCGCGTGTTGGGCGACGGCGGCAGCGAGTTGGAGCCCGAGCGCGCCTCCACCTCGCGCCCCACGCTGTCCACCTGCACACACAACACGTCCACGTCCAACTATACCTCACACTCCACAATCATTGTCTATTATGTCTGTAAAAGCGTTCGCAGGGCAAGGCGTGCGACGATACCGCTCGACGTGTGCGTACGAGTAGGAGCACGTATGACAAGTACGAGCAGACGTTAATGCGAACGGCTGCGTCGGAATGCGTTAAGCAGCAGATGTTACCAACAGAATTAAAATTTGATGTGTCCAAGAAACATTCTTATTAAGAACTTCACATATCTATATGTATAAAACAAAGTATCACTATATACCTGCAGGCAGCGGGCGCGGTGGGGGAGGGCGGGTCGACCTTGCGGAGGGCGACAATGACCGTTACTTTCCGTCTGATAGCGCCCGCACTTACCAGATGGTAAGTAACAGTCGTCGGCACCCCCCATGCATCGTCGCCGCCATCGGCCTCCACTCATTAGCTCCCGTTAGTAACTCACACAAGCTATAAACATACTGATGGCCGACAACACCACACTTACACTGAGACGGGTAAAGGAATGGTTGATAAAGAAAAGCGTAGCACTCGGCCCCACACAATGAAGCAGTGTATGCAGTGTATTGACCTGGTTGGAGATGTAGGTGATGATGTCGGCGGCCATCTGCGCCAGCTGCGGGTGCGGCTCGCGCGCCATGGCGCACAGCGTGCTCCAGATCTTCATGTACACCGACCCGAACCCTGGCAACAACAACAATTTATAATACACTGGCAACCAAACGACCGCCCGCCGAATATGATGTCATTTGTATTGATAATGACTATACTTTCTCCTCTATTCTCTCTAAGCCGGCCGCGCATCGATGTCGTCTGTGGTGTTACTGATGTCCATGAGCGACGATGACCAGCGAACACTTTATGGATTATGTAAAAAAAAATACTAAACACACACACACACACACTAACTAAAAAACGCACTCGTAGGCCCACACTAGGATCCCCTGTTATTGTGGGTGCCATGTACAACACACATACACACAGAAAAAGAACAGAAATTCAAAGTCATCATTCAAATTTCTGCCTCCCTGGGCATGGATGAATAATAACAATGATACTGAATGGTACTTGCAAATAACTGCAGATTATAGCTAACTTACATTGATTTAACTATAATAATCAAAATGTTAAAATTTGCATGCTTCAGTAAGCTAGATGTGTGAACAAACTGTACCTACACATACCACCACTGTAGCACCATATTTATGGCAACTAAATAATTATGGATTATAGAATCCAGGGATCCTTCGAACGGTAAGCCCAAGCCGGAGCACCGTTCCGCCGCGAGTCGTCGGGATATCGCTCTACTGCTACCCGCTAGAGCTATGGTATAGCTAGCAGTAGGTGAGGTACTGGCGAGGTGGCGAGGTGGTGAGGTGGTGAGGTGGTGAGGTGGTGAGGTGGTGATGGTGGTGTTACCGATGGTGGGCAGCGCCATGGCGGCGGCGGCGCGCTGCGGGGCGCGGGGCGAGGCGTGCAGCGCGTCCTGGCCGGGGTCCACGGGCCCCGCGTGCGCGCCGCGCCCCAGCTCCTTGATGGTCCCGCCGCGGAACACCTCCCAGCTGCACACCACACAAATAACAGGGACCAATCATTTATGGCTGGCTTCAACCCATTAATGGGCACGGGTCTCTCCTCTTAAGGAAGCCTAGAGCATACTCCACCGCGCTGCTCCAGTGCAGATTGGTGGAGGAGTTAGTGGCCAACCTGAGTGTCGGAGTTTTCAAACCGCCCGAGGGCCTCCGACAAGGCTTAACGACTGTTATCTTATGATAACAACCGGGACCGACGACTTTACGTGCTCTCCTAAGCACGGAAACGCTCAAGAATTTTTTGCCACTAGCGGTCACATTCATATTATAATTATGTTACACTCAAGGAGAGAAAGAGCATTGAGCGAAGAAACTGCTCACTACACGTTGTGGCATCTGTAATAAGTCCACAACGCAAAATTCGCGATGTAGCCCTTACAAAAACGCACACGCCCAGGGCCCCCACAATGGGTTTTCGGTCTTTGAGCGTACATACATATAACAAACAAATATTCAAGAGCAAATACATACGAGCAATATAAATCTAAAAAATCAATTTTAGAAGATGTTTATCTGTATGTCTGCATGTTTGTACGCATATCATGCGAAATTTATTGGATTCACTGTTGTATGGCTGGAAATATAATTTTTAAAACGAATGAATGTTACATATTTTACTGGGAATTTTACAACATTTTCTGCACACAGCGTCATAACGGGAAAAAGCTGGTTTATGATGAAACACTAACATGTATATTGAAAATTTAAATGTAACGAACTATTGGCCTAAAAAAATTATGTATTTTGCACCAACTAAATGGGTGTACAATACATATATTATGTCAGAAAAATGTGTGTACCTGTCGCTCCGGCGGACGCGCTCCTGGATGTAGACGGCGATGAAGTGCTGCTCGAAGATCAGCACCAGCCACTGCAGCGCTGCAACACAGGGGCGGTTAGGGCTTACCATTCCATATAATATGTTTCTACTCTTATTATTTATTTAATAACTAGGAAACCGCCATCGCTTCGCCTCGGGAAAATAGGAAGAAAAAAAATATAATATAGCCTATGTCACTAGGGGATAGTGTAGCTCCCCAAAAGTGAAAGAATTTTTCAAATCGGTTCGGTAGTTTCGGAGCCTATTCAATGCAAACAAACAATCAAATCTTTCCTCTTTATAATATTAGTATAGATTTAGTAAATCCATCTGCTAAATATTAAACATACAGCAGTGTGTATGTGTGTGTGTCTGTGTGTGTATGTGCGTGTGTACCGGCGAGGATCTCCTGGCGCACGAGCGGCGCGCAGTCGGCGGCGAGGCGCGCGGCGAGCGCCACGCCCACCTGCTGGTCCAGCGCGTTGGCGTGCTCGGTGCGCGGCGCGCCCCCGCCCGCCGCCACGAACGACCCCAGCGCGCACGCGCACGCCGCGCGCACCTGCCACACACCACACGTGACACGACACATTATACACTGTTATAGTATTCATAAAGTAAGAGGCCCGTAATGAAAGTCGCCATTTATTAATATAACATAATTTTGAATGAGCTTGTATTTACGTAACACAAATAGTCGGACACTTACAGCCAAGCCAAGGAATTATAACTGAAATTTTAAAAATATCTGTGTTTTTGTGTGTTGGTAATTGGTATCTGTGTGAAGTGTGTGAACAAAAAATAAAACAACATTATGTACACTGAAAATGTAGGAGGAAGGCCACCAGTGTCCACAGTCAATGGAGAGTGATGGTTGAATGTCCTAGTAACAGAATGTAAGTAACCTCCGGGCGGTGGTGTCGCAGCAGCACGTACAGCTTCTCGTGCGCCAGGTCGCGCACGCCGGCCCAGCGCGCCGCGTCGTACCCGCGCCACAGCCGCGCCAGCGCCACGCACGCCCACAGCCGCAGCGCCGCGCCGCCCCGCTCCCCGCCGCCCCCACCGCCACCACCCCCGCCGCCGCTCAGCTGCTCCAGGCACAGCGAGATCATCGAGCCCTGCCAACCAACAATTGGTCACTTCACGATAAACTTTATGGAAATGAGGTATTAAATAAAAATGCAACGTTTCCTTGTAACGTTTTACCGTCACGGTTGCTTGAGTATACCACCGCACCGACTAGCGTACACGTGTAATAATTTAGCTCGAGATTTGACGTTCTGTTATTGCAAGTGGCAGTGACACAGAGCACACCCAGACACACATGCATGCACCATGTGTTTGTATGTAATGTAATGTTAGAATGCAACCTGCAAGGCCGCCTCCTGTCCCGCGGGGTAGTTGTCGACGATCCCGGCCAGCACGAACGCGGCCAGCGTGCGATGCTCCACCTGCAACACACACACACACACGTTACTATAGACTATAGAGTATAAACAAACAACATGACATTAAGGCAAACGAGACAGTTGAAAGAAAAAATTATCAGCCGCCCCGCTAACACTCACACCTAAGCTATAAGTCTCACATTTAAAGCTTGACAATTACTATTTTCAATAATTCTTAATTTTACAATATAAGTTGAATAACGTTTACGATACTCACATCGACGGAGGGGTCCTGCAGGATGGACAGGAAGTACTTGTGGCCCTTGGCGTTCACCAGGTCCACTTGGCACGACTGTGAACATTACACGTCACTGTAAGATTACTGATAGTGTAACGTTGCACGTACATGTCTAAAATAATGTAATAAATTGTGATAAAAAAAAAAATAAATAATTTAAATAAAAAAAAAAAAAAAAAAAACATTAAAATAATAAATAACGCCGTAGCTCTTCTCTGTGCGATCACCCTATTATTTCAAACAAAGGAACGTTCTCGAACCGCACTGACCGATGGCCGCTCGCCGCTAGGTTAGATGGACGAGCAGTCCACGGCAGCGCCTCGCGTGATACGCACCTCTCTGCGCATACGCAGCACATTATTTTACTACGACCATTCATTTTAAATAAAATATCCTTGGGGAGCGTACACTCCCTCGTAGTGTCATTTCGCGCCACCCCAAGGCAAATTAAGTGCCGTGGACTATTCCTGGTGAACGACACCTTTTGTTCTTTTTTCAAAATAATTTCAAAATTTAATAAAATAGTGTGCGCAGTAATAACTTGTGCGTCTACGTATAAGCTACCGACCGCCCCGATAGGGTAAGTTTTGAACGAGCGTTATTATAATTAGATTGCCATTTAAATACATAATGTATATCAAAATTGTTACTTACTTAATTTTTTTTTCCGTTATACCCATCATTTTCATTCACCCTTATCATAGTCTTCATTTTAATTCAAATTTCAAATTCATGGTTTCTTTTCTATTATTTTTTTTCTTATGGTAGCTTCCCTTCGCTTTTTTTAATTGTAACTCCGTTCTGGTTTTTGTGAACAACCACACCCAACTACTTTTACGGCTTGCTCTCGCTGCGCACGTGGCGGGTGGGGGGTTCACAAACCAGCGGAGCCCACTTTATGGGAATTAACATGGATCTTCCTTCCCAGGGTTTCAGGTTCGGATTAACAAAAGTTGCAAGCTTGCACACAACTCGGACGCAGACCAGCCCCGCCGTATCCTGGACCCTGGTTTCCAGCTGCGCCCTCCAACACCGTCGGCAGTGCGACAGGGGAGTACCGCTGCGACCGGTGGAACCAGACGGGCACATCGGCCCACACGACCCAAATTATATATTTTTTTTCTTGAAGAATACAGGATCGGTGATTAAAAATACTTTTTTTTATTTTACAACCACCGAACACCGTATCACTGGCGCCCACGTGGTAGTTTTTTTTTGGGGCTGCCGTATCACTGGCGCCCTTACGTGGTTGTAAATTTTTTTTTTTGGGTTGCCGGCATCACTGGCCCCATTAACTTGGTAGTAATTTTTTTTTTGGGCTGCTGGCATCACTGGCACCCTCATCCGTAGTATTTCATTTCATTTCATCTCTGGTCTGGTTTCATCGTAGCAGAAGTAGTTGTGTGTTGCATGTTTTTTTTTATTTTTGTGAAACGTTATTTTTATTTTTTGGTTGCCCGTAACTAATGTGTACACCAATACAAAATTAGATTTATTTTGTTTAGAACTTCAAAATTTTTTTATCAACATTCTATAAACCAATATTATATTTATTTTGTAATCCTATTAAATTGTTAAACTGTTCGTAGTTGTTGTTATCATACGGCCTGTATATTGTGAAACTCATAAACGTGTTCATACGGTGCATAGCAACAAAAAATTGTTTACCCAAAGTAAGACCGTCGCACACTAAAGTGTTACATTTTAATTTTTAATTTTTTTTTTGTTAAGTGTATTACCGGTGGTACACATTAGTTGCAAATTCTAAAGCTTATTTTTTTCTTTTCTTTCCTTTATCATTTTTCATCTTTCATTTTTTTTCATACTTCATTTTTTTTTCTCATTGCCAACCATAACGTTGCGTAGCTTTTTATTTTGTAACGGAACGGAGTAGGGCCTATAACCTCGTTCAAAACTCACCTTCTTGTGGTGCATTTTTTTATTTTTTTTCTTTTTAGATTTTTTTTTTCTTTAGTTTTTTTTTTTGAACAATGAGTTATCCGGTTAAGTTCTTATCATTGCAAAAGACCGAATTGGAGTATGAAGTTCTTATTAGAGGAGCCACTCCAGCCGCTACTGTCCAGGAACTAAGGAAGCAAATTTCAAAATTAGGGCCACTTTTTCCTTCTGAGGATATTTTAGAGAGCTCGCTGACTGTTGCTGAGGATTTGACAGGAGTTAGTGACGTCCTTACTAAGGTTAAAACCCTACTAGATTCCTCCGATAAAAACACATTGTTGCGCGCTGAAAATTTCTTGCATCACTTGTACCATAGACTTAATCGAATTACTAGAGAGGACAAATCGCAGCAGGTCTATGATGCATGTGTTTTGGAATTTCAAACGTTATTGGACAAATTTAATTCAGTTAAGGATAACGGTTTTGATGCATTAATTCCTTCAACTTCGAAAAGTGAGCCACAATTAACTACTCCACCGCCGATTAACGTGAATGTCTCGTGTGACCGTAACCTCACTAGTGACTTATGTAAAATTAAATACGACGGCAAGACTTGTGTCCGCTCTTTTATTCAGCGTATTTCGGAAATAAGTAAAGCCAGGGACATTCCAAATTCGAAATTAATGTCCATCGCCACAGAGATTTTCACTGGGGATGCTCTTCATTGGTTCCGTAGCGTTCGCGATAAAGTGTCTGATTGGGAAGAGCTTATTTCACTTTTGATAGTGGACTTTGATCAAGCGGATTATGACTATCGGCTTCTTTCAGAAATTCGAGCTAGGACGCAGGGTGAATCAGAAAACATTACCGTTTACCTTTCTGTAATGCACGGGTTATTCTCACGCCTAGCAAGGGATCTGACAAATGAGGAAAAGCTAGATATTATTCTCCATAATATTAGACCTTGCTATGCAAGTACGTTAGCTGCATACCCGGATATACCAGATATTGGTATCTTAAAATCCGTTTGCCGCAATTATGAAAACGTGCAAACTCGTCTAGCTGGATTCAAAGAACCTCCTAAAAAGACTGTAGATACCTTGGCGCCTGAGTTTGCGTATACTGGTCCTACTTCATACTCACAGAGATACACTAACTTTAAACCAAAATATAATTCTTATAACTCTAATAATAATAACAATAATAATATGTACAATAAAACAAAAACTTATCCTAATAATAATAAATTTAATGAAAATAAATTCGAAAAGGGTAATACTGGTAACAATAAATATGTACATGCAATGCAATCAGAACCTCCGAAAACGTTATATTGTCCTAGGTGTCGTAATAACACCCATAACTTACGTCAATGTAAAGGAGATAAAAACGTTATATTTTGTTTCGTTTGTGGACATGAGGGTGTTAAGTCACCTGAATGCCCAAACTGTAACAAACATAAACATAATAGTTCAAAAAACTAGATAGCATGCAGGATTGTAACTCCAATCGACATAATTTTAATACCGAGGATTGGAATAAATGGCTTCAAACCATTAAGTTTTATTTTAGTACTTATAAACTTAATACAATTCTGCATAATGAACCAGTTAATGACCCCAGGCCATATGCCGCTATACAAATTAATAATTTGAAATTATTTGGTCTTTTAGATTCTGGCTCAGCAGTTACTGTTGTTGGTAATAATATTCATAAAAATTTAATATCTCACGGTTTAGAATTGCACAAAGACCGCAATATAACGATTACAGCTGCTGGAGGTCAGTCAATGTGTAGCATAGGATACATGAACTTACCTATTATTTTTGAAAATGAATTTCATGTCCTTACTGCTTTTGTCGTGCCCGATGTTAAAATAGACCTCATATTAGGGATAGACTTTTGGCACAAATTTAGAATTTTTCCTAAGCACTTTACGAACATTACATTTTCTAATAATTCATTAATGTCAAATGCAAGTCTTAATTTAGATCGTCCTTCTATCATTCAAGCTTACGATCATTTGAGTAATTCAGAAAAACTGATAGCTGACAATATAATTGCTCAGTTTAATGACATCTCTGCCGAGTCTAAGGGTTTAGGGGAGACCAGTTTAATCACTCACCGCATTGATACTGGAGATGCACAACCAATTCGACAACGTTATTATCGCTTATCACCTGAGAAGCAACGTATTCTTGTGGAACAGGTAGACGAAATGTTAGGTTTAAACGTTATCGAACCTTGTGAGAGTGCTTGGTCATCACCAGTCCTTATTGTAACCAAAAAGAATGGTCAACCCCGTTTCTGCCTAGACAGTCGAAAATTAAATTCGGTTACTAAACGCGATGCATATAATCTGCCTTACGTGTCAGAGATTTTGGACAACCTTCGCGATGCTCGCTATCTATCCAGCATCGACTTGTCCAAAGCATTTTGGCAAATTCCCATTGCTGTCGGGGACAGGGACAAGACGGCGTTTTACGTACCTGGACGTGGCACTTTTCGTTTTAAACGTACCGCGTTTGGACTCACTAATGCCCCTGCCACCCAGCAGAGATTAGTTGACCTGCTTTTTAGAGAATTCGACCTCAAAGTCTTCGCTTACCTTGACGACATTATTATCGTCTCAAATGACTTCGATTCTCATTGCTCCATTTTACTGCGGGTACTGGAGAAGCTGAAGCAGGCAAACTTGACAATTAATCTTGAAAAATGCCAATTTTTTCGAAGTCAACTTAGGTACCTTGGCTATGTGGTTGATAGTTGTGGACTACGTACCGATCCAGAGAAAGTACAAGCTATCCTCAACTACCCGACTCCTACATGTCGGAAGGACATTAAGCGCTTTCTCGGGACAGCTACCTGGTATCGGCGTTTTGTTCCCAACTTCAGTACCATAGCCGGTCCTCTGAATAAGCTGACGTCGAAGAAGAAAGGCGGACCGACGTTTTTCTGGTCTCCTGAAGCTGACGCAGCCTTTAACAAGCTGAAGGAATGTTTAGTTTCCGCCCCGGTTCTGTCCTGCCCTGACTATGATAAGCCATTTGAGGTGCACACCGATGCCAGCAACTACGGAGTGGGTGCTATGTTAACACAAACCGTAGGTGGTAAGGAGCACCCCATTGCTTACATGAGCAAGTCATTGTCAGCGGCGGAAAAGAACTATAGTATTACAGAGCGTGAAACTTTAGCAGTCCTAGTAGCCTTAGAACACTGGAGGTGTTATTTGGAAAACGGCAGGCCATTCACTGTATATACAGATCATAGTGCCCTGAAATGGTTCTTGTCTCTAAATAACCCCACCGGTAGATTGGCTCGTTGGGGTGTTCGATTGTCCGCGTTCAATTTCGAACTTAAACATCGTCGCGGCGTTGACAATGTCATCCCAGATGCACTTTCGAGAGCTGTTCCTGTCAATGCTATAAACACCTCAGGATCACACGTAAATACTGCAGACTCGTGGTACAAAAATATTTATAATTCTTGCCTCACAAAACCTCAACTTTTTCCAAATTTTTTAATTAAAAATAATACTCTCTATAGGTTGTCGAAAAATAAATGTCATAATTTAACGTCTGAATTTTCGTGGAAAGAAGTAGTTCCAGAAGAGCTACGCGAACAGGTCATCAATGAAAATCACGCTGACCCTAAAGCAGGACATTTAGGCGTTTATAAAACGTATAATCGTCTCACATTACGCTACTTTTGGCCAGGAATGCATCAAGATGTCGTGAAATTTATTGGTTCATGCACTAAATGTCTCTCTTATAAAGCACAAAATCATTTAACATTAGGTGAAATGGGTCGTCCAAAACAATGTAGTCGACCATTTCAAATGATTTCGATTGACCTTATGGGCCCTCTGCCGGTCACTCGAAAACAAAATAGTTATATTTTAGTAATCACATGTCTTTTTTCTAAATTTTGTCTTATTTTTCCTCTAAGAGCTGCTACTTCTACAGCAGTTGTTAAAAACTTAGAAGATTCAGTATTTTTAGTTCACGGTGTTCCTCAAACAATTTTTCTAGATAATGGTAGCCAATTCATAAGTAAAGTCACCGAGTCCCTGTTTAAAAAATATAATATACCCAATATATTTTATACCCCAAAATACACACCCCAGGTTAACCCTGTCGAACGTTATAACCGGACTATCGTAACCTGTCTCTCAACATTTGTTGAAGACGATCACCGCTCTTGGGACGTTTTTATTCCTAAGGTGCAATTCGCTATTAATAATTCGGTGAGTGAAGCGACTGGTTATACTCCTTCATTCTTGGTATTCGGCAGAGAGCTAGTAACCTGTGGTACGCACTATGTAGATTCTGACTTGGGTGATGAAGTATTGTTTCTTCCACGTGACGTATATGCTGACAACCTAGGATGCCTTTCTGAGCTATTTAATAAAGTTCAGTCTAAACTCTGGCACGCTCACGTGAAGAACACTTCACGTTATAACCTTCGTCGCAAACCTGCTGAATTAAATGTAGGAGATACTGTAATGAAAAGAACATACGTCCTTAGCGATAAGGATAAATATTTCAGTAAAAAACTTGCACCTAAATTCATAAAATGTCGCATAATAGAAAAGAAATCACCTCTAGTATATGTTTTGGCTGATATGTCAGGAAAAAATTTAGGGACCTGGCATATTAAGGACTTAAAATTAATAGGAGTAAATAAATAGTAAAATCTTAATAAATAAATATATTAATAAGTAAATAATAATCATTTTAAAACTTAATTCGTGTAATCGTTACTCTTTTTAGTCACATTAATTCATCTAGTACTAAAATGTTCGTACGGGTAATCAGCTTTTTGTACATTATCTACAACTGATTACCTCATAAATTGCTAGGGCGCGTCAGTAGCCTTTTATATGGTTACTGTTGCTTGTTTAATTGCGTGAAGTATAAAAGATTGTATTTTAAAAGGATAGTATGAATATGAGATTTTGTGTATGTTATTTGACTGCGTGAAGTATGAAAGATTGAGCTTAAGAGAGTAAAGCGAGCATGAGGCTGAAAGTACGGATTTTATTATTTTAATATAATAAAATCCTTTCGTGACGAGGGGGGTACTGTAACGTTGCACGTACATGTCTAAAATAATGTAATAAATTGTGATAAAAAAAAAAAAAAATAATTTAAATAAAAAAAAAAAAACATTAAAATAATAAATAACGCCGTAGCTCTTCTCTGTGCGATCACCCTATTATTTCAAACAAAGGAACGTTCTCGAACCGCACTGACCGATGGCCGCTCGCCGCTAGGTTAGATGGACGAGCAGTCCACGGCAGCGCCTCGCGTGATACGCACCTCTCTGCGCATACGCAGCACATTATTTTACTACGACCATTCATTTTAAATAAAATATCCTTGGGGAGCGTACACTCCCTCGTAGTGTCATTTCGCGCCACCCCAAGGCAAATTAAGTGCCGTGGACTATTCCTGGTGAACGACACCTTTTGTTCTTTTTTCAAAATAATTTCAAAATTTAATAAAATAGTGTGCGCAGTAATAACTTGTGCGTCTACGTATAAGCTACCGACCGCCCCGATAGGGTAAGTTTTGAACGAGCGTTATTATAATTAGATTGCCATTTAAATACATAATGTATATCAAAATTGTTACTTACTTAATTTTTTTTTCCGTTATACCCATCATTTTCATTCACCCTTATCATAGTCTTCATTTTAATTCAAATTTCAAATTCATGGTTTCTTTTCTATTATTTTTTTTCTTATGGTAGCTTCCCTTCGCTTTTTTTAATTGTAACTCCGTTCTGGTTTTTGTGAACAACCACACCCAACTACTTTTACGGCTTGCTCTCGCTGCGCACGTGGCGGGTGGGGGGTTCACAAACCAGCGGAGCCCACTTTATGGGAATTAACATGGATCTTCCTTCCCAGGGTTTCAGGTTCGGATTAACAAAAGTTGCAAGCTTGCACACAACTCGGACGCAGACCAGCCCCGCCGTATCCTGGACCCTGGTTTCCAGCTGCGCCCTCCAACACCGTCGGCAGTGCGACAGGGGAGTACCGCTGCGACCGGTGGAACCAGACGGGCACATCGGCCCACACGACCCAAATTATATATTTTTTTTCTTGAAGAATACAGGATCGGTGATTAAAAATACTTTTTTTTATTTTACAACCACCGAACACCGTATCAATAGCCACAACACATATTAAACGGGTATGGTAAAGAAGTAGCCACAGAGCTTTAGTTAACTCCACCTAGGCAGAGATTAATTGTTTACAACCTGTTTTTCTCTGCTAACAAACCTGCCCTAACTGGTTACCGTCGGCAGTAGTGACGTACCGGGTCGACGGCAATGATCTTGGCCCAGATGTAGACCATGGAGGCGCGCAGGTCGTGCGCGGAGGCCTGCAGCAGCTTGAGCATGTAGGGGAAGATGCCGACGGCGAGCACGGCGCGCACGGCCCACGCGCCCAGCGCCAGGAAGCGGCACAGGATCTGCAGCGCGCGCACGCGGTGCAGCGTGCTCAGCAGCACCTGCAGCACCATCGGCAGCTGGTCCGGCGGCGGCCGGCACGCCGACCCTGCACCCCGCTCATATACACACTCACTCATATACACACTCATACCATGTAGCATATAGCTTATTACATACATTATTATTTTATTACGGACTAGCGCTTTGCTTGCAGCTTTTTCTGCACTCTCCAGGATAATAAGTTTCATTCCAGATCATGGTCTATTTGTGCGCAAAATTTTATGAAAATCAGTTCAGTAGTTTTGACGTAAAAGAGTTACAAACATCCTCACAAAGATTTACATTTATAACTAGGATATTTAGTATAGAAGTTAAATGGGAAATTCAAACACATCGTTTGGTCCTTCGAGTCAAATTTGAAATAATGACAATATACATAGAATTATAATATAGTAAATTATATGTTATATGGTGGTGTATGTGGTGTGTGTTGTACTGACAGTTGCCGAGGTCGAGCCAGAGCTGGAAGGCGGTGAGCTGGTCGCGGAAGAAGGGCGAGTGCGCGTAGGGCGGCGCGCGGTCGGCGGCCAGCGCGGGCAGCTGCGCCAGCGCCACATCCAGCGTGTGCTCCCAGGCCGCCCACAGCGCGTGGCGCGCCAGCGACGGCAGCGCCGGGGACGACACCGGCGTGCAGTTGTACGACCTGACACACCACACTCTTGCTACTTCATACTACTGAGCCACTCACATGCCATTCTCACCAAAATAAACCTTAATTGTAAACGTTAAGGATTAAAGAAGCTCATTAAACTAAAAAAACAAAATTGCCGATGAGACTAAGTATGCATGTCAAATTAAACGTCGTAAAATGAAATTCTTTTCAATGAATAAAAGCTCCCAGTCATGGCAACCACTAAAGGTTTCCATTAAAAAAATATCTAAGTACCCACTTTTTTATTTCGACTCTTACTACTATAACCTTCGTTTATGATATGTGACTTCAACTTATCAACGGCCCTGAAGTGATAAGGCACAATTTATGAAGTGGGAAGGTGTATCGCACCTCATGATCCTGTCGGCGAGCAGGAAGTTCCGGCAGAGGGAGGCGGTGAGCAGATCGGCGCGGAACAGCTGCTGGAACAGGTCGGCGGGCAGCGAGCTCCACGCGATGGTGTCCGTGATGGCCGTGAAGATCCAGTTCAGCTCGCCCAGCATGGTGCGCCGGTCCGTCACCTGCCCCGGGATCCTGCACACGACACAAGGGAAACAAGCACTCACTTACAGGTCTGCAACATTTTAAACCTTCAAATAAACCTTCAATTATCTACTGCCATTTTCAGAATTCTATCTTACCATAATTCTGGTATTTGGTGATAAAATAAAAACAACTTATTATAATGAATAAACGACAAACCAATAGAAGAGTCACCTGATGGTAATTAGTACTCACTGTCATCCATGGACATTGGACATTCTTAACTTCAGAGGCATCACTGATGACTTACCAACCAAAAAGAAAAGCGTGAAGAGAAGTGACTTTTTTTTTGTTGCTAGATAACTGAGGGCACTGTTATAGTGTTTACTATAATATTTGAAGGTCACGGTAGGCAGTGTGCGTGCACTGACTTTTCAATGAGGTCGATGAGGTCCGGCGGCGCGGTGCGCAGGCGGGAGCGCAACACGAACCACTTCATGGCCATCTTGACGGGCGTGGTGAGGCACGCCGTGAACAGGTCGGCCGGCAGCTCCGGCGACATGGGCAGCGCCTGCCCCGCCGCGCACGCTGCCAGCTGGATGCAGTTGCGGTACGACACCGGCCCCGCCCCCACCGCGCCCGCCGCACCCGCCGCCCCCTCGCCGCTCTTGCTCGCCTGCATCTGCACCAGGATTACTCTATACAAGCCTGGTTCAACACAGCGCACAGACACCGTTCATGGACACGTCTCTATGTCACAACCCCCGTCATTTATCAACCGGTTTGGAAGAAGTTTCGTTGGAAAGAGTATTCTCCCAGATTAGTCTCATATTTTTTCGTATTTTTCTGATGATCCATGAGGAATTGAGGGAACTCCTTTAACATTGTATACACATGGCTTTTATGTAGGTTTTTCAAAGACCTTTTTCTTTGAAGTCGGTTACTTTTTGGGTATTCAGATTATACAGAGTGGTGACGACGTGCCATTAACATGATAAGTTTACTTGCAATATAAATCATTAAATGTGGCTAAACTTGAGTTCCTCGTCGAAGTTAGATAGCAATGGAAGCACGCACCTCGTAGTCCTTCTCGTGCTGGTCGGCGAACTGGCGGAAGTTGTCGACGATGACGCCGGCGTTGGAGCAGTCGTACACGTACAGCGACGGCGCGCCCATCCACGTCTGCAGGTCGTACATCGACAGCGGGATGTACTGCGTGTACGCCTGGGGGGCACCGGCACCTCGTTATAGGTCAGTTAACGAAAGCTGGCACGTTCACAGTACTCATACCAATGATTTGTTGTTTACAATATGTTTCCAAAATGTTATTTTTTATATATTTTTCCTAGGTACTCAAGGAGCAAATGAAGATCGATTTTTAATAGGCCCATATCTTTGAAAATAAAGAAGCACTAGCGGGATTCGAATCCGGATCCCCTGCGCTATTAAATAGATAAAATTTATATTATGTAAGATAAACTACAGTATGTGGATAGTCACCCTATTGAAGACCCATATCTCCCCCTGCGAGGTGGGCTTGGGCACGCCGTGGCCGTTGTAATGGAACAGCACGCGCTCCTCCTTCGCGTTGCGCCGCAGCGAGCAGCACAGCTTCTTCAGCTGGAAACAACATACCAATGGCTTAGGTCATCATACGGTACTACCGCGTACCGTGGTATAACCCATGTTAGGTGGTTATCTACCTCAAAGACAAACAAGATCTATTAGATAAACATACTGAGGTAGGTTAGAATTGAGACGAACGGCGTCATCATAAATATCGCTAGCTCCAATATTCTTCGGAAGTTTATGACTTTTTTTATATACTGCTCCTTTAGACTTGAAGTGGCTTATCTAAGAATTTTAAGAAAATGACTTTTATATATTGAACGACATAAAAACGTGTATTCTATGCCCAATAAATAATAAAAAATGCCCAATTTTTCAATTACATTGTTGGCGTTTACCAAAAAATACGAATTTTGGATACAATTCTAAAGGTGCGACATGTTTTTATGCCGTTCAATGTATACAAGACATTTTCTTAAAATTCTTAGATAAGCCACTTCAATTCTAAAGGTGCGTCGGCATCTAATGTCCTATGTAAATTTCAAAGCAAATAAAATGTTACGTTAAAAGATAAAACTAAACTAAAGATATTGTCGTGTTTATTGCGTATTGTGAAACTACTTATTATTTAGGACATCCAAGCGAGTAATAAGTAAAGTGGCGTACAAGGTCGGCGTGTTATTAGCACAAGGCCGCGGCGGGGGCAGTTCGGCGGCCCCGGCGCCCGGCGCGCCCTCTAATTATCTAATTGATGCCGGAGAGACAACGCCCTTCGCCGTCTACACTACCGTCCAAAACTGTTCCCAATTTTTATGAATTCGAAACCGCAACACAAATTTCTATCCACCACGCGAGCCGGGGGCTTGAGAGGCTCGGCCAACAATGCATCGGTGTTTGATACCGCATTCCTGATGTCCATGGACGACGATGTCCACCTACCGACAGATGGCTTGTCTGCTCGTTTGACGGTGTTTAAACATAAAAAAACGTGTTCACCGAAACTTAAGTAATCGCTATGTGTTAGGGACAGCATCATACATCCTCGCTGGTGGGGTCGAGCGCCTGCTTGTAGCGCGCGCGCGGCTGCCAGCGCTCGTACTGCGTCTGCAGCGCGTGCCCGATCGACTCCATCGCCTTGCTCTGCGACTGCGAGTTGGGGTCTGCCGGCCAACACACACACACATCACTTCACACACATGTATACCGACCTCTCTAATGTTAAAAAGGAGAAAGCTTATATGGATGTGTTTTACTCTTTCACTCAAAAACTACAGAAAGGATTTTCATAAAATTCAGCACACAAATACTCATAGATATTGCAATCTGTAAAACCGGATCTGGCGTTTTTTACGCATACCGGATCCGCTCACGCCAATATTTGGAAAAATAATCAACCTGTTGCTAGTGTAGCTGCTTTGAATGCCTGCTAATTGTAGAGCAATCTGCTAGCTGTAGAGTAGTTCTACTATTGGAAGTTTATCCCTCCGCTTGCTTGTAACTGTTCATGTTATTTTAACTGATTAATATTGAAGACTCTTATCTCTAATCTGTTAAATATTTTTGTTACTCCTGACAAACGATAAATGTATCACACATATCACAAATATTCAAGAGGTTTAACAAACCACAAAGAACAAAGTTGCTCATCCTGAAACCTAATAATCATACACAATACTTTATCTAATAATTAAAATTTTGTTTTTGTAGCTAGGTAATTCAGTTCATCACTAAAGGTCTTGACATTATTGATATAGGTAAATTATACAGTGTTATCAGCCAAACATTGTTGAAAGTCACAAGATGTGGGAATGACCATTCTTCAAATAAATAAAAATTATATTAATTAAAATAGTCTTGTGTAATTGCTGATAGCTTCTATTTTTATAATAATAAATTGTGCCCTCGCTTTACTTCAGGTACCTAAGTTTTAATACCCATACCTCTGAAGCAACTCCCTTTTGTCATAATGTAAAGAATGACATTTTTCAAATTCAACTGTTCCAGATAGTTTAGCTTAGTTATATTATTGTCCGTCGAAGACTGTCAAACATATAACCAGAAAAAAATCTCTTATTTTTTAAATCTGGATGTGGTTTTTCTGTGTAACAAGTATCTTTTATTTTATACAACGGTTAGTACGCGATAGAAACCCAAACTTTTGCATTTATCTTATAAAAGTGGTATAGTCTAAAAATAATGTATTACAGTACTATTGTACTAGATAAATGAAATTGTAATCAAACACACCAATCCAGCATTCAAGGCGTGCACATGGCTGAGTCTTCACAACGTCCGGAGGGTCCACCCCCAGGTTGAGGCAGAGCACCAGGGCTACGCAGTGTGTTTTATACTGTAACAAGTCGCCAAAAACAATTGTGACATTTAATCTTCACATCATTTTGCACCTTCAGTGGAAAAAAGGCATTAGTTGAAAATTGCAATTTACAGGAGAGCAAAAAAAGTGTTAAAATATCAGTAAGTAGTCAAAGGAATTTACATTACGATTACTTGCACAAAACCGTCAAGATTATTGATGAAATTTTGAAAAAAATTGAGCATATTATGCAGCTTTTGTTCATCTTTCCAATCATATTAATAACTAAAATTCAACGTAAGACAACTTATGCTTTTTTTCCACTGAGGGTGTGATTTTGTTTAGAAATACAAGATACATACGAGAGTATACAAGAGTTTGATAGCAATTTTAAGCAATGGAAATAATTATTATGAGACTCCACAGGAATATAAAATTGTTACAAAAGCTACAATTTAATGAAAGTAAACAATCTAGTGGCAGTGAAGTAAAGGTGTAATGAATGCCTTGAAAAATGTATGGGCCTTAAGCTATTAGTAAAGTTTTAACTATTATTATCGTTACACAGTAATTACGATGAAATTGTTTTAAGTTATATATGGCAGGAGAACTTTTTGAAACAAATCTGCTGTGAATCACTAGTGGTTTCTTTTTAGCCAATTGAATTTAACTTGAAACTTGTTAATTCATATAGGTTTAGGTATCACAAATACTCTTGTTTTATTCTCCTCTGCCACACTACCATAAAGTTGTGAGACCCGAGCCTGTTGGTACATCTCTTAACATAAAGCTCATTAATGAGAAAACAATTCAAGAAAACATAAATTAAGCTGGCATAACTCTAATGAAAATGTTAGGTGTTCTAATTCCTGACGCATTCATTGGATGCAAATGTTTTTTAAGTTGTTATTAGTTGTATTTCACATACAGCAACAAAATTTAATGGGAATAGTAAAAATTTAAGGAACGTTTTATTTTTGGTACCTATATTAATTTTATAAATATTTTGAAAATAGTATCGTTTTTCTTTACAAGAATTCTGCAGTTGTTACTGTAACTTATTATTGATTAAAGATTAATAAACTCCTTATAGTTGGTTCATATATTTCTTTTTTATGATACAGTATCAATTTAAAAGACCGCAGTGCATCCATGTGCGTTTGTTTTCAACATAGTGCCCTAGCTTGCAGCATAATACGCAGTTACGTTGACGAGCAGCCGGCGAACTCGGCTCCTACCTTCTCCTTCACCCTCCAAGAATGCTCCTCGCGTTCCGCACCCTTGATAGGCTCGTTGTGCCTCGGCTTATCGAAGCTAAGAGGCTGATCATCTTCCAAGTCCGAGGAATCACTGTCAGTCTGTTCACTCGCGTTATTCTCCTCATCGTTAACCGCGAGATAAGGAGGCATTTCTGTCATTTTCACTCGACACTTATAAAAAGATTCACCAATTCTGAATGTTCAGCGGATGTAAACACTGGAGGAAAACATTTTCAAAACCTCATAGAATCATGTGCGCGTCCATTTTTCAATACCACATGGGAATAAACAATAAATTCTATTCCGTACTACGGTTGTACCGTACGTCGTACCTTTCATTCATTGATAAATGTTATCATCCTGTCCGTACTTCAGCCTCGGACCCTGGTTGACTTTTTTGTTAGCTACAAAAGAAAAAATTAATAACTTCAAACTTTATATCAAATTACAATATTTTTTTAATGTACCTACTACCTACATAATTTAAAAATTAAAACTAAAAGTTTTTGGGACTTGTTTTATTTAACCCTATATTTTCTTGTGCAAGCCGTACAAATAATAGCGGTATCTGGAGCTGGGGTTAAATACCGGTATCAAGGATCCTTTCAGATAGAGCTCGCGCACGTGAATACGCGATAGTGAAGCCACCAAAGTAAATAAAAACTCAAAAAGCAATAGTATATAGTTTAGAAGTCATCTACGTACTCGTGTCACGTGATCCATATTCAGTACTCTTCAGTACTCTTCGAAGCTTGCGCTTACTGTCCTTATTTATTAACTTTTTGACCCCACCATCCCCAACACTCCCCAACGTAGACTGGTTCTAACTTCTAAATCGAATATCTATGCTCCCCAACTTAGCCTGAGGTCGCAATACGGTTTTTTTTCGTGACAATTAAAACCGCGAAACCGCTCAACCACTATAGACGCACGCACTGTGGTGAAAACCGCAAAACCGCTGTATATTATTAAGTGCAATATTTATTGCTGATTGTTTATCTAATTCTACAAACTGACATGTTCTGGAACAAAACTACAGAAACCATACAATCTATTTTCTATGATTTTTCCCATGCGACTATATGTATGTTTCTACTATACGATGATTTAATAATTTTATTGAGTATATGTTACCACTGTATTCGGACACCACTCTGCGGCAGGCAGAACCATGGACTGAAGCTAGTATACTAGGTATACCTGTCAATTTTTATGGAATCCGTCATAAAAATTGACAGGTATTAGGGATGTTCGATCCAGGTGCTTTGTATTGATATGGATCGTATTGGAGTGTATCGATCCAGGTATCGATCCATGTGCTTTGATACGATTTTTTGGATCGGTCCGGATACCTGTCAGGTATTATACCTACCTTCCTTTTCTGGGAGTCATTTTGTAACATTTCGCGGCTTAAAAATCAGTCGCAGAAAAAACCAACGTGCCGCTAGCGCGGCTGTTTGTATAGGATTCCTTGTGTTACAAAGTTACACGAATAAAACCGCAGCGGAAAAATCGTCGTACGGCCGGCCGCCGCGCGATGGCATACATAGTGTTTAAGTACTCTGTGGAGGCATATTCTTCTCTTCTTTGAAAAGAGTGTTGCCATGCCATATCCTATTTAATTTTATTAAAAAATGACTTCGAACCCCTATTTTTGCTACTTAGGGGATGAATTTCCAAAAATCTGTTCTTAGCTGTTTTCGTATTTTTATTTTACCGTGCCGACAAAACACATGATAGTTTTCAGCACACGAGCATGCAGCGCAATGTAAACCACTTTAATATACTACCTGAGGCGCGGGTGGAAGGGGGCGTGCTCCAGAGAATGTATTTAAAACTAGCTGACCCGGCGAACTTTGTATCACTTTTTTTTCTACAATAAAAGTAGCCTAAGTTACTCCTTGTTACATCAGCTATCTGCCAGTGAAAGTCCCGTCAAAATCGGTCCAGCCATTTCAGAGATTAGCCGAAACAAACAGACACACACAAAAATTGTAAAAATGTTGTTTTGGTATATGTACTGTGTATACATCCAAATGCACTTAGTAAAAAGCGGTTATTTTAATATTACAAACAGACACTCCAATTTTAGCGTGCTAGTTTATAGCATGTTTATTATCAGCATTGTGATGTTTGTCAAACGTCGCTTTAGTCGAATTTAGGGCGGCTTACTGCTTAAAAGTAGTATACTGACTCCTTTGTCTCCATGTTCGATGCTTACCCTATCCATACGATGATCAGTGTCGTAAGAGTAAATCCGTTCCACTGGTGGTAGGGCACCTCCATGGGATTACATTGGTATAAACTGCTTTTAATAATTAGTTAATTACCATTATTATTATTGTCATTTCTCCATGGGGTCCGTCTGGATAGCTACCCTGATTGAGCCGCCAAACGACTCGACGTTTGTTTCGTGCTTTTCCTCCAACTACCATCTTTTATTCCCCCCCCCCTGTATAATGATAACAACCAGGAATGACGGCTCTCTGAAGCACGTATGCGCTCAAGTTTTTTCGTTGTCCAAATTCAATCCAACTACCTCCCGCACCCACAGTTAACTTGGCGGTTGATCTCCTAAGATCCAAATAAATTAGTAATGAAAGTAATAAAACATGACAATATTTCAAGGAATACTTTACTAGTTTATTGAAATATCTATACACATTATAAAATGAAGTCCCTCGGCCGCGTTTATCTGTCTGTATGAACGCGATAAACTCAACAAACAAACGGATTTTTGTGCGGTTTTTACCAATAGTTATGTGTGAAGAAGGTTTAGGTGTATAATTCGTTATGTTTTTATGTAAGTTGACTGAAATCCACACGGGCGAAGCTGCGGGCGGAAGCTAGACGAATGATAAAATATAAAGTAGGTAATGAATTTGTTAAATTCCTTACAATGCAAAATATTGAAATAAAGTTCTTTATGTAGGTACATTACAAAACAACTGTAACTATACTCGTAGTAATTAAACAAAAGCTATATCAAAGAGTTATTATTTTATTGTAGTTCGAATTAAATTAAACATTATTATTAACCTCATTATTACTTGTAAAAAAACTACGTAAATATGGATTAGTAGGTATTCTGTTTATACAAAACAACAAGGAAAAATAATACAAGCCACCTCATACCAAAGCACCATTCGTGATAACAATATACATTGATTAGTGTACTCATTAGCTAATTAACATTAAAATATTACAATTACTTTACAGAGTTAACGATTATGTTTTGGGAGCAGTTCCTATTATAAATAATTCTAACTAGGAGTACGTTGAGCAAGTAGGCGGATCACATGTTGACCGCGCTGCAGACGCTGCAGCTGGCGCAGTCCGCGCCGCCCGGCACGCACTCTATGTGGAACGAATGCCTGCAGTTGTAAACTATTAAGTCCGATGCGTTCGACAGGTCCTTGATAATGATACGTCTATGGCACACACAGCACAGAAACTCGTCAGTCACCGATATTCCCCGCTGCTGTCCTATGATTAATTTTTCGTGCAGGTCAAAGTAGTTTCGCAGAGTTATCACCTTGCAGGCTTCCTGGACAGACAGCTGCAGGTGGTAGTTGCACATCATTTTCACCAGCGACTCCTTCAAGTCCTTAATTTCACATCCCGATTGAATGTTCTGAATTAACATTCGCGGGTCCACGTAGTTCCCGATGCGCTTCAGGAGCAGCGTGACGCACTCCGGCTTGTGCACGGTCTGCTTGATGAGGTCGGTCCACAGCTCCATGTCGTTGTGTTCCTGGCAGAAGTTTATGGCTTGATCGATGTCGTCCAATTTCTCGATTATGATTTGAAGCGCTTCTCGCGTGTTGCCTATCCGGCCGAGGAGGAACACCATCTCGGGGTAAAGATTATTGCTTTGGCACACGTCTAAAGCTTCTTGTATCGGGTAATTGTCGCTACATTTTAGGAAAGGCAGCAGCTTTTCCCTCGCGAATCTTGCGTAGAGTCTAACTAGCTTTCCATGATATCGTCCATTCGGCTCGATTTTGCTATACGCATCCAAATACTTAAAGAGGTATAGGTCATTTTTTTCTAGTTGATTCTCAATCACTTCAACCGGAATTTTTTTCACTAAATAAATGTCATTCTTATCTAACCTACTGTCTGCCGCACCGAAAGACGTTTTCTTTTCTGGGAGAAGTATTGAAATAGCCCTGTCACAGTCGAGATTCATCAGGTCTAATATCTTGTCGTGTATCACAGAATACATGTTGTGTTTGGTAATAAGCTCGAAAACATCTTTATGTTGCAACGTCAAGTAGGCAGTCAACGCCTTGTCATACTTTTTCTGGTAACGATACAAAAGTGCTAGAGCTTCCAAGTAAATGTTTTTGTCCACTTCCGTAGACAGCAGGTGCATCAAAACTTCGTTAATAACAACTCCCGTTTTGTATAAGGTTGGATTCCACTCTTTGACTAGTTTTAAAAATCCTTGGGAATCTACTTTCAGATATTCGTAAAAGATTAGCTCGTATATGTGCGAACTTAATGCCTGGTCCGGAATTCGAGGAACGTAAACACTGACCGCTCTAAGTTGGTTTACTTTGGCGAATTTTAGTATCTGATTTTCCCACAGCACTTTGTCATTCTTACAAATCCGCGCGCACAGGATAGCAGCCTCGTCGTATAGCTGTTCCGATAACAAATGATCTAAATACTTGACGCCGACCGTTACTACGGAATGTTTTGAAGTCTTACCTCCCACTTCTTCTAGCACTGACATGGCTCTTTCGAATCTTTCGTTTTTAGTTAGCCATTTGACTCTATCGTCAATGTCGTAAGTGCTGGCAACAATTATTTCTTTAGGAGAAACTATGAAGAATCGATTCTCCTCGATAAGCATATCTAAATGATAGTCATTGCAAGAGTATTCCTCATATCCTCTGATGTTTAAGCTGTCGGTTGAAATTTCACAAAATTCGCAGTCCTTGTAGTCGGCGACGGAGAGGACAGGCCTCTGCGCCTTTCCAGTTTTAGCGTCGCATTCCTTCGGCACGCCGAGCAATACGAGCTGATCGTCTAGTGGTCCCAGTCCGCTAATGTAGTAGTCAGTTTGGAAGGTGTACACCGGATCAACCAGGTACTCCGTCACATCTCTGGTCTGCAGTTCTATTTGGCTTCGTTTGCGTATTACACATATTCGAACTGTATCAACCCATCCTATCATGAGTGTCCTAGGGGCTGACCAGAGCAGATTGCAGCGATAATCCTCGATGGACCTGTTCGGTGATTTTTCCCACTGAA
This sequence comes from Thymelicus lineola, assembly GCA_963932265.1. NCBI lineage: Eukaryota > Metazoa > Arthropoda > Insecta > Lepidoptera > Hesperiidae > Thymelicus > Thymelicus lineola. Next base: position 554,321 of record OZ010691.1, read on the forward strand.
TGAGGCCGAGAGAACACCGCGCTACGAGGTCATAGACGCGCACTCCGACCTCGCAAGCCCAAGCCACGAATCGTTCGTGCCAGGCCATAGCCTGCACGTTCCCTTCACATTCACATAGAACAGTGCTTCGTAACCGATTTAAGAAAGTCTTTTCGTATAGTGTCAGCTTTGTGTCACCTGCAAATTAAGAAGAAAACAATAAAATGAATGACATTGTTACTTTACACAAATTTTCAAAGTTATTTCTGTTAAGAAATAAATTGTCAATAGTCTCAGTGACAGAAAACATTACGAAAAAAGCTGCATATCTAAAAATTCTCCATATTGTTGACGAGGGTGTGTGAAGTTCCAACTTGCAACTGGCCTGTGTGGTGGACTACGATTGTGAGAAGAGACCTGAGCTCAATGAGGGATGAGATTGTTAAGTTAAAGCTGAGCTAAGTAAAACTGTTTAAACAGAAGGAACTTCTCATTTGGTGGTATTTTTTTAATGAAAGGATGTATGTCGACATTGGTCTCATATTTATCAATATTTAGATCTAATGATCTCATAGCTTGTGTCGATCCTAAGTGATCTACAAAAGTTAAGCAACAGCGGGTGCAGTTGGTTGTTGGATGGGTGACTGCTAGTGGTAAAAATTCTTGAGCATTTCCATGCTTCGCAAGGCACGCAAAGACTTCGGTCCCGGTTGTAATCATAAGATAACATTAGTTAAGCCATGTCGGAGGCCCTCGAATGACATAAAAACTTCTGACACTCGGGTTGGCCACTAACCCCTCCACCAATCTGCACTGGAACACTCAATGTAGGAGTTTTAATTGTGTGGGGTGTTGCACTGGCAGGCAACACTTGCACATTATGTCAGGTGTTTAGAATATTAATATATTCAAATAATGTCACAATAGAATGTGTTCTATTGTGACAAGAGACTTCTATCTGAGACACGAACCGGGGTAGACATAATATGTAATGTTATTATAAACAATATTATTATAAAGTGTAAATATACAGTATTCACAATATAGAATATAATGAAGTGAGTGTGTTTTGAATAGCCCCTCTCCTCCAAAGTCCAGACATATCAAAAAGAAACCTCCAACAGGTTATGGGCCCAGAATATTAAAAGATTAAAATTTATTGAAAAACCAGTGATTTACATAGCCTACATTATAACCTTGGATACCAGTTGTTTATATGAAAATAAGCATAGCAACCAGTGATTAATAGAAGAAACACAAATGAATATAATCGTGAATATGAAGTCAAATGAAGTTCGAGAAGATGTTGGATAAGGCGAAATAATATAGGAAGAAATGATAGAAATGGAATTAATGAAGTTCGAGAAGATGGTGGTATAAGGCGAAATAATATAGGAAGAAATGATAGAAATGGAATTAATGAAGTTCGAGAAGATGTTTGTATAAGGAGAAATAATAGAGGAAGAAATGAAAATCGAGAAGAAAGAGAAAGAATTGTAGATATTCAAGAAACAGATATATTTGGTGAAACAAATGAAGATGAAACAATTGACAGTGGAACAAATGAAAATGGAACAAATGATAGCAGATTAACAAATGGAAATCTGGTGGAGAATCCGAGAAGTAATGAGGATATGGAATGGAAGATGGAGAATTTTCGAAATTTAATATGAACAATGTGAGAGATTGCAGCTACCCGAGTATTTTGGTGGAGCAACATCCATCAGTCAAGGTAGATAAGAAAATTTTTCAAAAGTGAACTTATTGTGTTTCGGGGGAAATGGGTTGTTTTTTGTTAGTATATAAGTTTTATAGGGGAATTTAAATGTTGTTTACAACAATAAATATAACTAAAAAGAGACAAAGATAATTCAATAATTAAGGGGGTGTTGATAATTTCAATAAATAAACAATTAAGGGGGTGAATAGTGAATGTAATTGTTCATTGATTGAACATCATAAAAAACAATAGTTACAAGAAGTCTGTTTTATATGTATATGTCTCTTTTATAGTTTTGTTTTATTGTTGTTTTAATAATTATTTGGAATTTGTTTTTAGTATTTAAAATAAAATAATCTCTGCTGATATTTGGATATAAGTGAAGAAAATTTGGGAAGTGAAAGAGTGTAAGGGATAGTGAAAGGTTGTATGTGTTTTCGAATTCAAGGGTGTTGAGTCTAAATTTGTGTGGAATTGTATTTAGTAGTTTATGGGTGTTGAGTTTGACTGGTTTGAGTATGAATGGCAATGGTGGATGGGATTAATGTTTTATTTATTTATTTAATTTGAAGTTGACTTATTATTGAGTAGTTGTAGTGGTGGTTTTAAGTGGACTTATAGAAGTTCATATTGTGAGTTGTCGAGAAGGAGTTTAAGGAGTTTTAAATAAACTTATAGAAGTTTATGCTGTGAGTTGTCGAGAAGGAGTTTGAGGTATTTGAATAAACTTATGGAAGTTTATGCTGTGAGTTGTCGAGAAGGAGTTTGAGGTATTTAAATAAACTTATAGAAGTTTATGTAGTGAGCAGTCGAGGAGTTTAAGATTATTATAAGATATTTGTATGTATTGAGTGGTTGAGAAGGAGATAATTTTAAATAAATTTTGTTTTATGTATGGAGTCGAGAAGGAGTTTAAGATGATTATAGTTATTGATGTTTTATGTGGCGAGTCAAGAAGTTAAGGTTCTTGACGTTATATAGTTGAATGAAAGTACATGTTTGGTCGAGTATGAGTTGGACAAGTGAGAAAGGGATTTATAGAAGTAACATTAAAGTTGGTATTCAGTTTGAAAGGTTGGATTGATAGTTGTTGGCTGAATTGGAATGGAGTTAGGTGGAAGTAATTGAATGTAAGTGGTTGTGAGATTTGAATGTATAATTAGGCATGTATGGAAGGTAATGTTAATTTATGAAAGTTAGTGAGTTGTGTGGTTTTAGTATAATGTATTAAATTATATACAGGGGTTAAATATGTGCAAGTGTTGAGGGGGTGTGTAGGAGTTTTAATTGTGTGGGGTGTTGCACTGGCAGGCAACACTTGCACATTATGTCAGGTGTTTAGAATATTAATATATTCAAATAGTGTCACAATAGAATGTGTTCTATTGTGACATAAAGACTTCTATCTGAGACACGAACCGGTGTAGACATAATATGTAATGTCATAATAAACAATATTATTATAAAGTGTAATTATACAGTATTCACAATATAGTATATCATGAAGTGAGTGTGTTTTGAATAGCCCCTCTCCTCCAAAGTCCAGTCATAACAAGAAGAACCTTCCAAAACTCAAGGGTAGAGACCCATGCTCAGTAGTGGGCCATTAATGGGTTGAAGCCAGATCTAATGATGGGATCCTGATGGGATGAGAATTTGAGGGAAATCTACAAATTTTAAAAGCATATTATATATGGTAATTTTTATATGTGTAGTGACGATTAAAACAATTTTAGTGGTCCTTATTAAATGCAATTTTGTTTAAATTTTGATTTATTTCCTCATTGCTGGATAAGGTTAATATTTTATTACTTAAAAACTTTATTAATTTTTATAAATAACAAAACAATTTGTTAACAGAAACATAATTAATGTTATATCTCTTAAGCATAATGCATAATCTTGTACTATTTAATGACTATCCATAAAAGGAACATTGATATAATAACATAGTGTAAAACTAAAAAACAATACTGCATCAATATTTCAATTATTAAGTTTCTATAAAAGGTTGTCACTTAAGTATTATAATTCACAGCATCTTCATTTAAAATATCATTATTTTCATACAGTGCAAACATAATAATACTGATCCTCCATGAACCATGGCAGTATTGGTTCAATCAGATAAGTGCATCAATCAATCAAATTATATCTTAGATGACAAGAAATTGTTTTATTGTTTTCAATTTTAACAACAAAGTTCTTTTGGGTTCACAGCTGAAGCATTGATCATGTCTTGGACACTACTGGCATGCACTTTTTAGGCAGTGGAAAAAATTCACCATCATGTGATTGTGACAGCACCTTCGAAATGGCTTATAAATGTTCCTAAACTCAGACAAAAAATTATAATTCATTGCAAAGTTACCCAAGAAAACAAATATTTTCTATATCCTCTCATCTGTGCGCCATCCGCGGGGGGGAGGGGAAATTTTGGAAAATTTTATTACGCGCGCGCTTTATAATATGATATCTCAAAATTATAGTACGAGAGCTATGTGTAATGCTTATGTCGTTGGAATCGTTATGAAACAAGCTAATCATTAAAAGAAATATTAGTCATGTATTGTTTTTTATTGTATTCATAATTTTAATGCGAAAAAAAATATGCGAAATAAAAAAATAAATAAAAAGAAAAAATCGTCACAATTACATGAAACAACCATTATTTCGTAATTATTATGTTTCATTTACATAAATATCCATAGTTTAACATGAATGAATAAAAATAAACCATAATTAACTAAAAAATCGATTAAAAAAACATTTAAGATTTGCGGGGGAGGGGGGGGGACATAAACATGTCTTTTAAAACGTCTAATACTCATTGTGGGTGTGGTTTATAGACTTGAAATATTTTTATTTGCCATCCTTGTTCTTTTCCCTATACATTGTATAAGTTTGATAAAGATAGGAAGAGACTATGAAGCACAGTGACATTAAATGTGAGAGCGCCTATTAAGAGCGCTTAATAAGCGCTCTCACAGTTCTCGCACATTTGACGGGATAAAATAAATCAGGTAACAATGTAAACCTAGTCTCTGACTCTGAATTTAAAAATTGTAATAATATTCTCTTAAGTCACAAGGTCAGGTTTTGAAGCTCTTTGAATGAATAATGCATGAAATATGAATGTAAGTAACAGCTTGCATTAATTATAGCTGCCCATACTTACAATTTGCATTATTAACAAAGGTAATCTATTTAGCCACACAAGAAGAAATATTACACCACATCACAAAACATTAAATTTGTGACATGCTGAAGTAAATTATATTTTGAGACTTACTTTGACAAAGCCATAGAATTAAAGTTACCTGTGAGAAACCTTCTTCCAGAGCCAGACTTGAAATAGTAAGGATCTATTGCAACTGATTTAACCAGTCGTCCGATTGTCAAGTTGTGAGTGTTGTCATTGGAGTACAGGCCGTACACTAGCACCTTTCCGTCATCCGAGCAGCTGGCGATGTAGTCCCCGTTCAGGTCCACCGATATCTTGTTCACGGCGATCGCATGTGCCTGAAGGTCCCTCTGGTTCTTTTCCTGTGATATCGGCACGGTGTTACCCTCATGGTCCAACAGGTGTATGACGCCCCATTGGGTCCCGATGCAGATAAACTTGGTGTGCACGCAAATACAGCTCACTGCGTCGTTCAACAAAATGTTTTCGATATCATTTTCCATTCTGTTGTATTTTAACTTTGGCTCCTCGTCCGGAGTGAGGCTATCGCAACTTTCAACGTTCAACGCCATATCACTCATTTGAACGTCGAGGACAACCATTAAATATTAGCACATATTCAACAAATTAAATAAATAACACTAGTTATAATAATATGGACCTCGTTTCCTATTGTACTTCGATTGATTGCAATATTTTTGTATTCAATTTTACAATTATTTGTCATCCCTTGTTACTGTCAGAGACTTGACTCATGTCACTCATAAGTCATGACTGACATTATTGATATGACAGGAGTACAGAGACTAAAGATATATATTGTATAAAGCAAAGTTGTATAAGTGGGTACTCTGTATTCCGTGGTATACTTTTATTTAATTCAATTTTATTACTTTATGTTTGATAGAACATTTTAATTTTTATACTCCTAATTCAATGCTACTTCCCAATTCATTGGGCTCATGTATGCCTAAAATTATTTGTGACATCGGTAAATGTCTATTTTTCTTTAATCATTGGTAAACATGAAAGCAATAAATAAATACAAATACCAACATTATAGCCAACTGCAGATTTAGTTGAAACCCATTATAGTAGTAGGTACTCTTCATGCGGTTTCCTTTGCTAGGATATAGTAGGTACCTACTATATCACAATTAAAAAGTAAATGATGATGGCGCCATAATATGAATTAGGACGGCGCGTAAATCCTAATTTAAAATTTTAATTCAGCCACCTGCGTCGCGTTATTATTTACGAGTGTAATTCAAAAAAAATCTAGAGAGTAAAATCTTATTAATTCTTCTTTATTTTCTGCCCTTATTAATGATGAATTCCAGACATTTTAATACTCAACGATATGATAGTTACTTAACACCATTTGGAAGAAAAGTATTAGGAAATTTGGTCAAAAATTTTGTAGAAAGTAGGTATTTCCATAATAACTTATTTTGGTGCGAGTTAGTATCCTTGTTAGTAGTAAATAGCTTGATACAGCTATAGATTGGTATAGGTCCGTTTGCGAAATATTCGGCTTTAAAGTGCTAATTTTGGTTCGTGTCCCCCAATGATGTTATCATTGGTGTCCCCCTTGGTGTTGTTGGTGTTGGCTGGTAAGGACCAGCGAAATGGTACCTAGGTGTAACATAATGGACATGTAAAAAAATTTCAACAGTTGTATATCATATTATGATTAATTTAAAAGAAAAGCTATAGCTAGATTAGCTTAAGTAGTTAATGATTAATAGTCGATGAACTACGGAACCCTACATTGCGCATGGCCTATTGGCATTTGGCCGGTTTTAATTGCATTTATGTTAAGTTTGCTTGGCGTAGGTACCTATAATATAAACTTAATACCTATAATATAAAATTATTAACCATTCCGTAAATACTCGAAGTCAATTTATTAAAAATATAATTTTCGTGTTTAGGAAATGAATGCAACAAAATTCAAGTTCGAGGTCGATACAACTATGACAATGGTCAAATTAAACAAATTTTAAAGTAGGTACAACCTTACTTTACACCATAATACATTTAAGCAGTCAGCAAGTACAGTCAGTAGTTAGTAAAAAAAACAATCATATTGTTTTTTTAGAAGTTGAAGTATAGTTTTGTGTAGGCCTAAGTGCCTAAGCCACACAAATATATTTACTTTGTATTATTAAACTTTATGATTTTTTTTAAATTTTAGTTTTGGCGATTCATATATTCCTCCAACGCGTGAGGCAAATGTATGTGTTAAAGAATCTCATAATAATGCCTTAGAAAAAAAATCGACGCTTACCGCTCCACAAGATGTTGAATTGTCTGTAATGACATCTAAAGGATTATTAAAAACAGCTACTGTAAATGAAATAACTGTCGAAGACACAGAAGAGGATGCTTCCATAGCGCTGAAAAATGCCTCAGGCAGCCATTTTGCGACTGTAGTACCTGTAATAGACGAATTTAATAACAGAACTAGTTCCGATGATGTTAGAGAATTTAAAGACCACATAGAATGGGATGATATATTTGACACACAATTATTAAATGATTTAAACGTTTTGGATACCAATTCAAACATTATCACTGGAAAAGAAATTGTAGATGAGAGTGATTCTTGCGCTGTATATGTAAGTAATTTATGCGTTAATAACATAGACAGTAAGACAAGAAAACCTTTAGATAGAAGCATGTTAAATCATCCTATAGCAGATGGAGAAAACCTGAAAACCAACGATATCATTTGTAACGATAATAACATAACATCCGATACATCGGAAAATTTAGTAACAAAAAAAGGTAAAGTAAAACGTGCAAGTGTTAACAAAACTGCAAATGTTATATCTAAGAAAGTAAAAATCCCCCCTAACGAACTGCAAAAAAATGTCTTCCGAAAACAAAAATATGCAAAGGCTGTTAAAAACTGGCTTCAAAATGTAGAGCCGGAAAAAATAGAAAACGACATTGAATTACAAAGGGGCTGGGATAAAGTAGAAGGAGAGATGATACAGGAATCAAGTAATCAGGAGGTACAAAAAAATATAAAAAAAACTGTCCAAGCCCAATTGACAAACAAGGGAGGGATTATGAAATTCGGAAAGCCAAAACAAAACGAGCTAGCAGAAACACCAAAACTCATGGACTCTACAACTAAAACCACTGTCAATAGTGCTGGGAGTAATACAATTAAGGAAAAAAAAGTGAAATCTAAATTTGTAGCACCAGTGAAATCGCAAATACCTGTGAAAGATATATACTACGATATTAACAATGTAAACGATGATAGTTGTAAGGAGCACGTGACAGAGTTAGGCGCTGTAAAAGATCAAGAGATCAATATGATTCTTACATTCAGGTTATCTATTTTTTTAGTTACGTAGATTGGTACAATCTCCCATGCTACAATTCGCAAACACAATAAACTTCCAGACAGGTAATATGCGGGTAGTATATGAAGTTAAAATCTGAACAAGTTTATTTTCCTCAGCAATGGATTCTGCCAACTCAACAGTCATTATACGGAGGATACTTGCCTGGCGGATGGAGTTATCTTTGAAATTAATAACGACATTTACTACTGGAAGAGTGTCTACAAAACCTTTTGGTAATGAAACAAAATCACAGATATCTAAAGTTTATATCGTTGTATTCTACGAATAAATATAACTAAACTTATTATCATTTTTAGTAACACAATGGAAAAACTAATAAATAACAATACAATTGTTTGCTATGCTGGTAAAAGCTTGTTAAAATATTTCATAGCGCAATGTGACATTAATATTGTGAGTACCGAAGTTAAGGTGCTAGACTTGCAGGTAAGCTACCAAGATTTACATATAGGATAATAAACTAACACCATTTGGACTTAAATGCCCAATAAATCTCAAGTAATCTTTAAGTGAGTCTGGTACACTCATGTAAATGACCGCCAACTGCCGGCATAACCTGGTCGGTCCATCACATGGTTGACCTTCTGCGCGGCCTAGTGCCTTCTACTTTGCCTCGGACAACAAGCAGTGCCAGATTTATATTTTTTATTAGTGTAGGCCAATTAATTTCCGCCGCCCCATGTATAATAACTACCTTTCTAAAATAATAATTTTCCATTCATAGGCACTGAATTAATCACTAAGAAAGTGCGTAAAAAAACAAGAATTACAAGTTTTTGCGACACTTTTTAATAGTAAAATCATCTATGTCATCTTCTGAAATCTGCCGCCCTTAGGACGCTGCCGCCCCTAGGCCGCGGCCTATACGGCCTTTTGACAAATCCGGGACTGAGTCAACAAGTCGTTTTATGGAGTCATTCCGTCGCCGTGAGGCGTGTCCAAAGAATGTATGCGTTTGTGAACAAGAGCTGAAAGGCGCTCTTTAATGCCGAGTTCTTGATGATTGAGACATGGTGCGAAATTAGGTCCACGAAATTCCGAGCATTCGTCTCCAGCACCACATCTCCATAGCATCTACTTTAAGTTAGACTCACTACCAACCGAGACAAGTGGCGACCACGACCGCTCTTACAAGAGCGATACGACAAGAAGAAATCTATAAGCATTTCCGTTTGGTGCTATTGCAGATTGGCGGTAGTCTCATAGATCCTAACAACACCCCGGACAGCTTCACAAGTCTCCAGAAGCTGTTGTCGTTTGTCCCGGAGTACAGGGTGGACACGGAGTGCGCGCGGCAGAAGAGCGCGTGGTACCTGGCCGTGCAGCGCGACTGCTGCGCCAAGCTGCGCGCCGCACTCGCCGATTACCAACTTTGGAACGTGTTTGTTGAAATAGAAATGCCAGTCCTGCCGATCATTGCCGGTAGATAGTTTTATGAAAAATTTCGTTTCAGGTGCTAGAGTACCTTAGGTTCTGATAGGAGTTTTCAAAAGGAAGTGAATAAATTGAAGAGCAACATTACTTGAATGAAAGTGTATTCTAATGGTCCAATTCCCAAAAATCATTAAAAGAAGACTGCCATAGTAATGGCATCATACTTCTAACTTTGTGCTTGTATCTAATGCGTCTGCTTTTTAATTGGCTCTCGGCTCCCAACAGCGTTGCCTACTGCCGCTAACAAAGCATACGCACTGCACCTTTATATTTCGGCTAGAAATGGAAGTAGCGGGCGTGTGCGTGGATACTGAGCGGCTGCAGGCGATGGAGACCACCCTTGAGCGGCGGCTGCGGGCGGTGGAGCGCGCCTGCCACGCCGCGGCCCCACGCGCCTTCCAGATCAACTCCTCGCTGCAGGTGCGCACCATCCTCTACGACGAGCTGCAGCTCGACGTCAAGGGCAACGTCCGGGTCCGGGAGACCTTGGCCAAGGGAGACAAATCTACGTCGGAAACTATGGTGAGTACGGAACTGCCTTGCCTTGGAACTGCTTGGGCCAACAGCAGCTGACCATTGGCAAAAAGTACTTTCAGCGACAGTGGTTACCCGTTGTGAGAAAAAGGTCAAGGGAACAAACTATTGTGCCATATGTAATGTCCACAGCTCCGCAGCCTCATGGCGGTGCACCCGCTGCCGCGGCTGATCCTAGAGTATCGTCACGTCCACAAGGCGCACGCCACATTCGTCGCAGGCATCGCTAACCAAGTCAAGGACGGCGTTATTAAACCTACATGGTAAGTCAGTAAATCACATTTTTACCGTGTCCATGTGCCGTTATTCGCTAATATCAAATCAAATTCATTTATTTGCTCGAAAGTGGGTATATAACAATGTCTTATGGTGCGTCTATGGCAAATGAGTATGGTTACGGCAAATCTGGCATCAGTGTCTGATCTGTGATTGTAACGTCAACTTTATAAGATTTAAGTCTGATTGCCTGGTCATACAAAACTTTCTAAATCAAACTTCTGATCATTCAAGTTGAAATGCGTGCCTTCGTCATAAAGCATATTCACAAATCCTGTAGGGAGCAAATGGCGGCTGTAACCGGTCGCATCGCCTGCAACAACCCCAACCTGCAGGCGATCCCCAAGGCTCCCTTCAGTCTCGTCCTGTTTCCCACTGAGACTACCGAAGAGGAACTCTTGACGGGTATGATTATTGACTCGCCTGAATTAAAAAAAATTAAACTCCCTTTATCCGACACCCGCACTTGAGTTCGTAAGTTGACGAGTGCTGAAACACATTCCACCACTGAATGGTACTCATGGTCTAACCATCACTCTGCTAATTATGGCACCATTTGGAAATTTGAGAGTTTTTTCTTCGACATGATCAAACGACTGCTAAGGACCGTAACCGATATCCGCAGTGTTCCCAAGGAAAAGTGGAAGAATGAATTTTTGTTATGCGTCTTCGTGTATTTAATACTACAGGTATTAAATACATTATCTTTGAAAGAAGTAAATCTTTTGACGTTGTAAGGTAGGCTGTCTTTGTAACTTCGGTGACCCCGGCTTGGCAGAGCCGAACGAGACCCTGAACTTCCGCTCGGTGTACATGCCACGTGCCGGCCACGCGCTCCTGGCGGCGGACTTCCAGCACATCGAGTGCCGCGTGTTCGCCGTGGCCGCCGCCGACACCGGCCTGCTACACGCGCTCGCCAGCCCCGACCTCTTCCGCGTTCTCGCCGCTAAGTGGTACGTCATCTGCTCACACTTGCATACCCAGCTTCTGGCCAGGGGGAACCACGCAGACGACATGCCTGATGGATTATTACGTGGAGATTGTACCTATATGGATGTCGGAATAGTGGCCAATTCAACGTCGAACCTTATCTATGTCAAGTTTGGTGCACTTGCACATATAATGAGGATGAGGACTTGAAGTTTTTGGAGGGTCAAATTCTTGACGTACTGAAATTTTTAAGGGCATTTTACTTCTTTCACTTTTTTACCAAAGTTACACCTAGTTGCTATAGAAGGTTAGATATAAAACATTTGCCTAGTTGAGAGTTCCGCGTGATATCATAGATTGATGTTTGTCCTTTTTCTGCGACCATGTTTGTGGTGATTCTACATCAGGTTGGGCAAGGGAGAGGCGGCAGTGTCGGGCGCGGACCGCGAGCGCACCAAGCGGCTGGTGTACGCCAGCCTGTACGGCGCCGGCGCGCGCCGCCTGGCCGACATCCTGGGGCTGGGCTACGACGCCGCGCTCGCCGTGCAAGCCAGCTTCAACAGTACGACCTTCACTGTATCACAACTGTATCACCGCACGATGCGTCACTCCGTGACGTCACGAGCCCGCGCTTGTGCTGAAGCTCGAGCGATCCTCTTGCTGTACTAGTCCCAAGCAAAACGTTCGGAGCTGGACCGCTCCCGAGGCATGACGCCATGCCTACCTATAGGCATCATTCATCATGTCGCATGCATCTGTATCTTTAAGCACAGAATACTTTAAGTACAAGGCCTAAAAATGTTTATCAGACTAACACAATAAGCGTTCATGCAACAGAGGTTTGCAAGATAACTTTGAGATACTTTGACCCATTCATAGGGTTTCCGAGGAACTTCTTGATATCAGCGAGTACCGAGATCTTTAACTACTCGACGATCTTACATATCCACTAAAAGCCTCTCCGTCGTCCGGCAATGCGAAGGTTCTAAAAGCACCTCTCCCCCGAAAGGGCTTGGCTGTTTCAAAATGAAACTACTTACATAGGTTCTATACGAATACTATCAGTGGTGTCGTGTGGTGGGTGTGGCAGGAACGTTTCCATCTCTGAAGAGCTTCGGTCGGTCGGTGGTGGGGCGCTGCCAGCAGGCGGGCGGCCGGCTCACCACGCTGTGCGGCCGCAGCAGGACCTTCCCCAACATATTCAGCGGAGACCCCGCGCTCCGGGCGCAGGCCGAGCGACAGGCCATCAACTTTATAGTGCAGGGTTAGTTGTGCTTCTCTTATCTAGAGAGATAGGTTTTGTTCGGCTTTCTGGGATCACCGGGGCCCAGCAGACTTAGGATACTTTTCCTAAAATATCCACGACGACGGGTCAATACCTCCCACTGCAGATGTAGTTCCATTCCGATCTGGACATATGGATAGTGGTAAAAGAACAAAGTTTATCGGCGGATCTGCCCCCTAGACAACTCCTTCTGTAGTAGTTGTGCTCAGGCGATGCTCGCGTCTGTATGATTGTCCTCCACTTTAACACTCTCTTAATGTCCCTGGCTTACCTGCGGCTTAACTTTAATTAAAGTGAGTATTATTAATGGCTGCAGGGTCGGCGGCGGACCTGTGCAAGCTGGCGCTGGCGGCAGCGGCGCGCCGGGTGCGGGGGGTGCAAGGGGTGCGGGGGGAGCGAGGGGCGCGCCTGCTGCTGCAGCTGCACGACGAGCTGGTGTGGGAGGTGCCGGAGGAGGACCTGCCGCACGTCGCCGGTACATGCACACACACACTTTGTTATACCTTGCTGATGACTAATGAATGTGCGATAGACTATGAAACCGGGTTACAGTTCATGGTATCTTGTGTAAGTGTTCGTGTCAACTGTGAGTGAAGTCAATACAATATCAGTAACCGAGGGCACCTACCTATTCTTGATAACAACGGACGAAATTGATGCAAAATATTATGCAGTCCGTATCAAGTAGGTATGCAATTTTGATAATACCAAAAAATACATCACAGACAAAAAAGCAGACTACCCGATCCTCATGCTCAGTTTATTTTGTGACGAATACATAATAGTACAATACAATCCAGCTTTATTATACATTCGTCCGTCTGTGAAGCGCGACCACTCACCAACAGATGGCGTTACATGTTGGACGTCTTTGTCGGGTAGTTTAAAATCTCAATGCAAACCAAATGATTTATGATTGTCGACAGCTGAAATCAAATCAGTGATGGAGGGCATCGGCTCGTCGTGTGGAGTGGCGGTGTCGCTGCCCGTGGCCGTGAGCGCCGGCCGCCACTGGGGCGCCATGGAGCCCTACCCTCCCCCTCCCCCCACCCCGCACCACTAGACATTGACTCCCTCGCACCCCGCACCTGTCCTTATTCACACACTGTGACTGGAAATAGTTTAGTAATGTAAAAGTGCCAATATTTATAAGTCGGCCAACTATAATTTTAGTTGTAACATTTTAAGGGAAACTTTATTGATTACTGTTTATAGAATAAAATTGTCCCGTTATATTGAAATACATTTATTTGACGTAAACAACACCATAAAGATTGATGGAATATTATAAATCGCTAAACATCTTTACATCACAGTCTCATTATGATGATTATCACCTCACATTTTAATACAAAATGGATAACTTTTAAGCGTTTAATGTTTTCTAGCTGCATCGGCCATCAGTGCCGTCACCACATGGATACATTTTTAACGAATTCAATCTCCTTTCTCTCATCTAGTAACTAAACAATTTAATAAATAGCTTACGAGTCAATATTAGTGCGCATTCGTTTTTAGTGGTTTCAACGTTGTTCCCACAACCGCAGCCGCAGGACACCGTTTTCCGTCGTTCTAGATAATAATTATCACCTGAATCGATGAAACAAAACTTCGTGTACATGCTACAAGCTTGCTAACGTAATCTAACTTAGGTATAGGACAATCAACTTGAAAAAATAAATTAGCAACGGTAATTTATTCTTAGAATAACTAAAATACTACAAAAAGTTTCTAGCTTAAATATAAATTGTTTCAACAAAACGTAGTCCATTGGGCGACGTACAATAATAAATATTCACACTAAATTAAGACAACCGATGTACACACAATAAAATTACATTCATAATTTAATGCATAAACAAATATTGTGCATTTACCTCAAATTCATTACTCCGATGGAATTGTCTGATAATTATATTGCTAAATATAATTAATTGATAGAAGTAACCATTAATTAATTTATTAATTATGTTTACCTTTGTTTAATTGCTGCAACGTTATACATATTATAGATATGCGGAATTAAAAAACATTTTAAGTACATTAGGCCTTTTATGTACATCAGTCGACAATAGTGAAGTAAAATGATTTGCAAGATTATTGAAACAAGTATCCCTTATTATAAATAACAAAGCATTGAAATTAAGATTATAAAACAGGTTGTTAATATTTGGTAGAAATTTCATAACATGATTTCAAGTTTAATTCACAACAACTTTGAGATCGATGAACTAAAATTTAATGCTTAGACACAGAATAGTACCTATTGGTAAAGAAGAGGCACTCCGCAAAATCACTTAAATAAATAGCGACTCTTGCTCCGACACAATAAAGTGTAATTCAGGTCGCACAGCGCTAATCGTCAACAGACGTTGACATCTAGATGTTGCCTCTCTTTCTATTCATAACTCTTAATCATAAATGTTTCCTGATAACGTCAGGGTTGCCTTTCTTGTGGTGTGGCAGCCCTTCTGAAATTGACCCGACACGTCGAATGCGGCACGTACTTGTAACATCATACCAAAAGTGCGGAGTGTACCAGGCCTGGCTCAGAGGGAAACCTTGTAGGTTGATTTCAATAATACCGTAACTTCATGTCTTTTGGATTAAAAAAAAATTGTTTGTCAGCACTCGGCTCCGACGCACGACTGGAGTTTAACGCCATCTAGTTCGCAATCGTCAAATCAGTAACAAGATTATTAAAACACCATCTAGTTTGGGATTGTCAAATCAGAATCTAGATGGCGTTTTTACTGATCAGTAATCTGTGTTACGAATTACAAAACTAACGCATAACGGACTTAACGTAACGTAGAGTTTGATTTTACTCTCCATAAATCCATACCCCGGGCTTATTATACGAATATCGATTCTAAAGGAGTTAAATTCCAAAAATTTCAATGAATATTTTGCTCCTAATTAATTTTATGGAGTGGATATTTTATGGTAATTCCCACGATTCACACTGGCCAGCGGTGACCCCCTTCCTAGGTACCCATAAACAACCTTAAATGTCTTTCTGTATATTTATCCTACATGTGACTTCTTATAGGACGAGTCTTATTTGCTAAACAATTGTGGCAATAGTTTTTTATCTGCCATGTTTTTTTATGTTACAAATTAGGATAAAAAGACACTGTAACATTGTTCACCAAATAGGACCCTCCTAAAGAAACCGACTACTCAATATATTTCAGTACCTTTTTAATGTTGTCTATTGAGCTCTACATCATTTTTGTATACATGATATTAAATATTAAAACGAATTTACAAAAAAAGATAAGTTAAAATTTACCTAACCTGCAAATTAATTAAATAAATACATTAACTAAAATTTAATTAAATATGCTTAAATAATATTATTTGACCATTACCTTCCTGGTATTATAAACATCCACTAATTAAGTGTAATGTTTACTTCGACCAGAATAAATTAATGAGCGCCGGAAAGTTGTAATAATAAATAAATATATCCTATTGGAGTTATTAAGTCCACTCTGTAACTTTATTATTAGTTGGATCCCAGACATAAATGTTTCTATGTAGGAAGTATGTCCCTCTACCAATCCGCACTGGAGCAGCGTGGTGGAGTATGCTCTAAGGCCTCCTCAAGAGGAGAGACCTGTTCCTAGTAGTGAGTCATTAATGGGTGGAGACCATGTAGGAAATAGAGAACCACTATAGAAATATGTCTGAGGTTCTATAGTTTATCGGCAATAAAGATAAATATTATCCACAGTAAGACGGATGTTGTTGTCTATAGGATCTGACCGTCCAACGGGCAAGAAGTCCCCTGAGAACCAGTCAGCAACTCAACTCACAAGCAACAATTGCAATCAAGATTGGTGTGCAGTAAAACTCACAAGGAGTTGACGTTTACTTACACCCCAGTGATATGTGGGAATGTGACTTTCTTTTAATGTCGAAAAATAAATAACATTAAAAAACCATTCACATTTGTGCAGAGGGAAACCTTATCTTTACTATGTATTCCATTACAATGATAACTTAGAATCAGAACACATGTTTGTTGAATTTTTGAAATTCAACTGTGCTGATCAATTCACCTCGGATGACGATAACAATGACATCTGCTGAGCAACGCTAGCGATTCTATTCTGCTCTCCTACCTAACTACAGTGCTACAGTATCTCATGGAATTAATTTATTCCTCCCAAAAGTTATAGTTGATATTGTGCCCCATACAAACCCCTTAGTAATACAATTTTATTTTATTACATACATTAGTAGCTTACAACCTGAACCAGGAAAGTCAATGTACAATATAATTTACATTTAAACAATTATTAGGTACCTACTGTGCATTGCAATTATACAAATATTAGTATAAAAATATGTACAGATTTGTACCAGCAGCTTATTTAACAAATTAGACCAAGATGGCGCTTTGAATATTACCAACATGACAGTTAAGGCTAAGTATAAACAGTGGCTTCAAGTACAATCAGTCGAAAGACTGCGTATTGATGGACATCCAATATTTTATGAAGAGAGTCAAGGCTGTTGGTATTTGAGGTTTTATTGGTCTCGACATGCTGAATGTCCTTGGACATGTACTCAATTAAACAGGTACACTCAAGAAACCTCTTGATACTAACCAGTATTGCACCAAATCATAATTTGACTCCGATCAAGGTGAACAGCACGTTTGGCTTCACACTGACTGCCCGGTACTCCACAGAGTTGTATCCGTCCTTGTCCATATCCTTCTGGTTTTCGGCCAGAATGCGGTGCCGATCCTTATTCACAACCTCCTGCTTGTGAATTAACATTGTGTACCTTGATAGCTCGGGAGAGAACCTGTAAAGTTAACATATTTTCAATCCAATGTTAAATTCACACAAATTTAAATATTTAATTTCCTATTATTTGGCCAACTATAATTGATATTATAGACTTATGGATTTACCTTAGTATATTTAACTTATGAGCAGTAATTCTTGAAGCAAAGTCATCATCTTCACCCCCCCAACCTTTAAATCTGTTTGAGAAGCCATTAATGTTTACGTATTGATCCGAGCGGATTGCCAGCACTCCACCAACAAGTGTGTCGTAGGGCAGCACAAATCTGAACTTGTCAATGCTGGCACTCATGTGACGAGGCTGCTGCAGACAAGCATACAGGTTCCCCTCATCCAGAGGCAGAAGGTCAACGTCGTGTAGGATCAGACAGGGGAATTTTTCAGCGATAGCATATTTTGCTCCGATGTTATACAGTATTCCTTTATTCCACTCCTTGTCATCTTGCTGCTCTATCAAATATATCCTGCAAGAACAAAAAATATGCATTAAAATTTATTTTAATATAATGCTGAACATATTTTAGTCATAATGGGGATTTAAATACTTGCTAAAAATATTTTATACAGTATAAACGTACTTATAATGTATATTCTGCTTCCTCAAAAAGTTATGCATGTGCGGCATGAACACCTCCAGCTGGCTCTGTCTGTTCCTGTAGGTGACCAGGATGGCCACACTGAACAGCGGGTTGCAATCCTGGGGTGTATAGCTTCCATTTGCAATGTTTTTCACAGATAAATCATTAAATTTTTTTGGTATATCCCTGACTGATACAGATTTTGAATTCTGTAATATGTCACCATATTTACAATCTGGGTTAGACTTTTTTGTCCCTAAATTGGGATTAACTTTTTTATAAAGACTCTTCTCTAAGTCTTCTAGTGGTAGATGTGAATAGTTGTACTGTCCATAACAGGCAAATAGCTGGATGAATGCGACGAGGCACAGGGCCGCGGCGACGCCACTAGTAAGGCGTCTATGAAGCAATTTGTTTATCAGAAAGCATTTAGGCATTTGGATGAAATGTTGATCACTGGCTCGTGCTACTTAGGTTATCGCTCATGCTTTGTATCTGGAATCATATCAAATATCATAACTTAATTCCTTGATACTATTTTATTGACACAATGTGATGATGATGCCTGCCATGTCCATGAACAAAAAATGTTGAAGTCGTTGAAGATATCAAATTTTGTCAACAGACTGTTTTTAAACCTTGTTATGATTTTATTTTAAAGTTGTATGAAATAATTTATTAGCGATTACTTCCTTTATAATATTATACAATGATACTTACATACAACAATATTCCTCAAAATCACTTGCCAATTTATTAAAAGTACAATAAATACGAAACAATGAATACAGATGTATTGTGTCAAATTATGTTTTGAGCTTTTAATTAAAAATACGCAACAAAACCTACACAATTTTATTAATAATAAACTATTCTTCTATCTTTCCCGTTGTTATCATATTAATTAATTTATACACCTTGTATTTAATAATAAATCAAATCAAATACCACCGCTACATCACGCACGCAAACGCATTTTTTTTTTGCCACAAAGCGACAGTGTTGTAGTGTTGCCAAGTCAGTGGACCAAGAAGTGGCTAAAACACTTTTAAAAAGTGGCCAGAATGTCAAAATTTCGTACCCTTTAAAGTGGCTAAAAGTGGCTAAAAATTTTGTACCTTCTTTTTGAACCGGGAGATAAAAAGAACACTATCAAACAATTATTTTTTAATAAAATCAAACATGGAAACATAATTATTTGTATATCGGGTGGGATTGTGGTCAAGCATTAACTTATTTGTGTTAAAAAAAAACAGTGGTTATTATTCCCTTTTCTAAGGGTTATTAGATATTGAAGGTTCTGGTTCCGCTACCAGGATAGAATATTTTTCTTTTTACCGATTTGATTTAGAACTTCCGCCGATATTTTGTAGGAAGCACATGTTTGGTTATTTTTATTTGAATAGTTCTGTATTATTAATATAGAATTAAGTGTGTCTACAATCATTTCATTTCTATGCTTTATAATATGTTAGGAAATAATAATATGCCACATAGAGTGACACTGTAAGGGCCACTAAATTAGGTTAGGTTAAATGTCAATGTCAAGTAATTATTAGCTTGTCGAGTCAAACCTCAAAAGTTGCTAGAATTGTGGCTAAAATATTTAGCCAAGAATATTTGACATTATTGGCTAAAGGAATCTTAAAAGTTGCCAGATCTAGCCAAAAAGTGGCTAACTTGGCAACACTGCAGTGTTGCAACTTGCAATTGAAATATTTGAAATAGTAAAATAAAAATCGGTAGCATTGCCAGCTAAAAATCGGGAGAAATCGGGAGATTCAATCTGAATAAAGCAAGAGTTGTTTTTATCTTATTAACACAATAATTTTATTCATAAAATTAATTAATTAATTAATTTACTATTCATTTTCATCTTCGTACCATGTTACTAGCCATTTTTGCGAACATTTCTTGATTTATTTATATGAAAATTGTAACAAGTATGATTATGAAGCATTTCCTATAATAATACTAGCTGTTGCCCGCAGCTTCGCACAAATCGAAATAATTTGCAATAAAATATTGCGACTATAAATTGAGATGTAAGCTATCCTATCTTTCAAGTTGGATTAAACACGGTGTGCAAATTTGATTACAATCGGTTTAGTAGTTTAGGAGTCCATCGCGGACAAACAACGTGACACGTAATTTATATATATTAAGATATATTTTGAAGTGAAACTTCTTTAGAATCGTTGTGATTTCAAACCGGATGCAACGGAAAAAACGACAGGTAAGAGACACAAATACAAAAATGTGTAGGATGAAGCCAGGAAAGAATGAGACAGAAATATACATACTATAAGCATGCATATAATATAACTGCTAATTTCGTCGTTGAATCTAACTTCTCCGTAGCTCAATGGTCAGGACGTAGATACACAATACGACAATACCTGATGCGGAGGTTCGCTGGTTCGCGTCTCTCAGTATTTCTTTTTTTTTAGTTTTATTTTTATACTGTTTTTAAATACTTTCAAATGCTCTTTTAAATATTTTCAAAATAAGAATTTCATTTTCGTTGTCTAGCTTGCTTATTTAATATCTGTCGATCGACCGACCGATTGTTGTTTCTTAGTTAGTCGCTAGATGGCGCGCTACAGTAATTTTGTGATGGCACTTAATAATTTACGTGTTGTTGTCGAGGGGTTTTTTATATCTTGTTTAGTTTCACTTCTATCGTGTGTGAATCGCACACACACCTTTTTTATTTTATTTATATTATTATCATTTTACTATAATAAAAAACTTTAAATATTATAAACTTTAAATATTATATAGTTAAATATTATATTACATTGGTAGAAAATGCAAAATATCGGGAGAAACGGTCGCTAAATCGGGATATCGGGAGACGACAGTCAAACTATTGCAACACTGCAGAGCGACAGAGCTTACAGAGTTCTTATTTCACGAATTCACTATTATATAAATAAATAAATAAATAATATCACAGAGTAGCGTTGGGACATGGGCAACCGTCAACTCAACGTTTACCCGAATAACTCGAGTAACGTTTTAACGTACTCGAGTAAACTCGGCCAACTCAGTGGGGCTTAGTGCGAGTTTTACGTGACATAACGGGCTCACTAAAGGTGCCCACTGAGGATACGTCCATCAATCAAAATGGAGTGTGGACGTCTTCCAAAATCGTTCCGTGAATGGTAAAATACTACTCCATTTGGATAGACGTCGTCCAGCTTTGGATTTCCAAACGGATTGAAATCCACGGAACTTAACCAGTGTGCTTACTGCTTAGTGCGAGTTATACGTGATATAACGGGCTCGGAACGTAAATGAGAGTTGGCTAAAATTTGTATGGGACCATTGATCCCGGACCAAAGCATTACAATACCATACAAATTTTAGCCAACTCGCATTTACGTTGCGAGCCCGTTATGTGAGCTGAGTGAGAGGCGACAGCATGCCACGCTGCTGCAGATACATTAGATAAAAAAGTATTTAAAAAACGAAAAACCCGAGTGCGTAAAATAAACTAAAAAGAAAAGAAAATAAACCGGCTCGAAGGACCATGTAGGAATTGCTAGTTAAAGGCTGATACTTTATGTAAACCACTTTATTGCTGTAATTAATTCCTATATATAATTTGCTAGCTAGAGTACACGCGACGCGGGCGACAATTGCTTATGTACTAAGTTAATTGCTATCATTTCCCTCGCACGGTACTAAAAATGCTGACATTATGTACCTAATATTAAACAATGTACGGTGTTAGCCCGTACAGGCCGTCATGGGACGGCTGGCAGATGTGAAACATCGAAATTATTTTATACAACTAATAGGCATAAAAGTACAGATTATGACAGGAATTAAATATTGCATGATGAGAAAAAACTAAATTAGAAGAATAAAATTATCACTTCGCCAGGATTTCAACTCAGGTATCACGGTTTATAGTTCCGACCATCTTCCAATACGCCACTGTTCCTTATTTCGAGTTTTCGAATTTATCCTACCGTATGCTACAGCCTATCTAACCAATTTTATTTATGATTACCCACATTGTGTTATTATTATTATTTTTCATGCGTCGCTACGGCCTGTATCATCACGCCAAAAATCAGGTTTACCCCTCGCCTATGTTTCACATCAAAAAACAAGCCCAGTAGCACTAGCTACTGCTACTACTAGCTACTAGCTTCAACTACTAAGTTGAAAGAATGTTGTTAAAAGTCATACTGAACACCCCATAGATAACAGTTGAGACCTATTTTTCAACCAATCGAATCTTGTTTGGTTTTTCCAGCCCGGGTGGGTCCCGACCACAGGTCCCGGCTGGTCCTTTTATGGTATAGTATATTATATAGTTTAAACAATATTACTTTTAACAACATTTTAAACTTCTTGGCTTGTTTTTTTTTTTAGACGAAAAAATTCGCAATGTTGTCATTTTATACAAGGAATTAATTAATTCGAGAGAATGGTTGTTTAAATAACTTTAAATTGTTATATATCCTAAACTGTTACCTAAAATAAAAAATAATGAAAGGAACCTCAATCATTTTTGAATACCTATTCGACGATACCCCACTCGATAAGTTTCAAGACACAATATTTTCCCAAAAATCAGCCATTTTAATTTTTTTTTACAATTTTGATATACCCAGTGTCACTCTCACAATTAAGACAAATCTAACGGCACCTCTGAAGCTGAAATCGATCAAGCCGTTTAGGCTACAGAGCGTGCCAAAGAAATATACATACACACATCAGTGCCGGATTTATATTTTTTGAGTGTAGGCCAATAAATTTTCGCCGGCCCATGTACCTTTCTAAAGTAATAATTTTCCATTCATAGTAAGGAATGCACTGAATTAGTCACTAAGAAAGTGCGTAAAAAAACAAGAATTTCCGAAATCTGCCGCCCCTAGGACGCTGCCGCCCATAGGCCGCGCCTATACGGCCTATTGACAAATCCAGGACTGACACACATACATACTTACGTATATACTTGAAAAACAGACTCCTGTATGGTCCGAACTGAAAATCAGTGCCGTTATTATCACGGCTTTCGCTGAGTTCCGTCTATTTTACGACTTTATACTGCAGCACAGATTTCCTAGTTTAGGATACCTACCTAAAGGTATAGCTGGTGGTGGGTAAAAATAATTAATGTAAGTTTTTTTTCCTTTTTGTATTTGATTAAGTTATATACTCGTAAATCTGTGCTCGAGTCGTAATAAATATTTTTCTTTCTTTCTTTCAAAAACATAACCCTCCTTGTAGCTCAGTCGTCTTTGCCGCGGACGCACGGCGTTTTCGCTGCGCACCCGTTCCGCTTTGAATCCGCTCGGAAATCGCTAGTGTGATAAGGCCCTAAGATAGCAATACAAGATTTTTTTGCTATGGAGTCACCGGAAGAAGACGTGCCCAGTAAAGAAGAAAGAAGAAAGAAAGAAATACTTTATTCCAACAGTTACTTACTACAGATATCAGATATGGGTACCTATAATAAAAAAAAAACTAAAACATTAAGATTACAGTTAAGCTCTCTGCTGTAAGCACTATGGAAATGGATCGCACTCAGTAATTGCTATGGAGAACCACAGCTCTGATATTCTGTGCGAACCAGTTTTGGAGTGCAGTAGATACCTTTTTCTTCTTCCCGGTCATCTACGACGCAATGAGCGATCAGCTGCAGCTGTCTCTCTATCAGTTTCAGCATGTTAGCAGCGACAGCAGCCTCCTTCAGCGCGCTTTTTCTTCCGCAAAAAGAGGCCATAGCCGCCATAGGCAGGTACCACTTATCACGTTGGGCAATGAGGTTGTGGCGACACGGTGTGTTCTCGATCCTCCCCTGTTGGCCGTTAGCTCGTAGCGCCACGGCTCCCGGGCACCGCACTTTGCGATACAAGCGTTGCTGTTTGTTCTGTACTCTGAGGCATTGCATTCCACTTGAGCGTTGCTCTCGTCTTACTATTTGGTAACTGGTGATTACTAAAGCACCCATGCAGTGTACAGTATGTACGTGTACCAATATAATGTCACCGACACATGCTATCGTGCAATTCACTCTACATTAAGCCGCAGCCTGACTTGGTGAAACTGTAAACTAGGATTACGGAACCCTAAAAAATTCACCTTTTATTGATATAAATTATTATGCTTATGATGGGATCTACTGATCATCGAATTGACAATATCACATAACGAGATCACGGAATTATCAGAATATAATCGTAATAGAAAAACAAAACTTTACATTAGCTATTATTTAGGTTAGCGTACCTAGTCATGTTTGTGGATATACAGTAGGTAAAGTAAATATAAATAATTATTTGAATAACATTATTGTCTGTTATCAATAAGGGCAGTACTTACATATCCTGACACATAATATAATATTAAAAGTAGGACAACCGTCCCATGCGAATGAGTAACATTCCATTATTGCCGTTATTATCACATCGACTCTACTAGAACAGAAATCTTGTACGATAACATTATTCTAGCCATATAACCGTGTCTGTTTATTATTACGAGTATCATGCAATATATAAAATCATTGGTATTATGTCTATTATTTTCTAATGGTAAGGAACGAAGAGAAAATAGGAGAATAAAAGATTTCATATCATTTGATTACGTACAGATTTCACTTATAGATATGCATCAAGTCAAGCACATCAAAGTCAACTGCACACTTGGACAATTTTCTTCTGCCCCTTTTGACAAAATTTGTGCAGGTTGGTATTAAATGCAGCGTGTTACTGGGCTGCCTGGGTGTAACATACCAGCCAGAGGCAATGGTGGATCGTATGAATCCCAAGCTCCGGACAGTTTCCGAATAGGACGTCACTCACAACACAACGCCAACCTTACGAGCTTTAATGCCACTAAAACACACGTGTTTCGTGTGTCCGAATCGCCAAGAGGAGCCAGTTTACTTTCCAGAATGTACCCCTACAATACACCGACAGTCTTCAGTAACAAACTGAAGTCTGTGTGTGGAGATAACCACAAACCTAATAGCAGAGGCCCAAGAGGGAATTTTGGGACTTACTCGAGCGCGGCAGATTATTATAAGGGAGGATACCTACCTTACATATTGATAAGTATCTCCATTAGCCAGTATAAACCCTTAATATAGGAGGGTACACTCAGGGGAACCCATCAGTAAAAAACGATCGCCTGAAAGCTTTGCTCCCACAAGTTCGACTCGTTAGTTCGATAGGCTTCACTAATAGTTGTATTTCAAGGAACTTATTGTAGAATAGTTATGCTTATATAGTTGTGCGTAGTTGTATAATACATAATTTATGTCAATAGGAACATTTAGTTGTGCCATACAACTAGTTGTGTATACGTAGTTGGTCCATCAGGAAACCGCGATTTATTTTAGGAGCATAATTTTATTGTTCTAAGTAATATATTGTACGATTCTGAAGTTCAAACTAAATCAGTAATTAGTATAGTCTCTCTACATTAAATCGATACTTACCCATACTATTAATTTTCTGTAATAGCTAGCAAAAATCTTATTTGTCAAAGTAGTCCGTCGAATTAAGGATTCAACTACATATTTTTCTTTCGTAGTTGACTTATTTTTACAACTTCTTATAAGTTTTACGTCATTTTCGAAATGTTATTTTGTCTTAATTTTGGGATGCGGTCGCAATGAGAGCAGCGACTGAATCAAATGAAGCCGGCCGGCTGCAATGCAATGCCATCCACGATCATTGTTCGCGGTGTCGGTTCTATACGTTAGTAGGTAATAATACTTCAACGACTTTGGCTGGTTTGTTGATTTCCAGGCTAATGCAGCTGCAAGGAGTTGAGTATCCTTGCTAAGGTGCGGCTGTATTTTACATCCTGTATAACGCGCAAGATGCTGCTAAAAGCCATCTATAGGCGTTTGAATCAATGAAGAGGTTTGCAAAAGCTTATTCGTAACTCTCATTTGTTGAAAACCAATCTTCAAATCCATGAGCTGAAAGCACTTGGCAGTCAGCCTCTCGGTATTCTACAGCATCGGTATTCGGTACATTTTGGAGAGCGTACACAGGATCAGGGAAAGTTAATTCCCCCATCCCCTTTCTATCTTCAAACCTTAACGCGCTCACCTCACGACGGTTACCCATTGAGTTACCCATACTACCCACCTTTTATCGTGATGTATATATCGGTGAGGCCATGAATCTCCAGTGAAGGTCCAGGGACGGACCTCTTTATTCCACAGCGCTTGTCTGATGCAGAGGCTGGCATATAAGGAATGTCATGTCATATTTAGATTAGGGAATTGTCAAGAATGTAGAACAGATTATTATTGATCACGTAGTGTTGAAGTACTTTGGAATATTGATGTGAACGTTAGGAGAACTGGAAATATATCATGGTGCAAAGTAAAAGGAATATCATTTCATAACCAATTCAATACCATAGAATACCTCCTTTTGCTACATCAGAAGTGATGGACGAAACATGCCCACAAATCGGGAAATAAATGAGGAATGACACTAGTTCGGATGACATTTGAAGAAAATTTTGCAATGAGAAATGAAACAATACAAAACGCGATGAAATGAGAATGTGGAAGTTCATAATATAATCGACGTGGACAATGCAAAACGTAGTGATGCGACTCAGTGGAGCTAGAGTTCATATAAACCAAGCCATCCAATGTGTCATGATGACCGAAGGAGTATGGATCGCAGATAAGTAGCCTTAGTCTAGCATCAAATCTGTTATCATACGAGTAACCTGATATCATACGAGTCAAATTAACCTTATTTATTTTTCAGTTGCGGAAAATCGATAAGACATGAAATAATGGTCTACCACGTGAAACCAAGAGACCCAGGAGCTAACACTGAAACCCATGGTTTACTTGGAGACATGTCTGCTGCAGGTGTAAGTCACGTAGAGAAACTATGGTCGGTCTGGTAGTATAGTAAAAGAAGGTTTAATGATGATGATATGATGATATCGATTTAATCTGTCGCAACAATGGCTATTGTAAAAAAAAAGTGAGAAAAAATAAAGAGGAAAGTAAAAACAGAGGTAAAAAAAATAGTACCTACTAAAAAAAGTGTAAAAAAGAGTGAAAAAAGAGAAAAGTGAAAATGAAAGGTAAAAAAAAGAGTACCTAGTAACAAAATGGAATTACAAAAAAAAAATTGAGTAAAAGGATGTAAAAAAAGGTGTCAAAAAAATGAAAAAAAAGGAAAGAAGTGTGAATAGAGTCCGGGCCAGCATAGAACTGAAGGGGCGATGTACCTGAAGAGTCTTGGAGAAACTGGGCCAGGAGTCTGCAGGGTTTGAACCGGACCAGACGACAATGACATAATTGCGACGTTTCGTAGAGTTTTATGAACCAGATTGGTAACCAAATGGCCAGACCATAGTTCTCTCCACTATGTTTTAAGTGTCCACATTTAAAAAATATCAGACCTAATGAGCGAATTATTCTTGACTATAAATTAATAATGATGAATGATAAAAATGAATATGAGTGAGGTTAATGTAGTCAGAATAGCCGAGCAAGATACTGTTGAGACTATTTTTACAGAATTCTTATTATCCACACGAGGCCGTGTGGGTCGTCAGCGATGGCCGCGTGAGTGAACACAAAAACAACGTGTTTCGGACCCAGCAGTTAGAGCAGACCACATGCTTTGATCCAGTGATGACGTACCAAGATAAATTAATCCGCGCACGAGGACGAGCGCACGTCAGGATAGCCGTATCGGTGAGGCCATGAATCTCCAGTGAAGGTCCAGGGACGGACCTCTTTATTCCACAGCGCTTGTCTGATGCAGAGGCTGGCATATAAGGAATGTCATGTCATATTTAGATTAGGGAATTGTCAAGAATGTAGAACAGATTATTATTGATCACGTAGTGTTGAAGTACTTTGGAATATTGATGTGAACGTTAGGAGAACTGGAAATATATCATGGTGCAAAGTAAAAGGAATATCATTTCATAACCAATTCAATACCATAGAATACCTCCTTCTGCTACATATACATAATGTAAAGGGTGTTAATAGATAGACAATTATATAGGGATATGGACGATATGGTTATGCACACTTGTCCTCGCTCGTGTATATAGTGGCAGGTGTTTCTTGGAATGTCATTTAATTATAGTTAAACTTTACTAGCTGTGCCCGGGTAAATCCCGATCCCCTGGAAACCCTAGTCACTTAACGTTATGAAATATACTTTACGACCTATTTACTTAACTACCAAATAGCGATGGGAAATATCACTACGCTTATTTCGCGATCGCATCGCGAAATTATTTTTTTTGTCACTGTTAATATCACTTGTGATAAATCGCGCAACCGCTATATTTATTTAGCGGCAGTTACATGTTGCAGTGATAATGACTTGTCACTTGATTCACTTATTCAGTGTTGCTAGAGTGAGAGTTGCAGAGAGTGTTGTCGTCAGACGCTCACAACTATACTTTCCATATCAAAAATGACGTTTACCATACTTGCAGAGCATCCAACGACGTTTTTTTTCGCGTCACTTCTGCCAACACCCTAAATAACTGAATCATTGTTGATGGTAGATCATCGCAATCGATGGCTACGAACGCTGGAGTTCCTCAGGGGTCCGTTCTCTCCGCCACTCTATTCCTGCTGCATATTAATGATTTGTATATACCCGGTATTTATGGGTACGCAGATGATAGCACAGTAGTGGAGAGATACCTGCCCAGTGCTCGAGTCAGTCGGGAAGAAATACAGTCTGAAAGAGAGGCTATGTTGGATCGTGTGAATCTCGCACTCCAGGCAGTGTCCGATTGGGGCGATGCCAATCTTGTGAGATTCAACGCCACTAAAACGCAGACGTGTCTGTTCACCGCAAAACGGAGCCCGTTCACCTTGGCTCCCACTTTCCAAAATGTATCCCTGGAATGCACCGACCGTCTTCAGTTACTGGGAGTCGAAGTTTCCTCAAACCTCAACTATGGGCGGTTCATCGAATCGAAAGCTAAACTAGCTGCAAGAAAACTCGGGGTCCTTGCAAGGGTGCGGCAGTATTTCACACCGAGACAGATTTTAACACTGTATAAAGCTCAGGTTCGCCCATGTGTGGAGTACTGCTGTCACGTTTGGGCCGGTGCCGCAAAATGTCACCTTTCAGCCTTGGATTCGATGGAGAGGCGTGCAATGAGGCTCATTGACGACCCAGATCTGGTAGTATCCAATCTGCAAAGCCTCGCACACAGGCGCAGAGTAGCCATTCTACAGGATACATTTTGGAGATTGCACGAATTAATTCCCCCATCCCCGTTTCTCTATCGAACAACCCGTCGGACGGCAAGCATCCATCCATACGTTGTAGACATCCCACCGCTGCGAACGAGGCGACACGCCTCATCTGTCATAGTGCGTGCAGCGAAGGACTAGAATAAGTTGCCTGCGTGGGTGTTCCTGCCCACCTACAATGTAGGTGTCTTCAAGAGAAGAGTGAATAGGCATTTATTAAGTTAGTGCGTTCACCATCTTGGACTTCATCGCCACTTACCATCAGGTGGGATCGTTGTCAAGCATTAACTTATTTCATATAAAAAAAAAAAAACAAAAAAATCTACTGACAACTCAATAACACTGTTACATGTAACGGTTATGTTATGTAACTGTTGATATGGAGTCGTGACATTAAATCGCGCTCGCGATATGTAGCAGGGCGTTCCGATCCATGTCACTCGCGCGCCACGCGAAATTTTTATAGCGAGCCGTATAACCAGTGATGGGCGAAATGTGCCATGCCTATTACCAAATATAGGTACTTAGACAAAAAAATCATAAAAATCGGTCGAGCCGCTTCGGAGGAGTGTGACCGCAAACACCGTGACATGAGATCTTTTTAAATAAGATTTGATCTTAACATTCTGTATTGATTTTTAATTTTTAAGTCGAGTTTGAATTCGTAGACCTCAACCTACCTAGTAGATCTCGCAATAACTGGAGTATGATTATTGAACGATAACTAAATATTGCAACAAAAGAATTATTATAAATAATTGTTATTATTTGCGCTGTGAACCGTTTATTGTGGCATTGACTAGTTTCCTATTTACTGATAAGAAATATGGCTTTATAATGCTCCGTCCGCGATATATTTTGTCATGCACATTTGTAATTGCGCGCCACTGCACGCCACTTGAGACGCAAAGTCAAGCGACTGTCAGTCGAGTCAAATGTCATTATCTCGATAGTAAACAAAACAAACGTTACCTATTTATTGGATCTCAGTGTTGCTTATTGTTTTCAGTTTTAAACGTTGGTTGACTAAATGTACATTATATATTTAACCGATTCATGATAATAGGACCTCGCAGCTCACAATGGCTGAAAAGAAAATGTGGTTAGAACAGGAGTTAACCTGCAAGCCGCTCGATACATACGAAGATATTCTGGCATTTCTACTAGACCCTCCCCCGTGGAGGTCGCTCTGCATGAGCCTAAAGCCTCACAGTGATAACGCAATAAGAAATATAGAAATCAACCCGCAATTTGGTGAGATATTTCTCGAGACGCCACAGACGTTTTGTCATTACGACCCGGAACTGGATGTTGACGTGCGACGTCACGCGCGACAGAAGCTACCAAAGACGCTGGTTTGTCATGACATGGCCAACGGATACCACGATGATTGGTAAGTTTTGAAATTATAAAATTAGTAAAAATTTTATGAGAATATAAGTGTAGAATGAATAATCACAAATATGAGCAGATTTACAAGAATTTCAAAATATTGATTACTTACATTGTATAATTTATTTAGTAAGTAAAGTTTGGTACGCGTATCCGATTGAAAAAGTACAGTCGAGTTCACAGAATGCACAGAGTGCACAGAATACTTAATAAATTAATATTAAACACACAGAATACTTAATAAATTTAAATTAATTATATTATACCTATTGGTACAGAAGAGTCCGCAAAATCATTTAAATAAATAGCGGCTCTTGCTCCGACACATATTGTGTAATTTAGGTCGCACAGCGCTAATCGTCAACAGACGTTGCCTCTCTTTCTAACTATTTTCATTGATTTAAATGTTTGATTCTACATTTTGAATGCTTTTATTTTAGCATTATCGACGGAACTGGTAATTTTGATGCTTACACGTTTTACAATTGGGGCGGTATAGACATCTTCTGCTACTTTAGCCA
The DNA here is from genome assembly GCA_963932265.1 of Thymelicus lineola. Taxonomy (NCBI): domain Eukaryota; kingdom Metazoa; phylum Arthropoda; class Insecta; order Lepidoptera; family Hesperiidae; genus Thymelicus; species Thymelicus lineola. Next base: position 585,608 of record OZ010691.1, read on the forward strand.
CCACTTGATCACTATACCGCCGTTGTCTTGGATCAACGTTGGACACGCTCACGGCGTTAAAGTTATTGGTATATACTGTAAACTGTATTTCAAACGCTCCAACTCAGAGTCACTAACGGTTACTTAAATCGTTCCTTATAAAAAAAGAGTAAGAGTAGAGTTTTTTTATAGTACAGAATTTGTATGGTGATATTTTACTAAGGAGCGATTTAAGTAACCGTTAGTGACTCTGAGTTGGGGCGATAGACTTGTTAACAGTTCATTTTATTCTCACCGCCAAGCTATTTTTTCGCCTACCACCTGTGCTCATTTTACCGTTAGATGACGAATCAACATGTTTATAATTATCTTGATCAAACTTCTTAAAAACATGTATTATTATTAACAACTGATTACCTACAAAAATTTCAGCTTACTCAGTAATAATTGCTTTGTTTTGAGGGAAATGTCTGTTTTAGTTTTTTTTCAAAATAAATTGTTTTCTGTCCATTTAAATGTAGGATCAAATTAAATAATATCTTCATAAAATGGTTAATTTTTAACAGGTACTGTAATAACAGAGTGGAGCGAAGGCGTGGCTTTTTGGGATAAAATTCTAAGTTCCGATCAGGAAGCGCAAAATTTTGCCAATGCTCTTGTCGTTATAGCTAAGACCTTAAAATTTGACGGATGGCTATTGAACGTTGAAAACAAGGTTCGTACCTCATGCTGTATGTTTCGTGGTCATCGAAATATTATATGATTATTTTTTAAAGATGTCTTATAGCAAAAATCTTCATAGCCTAATAATATCGTAGATCGCCAAGCCTGATGCGTTGGTAGCTTTCGTCCGTTATTTGCACGTAAGTCTGCATCAAGAGCTGGAGGATGCAGTCCTCGTCTGGTACGACAGTGTGACTATCGAGGGACATCTCACTTGGCAGAATGCACTTACAGAGAAGAACAAGTGACTATTTTAAATTATTTTATTACCATAATATTTAGTTATATTATTCCGACCATACAATGCGCTTGTGGCCCTTTTCATGTTGCTGAGGTCCATGAGATGAGAAATCATTAGTCCATATGAATAGATTGTTTTAAAATTATATTAATTGTATTATTATTTAATGACAACTTTGCAGAGCTTTCTTCGATATAGTCGATGGCTTCTTTACAAACTATTCATGGAATGAAAACAATGTGGCATCTAGTGTGGCTTTAGCCGGAGATCGCGTAAATGACCTATTTATTGGGATAGATGTTTGGGGAAGAAACTTTTATGGTGGTGGACAATTCAACACACAAGAGGTATCTTTTTATGTATTAAACGAATACGGAATACCAATTGCAAAAAAAGGAGAACTTTGGAATTTTTTTTTTTCAAAGTTCTCCTTTTTTATTGATTTTGGAACGTTAAGATACAATAATTTTTAGTTTGATGTACTTGCCTAATTCAAAATAAAATTTATACATTTCAGGCAATACAACTAGCCCACGATTATGGCTGTTCTTTAGCGATATTCGCTCCTGCCTGGACTCACGAAGCTATTTGTGAGGATAGGAACGATATCAATTGTGCTACCAAATCCGAAGAATTGAGCAAATATGAATACTTCCTATTGAGAGATCGGGCACTATGGGGCAGTATATGGCCTTTTCTTAATACAAATTTACCTTGTACTCTACCTTTCCAAACCTCATTCTGCAGAGGGCAAGGCAAGAAAAGACGATTATATGGAGAAGTAATGTTTTTTATAGTTTGAGTGAATTAAATACATCTTCGTCATTAGATCCAATTTTTACACAATTTTTTCCAGGTAATATGTCCAAGGCCATGGTACAACCTCCGACATATGCAGTATCAACCAAATTCTTCACATGGTCCTCATGGATATTTACTATCGACGCAAGAAACTATAAAAGGCTTATCCGTCCATGGTATAATAGAAGATAAAACCGCGATTACTAGATACCGGCGAACACTTGAAGCGAGTAAACAGGAAATATTTTCAGAGAAAAGTAAGGAACATTCATTGAGCTTAAAGTCAGATATACCAATTCTAGACAAAAATGAACAAGAAAATGTAGACACTAATGTACTCGATAGCGAAATCCCCCGACCAAGTAGCAAAATTAAAATCAAGAGCTATTTTCGTGACATGTTCAGAATGAAAGCTTCAAAAAATCACCGTGAATACGACCAAGAGCACACAGAAACTGAAACTGTTGCAGAGTCGACTGAACCTGTCGATGTGGCTAGCAGCCCCCAGCTGACGGGGCAATCCATGGTTCAAGTTTCGGTGAACTTGCGCCTCGGGCACCTGGGGAAAACACGATATGCCCTGGCCTATGTTCCCAACGAACTAGAGTGTCTAGAACCATTTTTTGAAGACAGCTTTACCGGAGGATCCTGTCTTAAGATCAATCCTAAAGATGAAGTATCTAATGAGCACCGCTTGGCAAGGCTTTTCCACTGTGATTTCTACTGCGACAAGTCGCTGATCGCTTGCGTAGCTACAAAAACTATGGTGGGTCATGAGGGCCAATTTCTAAATATGAAATTATTCGTGAAGGATGGTAACGGCAAAGACGTTAAAGTGGTTTTGGTAGGACACAGTATACCACACGTTACACACCCGGCTGCGTCTTCCGATGTCCTATACTTATACCCTTCCAACTCATCTTCACCTACAGATCCAGATTTTAGGAATTTGCAGAGATATATACTGCTGAATGAAGCTGGGTTTTACACGCCAGTAGAGAACTCCTTCGGCTGGAGAGTGAGGTACGATAAGGTTAATGGAGCATGTCACTATTGTCCCACCACTCCAGTGTTACATGTATTGATTCGTGATTTAAATAAATTTCAGGTATTACGAAATCAACCTGCCCGGAGCGCGAGTGACCTCGATCAACTGTCGCACTGGTCTGAGCGACGGACCAATTTTGTTGGGATATTTCGGTCTTTGCAGTAGAAGTGGAGACGACGGAGTTTAACGCTACACTACAATGTATTTGATAAATGAAATGATGTATGTCGAGCTCGCATTTAAGATAATTTTATTGAATTTAATAATATTTTGTGACATCGACTGTACCTTCTAGTTCAAATCAAACTAACATCATTATTATTATACAAGTATTGTAGAATGTATCATTATTACTAATTGAATAATTAATTATATAAACTTAATTTTATGTAATAAAATAAAGCTGAAGAGTTGTTTGTTTATTGTTTGAACGCGCTAATCTCTGGTACTTACCTACTGCCTGTCAGATTTGAAAAAAATATTTTTGTGTATAAATCCACATTAAAGATGAAGGCAGGCAGCTATTATACATAATTCCTGGCAAGAAATATTGTGATTTCATTAGAGTTTAAGTAACTATACTTATTTCAAGTTCAAACTTTAAATCCTTGAATTCAAATAATACCTCTATTGACTCGGAAATAGGATAAGTCTAAAATAAGGATAAGATAAGTGTTTTGAAGAAACGATAACTTAGATAACATCGAAATACTCTTGATAATAACCACCGAAGACATAAATATAAAATGGAGCGATGACAGGCATAAGAGCGAAGGATGACCTTCGTGAACAACTGTGATACTATTGAGATCGTCCTCAAGCGCCTGGTATCAGTTAACAATATTATCAGTCTGTAGATACGCATGCGATATAGGAAATGCACGTGGCTCATCACTGTCCATTATCAGTAGTAATTCACCCATGCGCTCTTCTGCCCTTAAACCCGCCCCATATCGGTCACACACTGTCCACGACAGTTTCCATTTCCATTCTCTTATGTAAAGTAGTGCGATATCTGATAACGATTGCCATAGAAGTTTGACAAGACATCCCACGTGGATTCACTTCCACAAAACAGTTTTTCCACTTTGATTCGATTCGTAAAATTAGAAGTACCAGAACTTGATGTACCTATTTTTTATCCACTAGATAAGGAACCAATGATCAACTTCTAATAGGACAGTTTCAGGTTGGCTTACAAATAAGTTGCTACTACTGAAACCTAAATGTACCTAAGTACCTAAACTTAAAAGGAAACTTTTCATACATTTTGAGTAGTGTAAAATGAAACTAGTATTTTTTTCATAATTATATTATATTTTATCTTTTTTGACATTTAACAAAGGCATTTACTAAAAAATATAATGTAAATACTGCTAACAGTGTAGTGCTTTAGTAAACTGCGGAATTCTAGTAAAGAAACCGGGCAAGTGCGAGTCGGACTCGCGTCGCGCACCGACTCGATTCCGACTCGCATGCATCCGTAAAACTTGTACAATCGAAAACTTTTTTATGGAAATAACCCACAAACGAGCTGAAGATCCACCTGATGGTAAGTGGCTATCGTCGCCCATGAACATCAGCGACACTAAAGGCATCACTGATGCGTTGCCGGCCAAGAAAAAGAGAAGAAAATCAAAGAAAGAACTGCACTCAAGCCCCCAGCCGGAACACGAGTCGAATCGTTTTGCGGCCGACTAAGGGAAAGAGGGTGGTAGCTATCCATGCGAACCCCATTGAGAAACAATATTTACTACAAAATATTTTCGATTTTCGGATGTTTTCCGTTACTTGATTTCTGTTTTGATCTTTACTTTCCTGAGAAAAAGAGGGTTGACATAGAGACTGGCGAACAACAAAGTGATCCTATATGGTTTAAGTATGTTTTTTCCTTTTGAGGTAAGGAATCCTAAATTTTTGGTTCCATCCACAGTCACATGACTCATGTATAATAAGCAGTTTGCATAATTATACTTAATTTGTGCCTACGCTACGTACACAGGTAAATTAAGTACCTAGTATTGTTCTCAATAACACATTAGATACAGATGCTCGATAAAAACCTTGTCTAGTACCGATAAGGAATGGAGTGCCAATATTTTTACTGCTTATATAATGAACTCAGTCTTGTGCAGATGTCACAATAAGCTAAGCGCCTGTAATCACTACACTGTTTGTTTTTACGACGACTGGATTATCTCCTGTGGCAGGTAAGGTAAGTACGCATTTTTTAGTAACAGTGGGGTAGGTCGGGAACTGGAGAAAGCGTAGAGCAGTCCGTCTTTTGGTTCTACAGGCAGAATACTTTAGAGAACCTACCTACGCGTACTAACTTTCTGTCTCACATAATTATTCAGTAAATAGATGACGCATGTACCTTGAATTGTACAAAAACCAAGCGCGTCACTTTTTTTTACACATTGTTTTGTCACTAGAATATTTAGTGCTGGTATTTCCCCATCCTAGCGATACCAATTCAAAATGATTCGTTATCGATTCTCGACAACGATTAATGACTCTCGAAATCGATTACCGATTATAATTAGGTATAATTATAGAAAATCGTATGAATGATCGTTTGTAGGCGTAGAATATGTAAAACATAAAAAATGCCTTTGGTTGGTTGTTATTACATAGTATACCTAGTATAGTGCTTGAAAATGGATAATTTTACATTTTGTTATAGCTATTAAAAACATATTGTTGTTTTCTGTTTTATTTATTTAGTTAAGAAAAGAAAATTTAAAAAATATAAAAGAATTTTTTGTAAAAATCAAAACATCATTATGGACACATTTATTTTAAACTTACCTTATGTTACATGCATATTTTTTTTCTAATTTAACAATCAAGATAAATAAAAATTGATATTTTCAGTAATTGTGTTGATGTAACTTTAACGAAGATATTTCTAAATCAATTTTCTAAATCAATTAGCATCGAGATTCGAGACCACACCGAGTAAATGAACAACGCAACACTGGATTTTACACAAAGATGTTGATTTTACAGAAAAACGACAATATTCACCGTACTACGAAGCTACGCGACGATTTATAGTAACTATTGTTTTGCTTTTATTGCGTGTTCCAATAAACAAGCCTTATAAATTTTGTTACCAAAATCAGCAATGTATTGAGTAATATGCAGTACACACTAAGTTAGTGCTTTTCGTTGTAGAACGTGGTAGAACCGCAATAAACATGAAAAAAATTATTTTAAAATAAACAAATACAATAATAATACACAATTTTATAAATAAATTACTTACCGATGAAAATAAATATTTCCTTTACCTCTGCTAACTATATTTGTAGAATTCCTACAGTTTAAAACGTTACAATTAGGCATTTTTCGTTATTTCATTTGATATCTATTGCTAATAGCAATGAAACGCCAAATAAATGACACGGCGCTTAAATAGGATTTAAAATCCTTTCTGTCCCACGTGAAATGTATGAACATGCGGTATCTACTCTAGGTATAAGTACATGTCTGTGCCTGGTAGCCATATGTTTTGTTCTAGAATGTAACAATCTTATAGCTGTAGTGTACTCTTATTCTTAACTATTTCTAAATCCACTTTCCATCATTGGACGACCCGAAGTAAGGCGAGTACCCATTCTTTCTTCGTAAATATCACTCCAATGGTCTGTGGTCTGTCCACGCGCTTTGCTGCATTTGCTAATTGAATATTTAAAATTATAAAAAATTGTGCCGACTGTTATAAATGCGTATGAAAAGCAAATAAAATATAAAATATGCGCAGTAACAGGCGTAAAGTTACAGCTACAGAAGTCTAGTCCACCAACTAAAGGATACCATGCTGGGAGTTTCTTTGCAGCATGTAAAATACCGCAGGGAAAAAAAGGAGATCCGGTAAAAACAAATGTTACCGAATAGGCAAGCTGACTGACTGGTGAAGTAGCAGTGGGCTGATTTATTTTGTGTGGGCTAAAACAGTATAAAATAAACGTAGCCAGTATAAAATAAACTTATACTTACTGCATTCAGTAATTGTGGCATGCCGCACCCCTTGTCAGAGTCTGGACAAAGGACTCTGACAAGGGGTGCGGCATGCCAGTGGATGGTTCAATGGTTCCTTGTGTTGGCTTGACCGTAGAATGACGGAGTCGCTTGGGGCGCAGTGCACGGGTGGTGGCGTCGCGGGCTCCAACTTCGCGGCCGCACTGCAGTTCTTCGCAGCTTCGCAGTGTCTGCTGCAGGAGACATGGCCTCCACAGGCGATGGTCCAAAGTAAGATCAACAGACTACGTAATTATACTTGCCGACTTCTAAAGTTAAAGTTACCCTTTACAATTAAGTAGTTTGACAGAATAGAATTTGATAAAAACTTTTTTGAATCAGTTCTGGAATAATACTCCTATCTTAAGTCATTTCTAAGTATATTAAATCTTTCTCGTTCGAATCTTTACCTCACTAGTTCGACGGTCGAACTAACGAATCGTTATAGTGGCAACAAAGCACTGCTGCTACCGTTTGGATGTTGACAGCAGAGTACCTACAGAGTGTCTGATAACACTAAGTATGCCGCTCGAAGACTATCTAGCGACAACACCTAGATGCGCAGATCTACACGACTTTTTAAACATGCTATTTATATTCAACAAACGGAAGTGTTTAGTCATCAGCGCTGCAGTCAACACCCACACCTCAATACGAGTCTGAAGAAATCCAACTCTTTGTTCATATTTTATTAATGAAATAAAGGATCGTTAATTAGATTACAATGACTGTAGATGGATCAAGCTTTGACTTCATCGTGGTGGGCGGCGGCACGGCGGGGTCGGTGGTGGCGGCGCGGCTGGCGCTGTCCGCGGCCAGCGTGCTGCTGGTGGAGGCTGGTGGCGACCCACCCTACGAGAGCATTGTAAATTACTCCACTACTTTAGTTCATTTCAGAAAAGAAAAAAGAAAGAAAGAAACATTTATTCCGATATAGGCATTGCAAAACTGTTTAACAATTGGTGGTGTATTTATTATTTATGCAACAATTTTTAATTGCGTTTGGAGTTGCAGCTACCAACAAGCTGGAAAAGGATCGCACTCAGAGTACGGCGTAGCAGGATTTAAATTTTTCAGTGCGCCCGTTAGTCGCGTGTATATCGGCGATTTACCCAAACCTTTTAGAATTCGCATTATCTACTCATTTCCATAGGCAAATAGCTCTGTGGCTACAATAGATCACCTTTGGTCGCAGTGGCCTCTGGTATTAACACTTACACCCCTACTCATTTCCTTTCCATCCATCCATCCATCCATCAGCCCTTGGAGGTCCACTGCTGGACATAGGCCTCCCCTAACTTGCGCCACTCTGACCGGTCCTGAGCCTTCTGAATCCAGCGGATGCCCGCTGTCTTCTTTAGGTCGTCGGTCCATCTTGTCGGGGGGCGTCCTGTACTCCGCTTTCCGAGACGCGGACGCCATTCGAGGATCTTTCTTCTCCAACGATTATCGGTCCTTCGCACTATGTGGCCAGCCCATTGCCACTTCAGCCGACTAATTCTTTGAGCTATATCTATGTCTCATTTCCTTTACTAGGTACCAAACGGCAATAAGTAGGTACATTAGAAATATTACAGCAACCGCTTCAAAAATCGTTAACAAAACACACACGAAAAAAAAGGTGAATCAAAGCTTATAAACATTTTCTCTATATGTTTGATTACAGATACCAGGCTACAAAGATGTCATGAAAGCAAGTCATTACGACTGGAACTTCACAACAGTTAACGATTTCGTGTCCAGCCAGGCTCTGCAGGACGGCAGTCAACGGCAACCTCGCGGGAAGATGCTGGGTGGCAGCGGCTCCCTCAACGACATGATCTACGCTAGAGGATTCCCAGTGGACTATGATGAGTGGGCCTCCATCGTCGGAGATGAATGGGCTTGGGACAACGTCCTAGAATACTTCAAGAAAACTGAACATTTGACAGATGAAAGAATCATTAACGATCCCGAGTTGCGGGAGCTCCATGGATATGGTGGTGAAATCGAAGTTACTGGCTTTAATGAGTCTACATTTAGTACTGATAAGTTTTTGGAAGCTTTTGAGGAGCTAGGATTTGAGAGAGTAAAAGACATGACATCTTCAGCAGTTATTGGAGCAGGACGATTCTCACACACCATAAGGGATGGCAGACGTGATAGCTCGCTCACAGCACTCTTGAACAAAGCTAGAGATAATAGCAACCTGTTTGTGTTAAAGGATGCAATTGTCTCAGAAATTATTATAGAAGACAACATTGCTAGAGGAGTAAAGGTAATTGCAAATGGAATTGAAAGTCATTACTTTGCAGAAAAAGAAATCGTGGTATCTGCAGGTACTTTCAATACTGCAAAATTATTGCTTCTGTCTGGAATAGGACCCAGAGAACATTTGGAAGCGACAGGAGTAAAGGTGGTAGCAGACCTGCCAGTAGGTGATAATTTACATGACCACACCATGGTTCTGACATACATGGCAGCTGAAAATGGAACATGCTTTAATAATCAGGAAGCGTTGTACATGGACACAGTGAAGTACCTTTACAATAGGCGCGGATATTTATCGCGGACAACTGATCTCGGAGTTTATCTATCTTTAAATCCTGATACGAAAAATATTCCCGACTTCGCTATCTATCCCAGTTGCATGTCAGTAAATAGTGATATTTTTAATGGTTGTATGACGGTTTTGGGATTTAAGCGTGAAATTTGTGTCAAATTAGAACAGGTAAACCAAGACAAAGAATTGTTCTCATTGGCCGTTGTAAACCTGAAACCAAAATCCAGGGGTAAAGTGCGGTTACTATCAAAAGAGCCAAGCGACGATCCCTTGATATATTCAGGCACGTTCACGGACTTGGATGACTTAGCTGGTTACCCCGAAGCAATGCAGGCAGCGTGGTCGATTGCAAATACCTCTTATTTTAGAGCGAAAAATGCATATGTCGTTGATTTGGATATCGAAGGCTGCGAAGGTCTAGTAGACGTCGAATTACAGAAATGTAGAGCGATGTCGATGGTGACGTCAGCGTGGCACGCGGTGGGCACCGCCGCTATGGGAACTGTCGTAGACTCGAAGCTGAGAGTTAACGGTGTAAAAAGGTTAAGAGTAGCAGATGCTAGTGTTATGCCGAAAGTAATTCGGGGCAATACCAACGCTCCCGTCGTCATGATCGCTGAGAAGGCGGCAGATTTTATTAAAGAAGATTGGTCATCCAATTGGTAACGAGGTTCATGAGATGAGAAATTTATCAGTATTATCATTTAATTAAGTATATTTATTATTTTTAGGGTTCCAACTATAATGTCGTCATAGTAAAATTCTAATGATTACCTATTTCGTCGTAGGAACAAACGGCTCACTTAACGAAAGTCAAACTTCAAAAGTACTAGCGACATAATTATAAAAAACATACTTCATAAACAGTAAATTTGAATTATGTATTTTATTACTTACATTACATTATATTACGTGTATTACCGGTCGTCCTTTCCGTACGTCCGTCCATTCATCAGTCTGTATCATACTCGTAGCGCAGATACCCTTTCATGCCTTTTTAGTTAGAAAGCTGTAATTTGGTTTGATATGTCATATATTTTATTAAAATTACAAAGTGGTAGAACAAAATGTAAATTTTTTTTCCTTGTACCTTCCCTTGATACCTAAAGTGATGATGATTTTAGTTTTCGTCTACAAAAAAATATGGATCTGCAAATATTCGATTCAGGAGTCCGTTTGCGAAGTATTCGGCATTGAAGTGCTTGAGGATAATTTCAAGATATCAATCTATACTAATATTATCAAGAGAGAGTTTGTGAGTTTTTATGAATGGGGCAGTGTCGCAATAATGTCAAAGCACGGTTGCATTTGAATGAGAACCTTTCGTTCAAGATTGGCTGGCATCGACGCGCGGCAGTTAGAGAGAGACTAGATATCAAAGAATACAATATACAAAAAGCAAAGCAAAGCAACAACCCATAATTGTCCCACTGCTGGGCTCGGGGTCTCCTCTCGCAATGTGAGGGGTACAGGCCATAGTCTACCACGCTGGCCAAGTGCGGATTGGTAGACTTCACACACCTTTGAGAACATTATGGAGAACTCTCAGGTGTGCAGGTTTCCTCACGATGTTTTCCTTCACCGAAGCAAGTGATAATTAACTTGTAATACGCACATAATATTTGAAAATTAGAGGTGCGTGCCAGGATTTGAACCCGGGCCCCCGCGTTCGGGAGACCAACGTTCTAACCGCTAGGCTATCACTGCTACAGTCAACAATACACATGAATAATGCTTCATACCCTTATCGAGGACGAGTCGTCTGTCGACAGTGGACAGGCGCGTTACGACCACGATTAACTAATGAATCAACTTTCATTTGTTATCGATACGGTGTCTATTGGTTTCACCAATGATGTTTAAATAAATATAGATACGTTATGCCCTTACAAATCAACCGAAAAATCTGTTCCGATGTCCGCAAGGCATGCTTTATCGCACGTCTTTATCGCTCTTGCGTCAAAACTACATCGCTATCTCTTTCTTCACCTGAATATGAGTTCCCGATAGGGGACTTTTTGAGTCACACAACGCGCGCGCTTATGACATATCTACCTCTTTTTAATATATAATATTATTGGGTTTCACTCGAAGGGACGGGTAACGTAATTCGACGTAATGCAAGCGCAATATGTGACTTGATATGAGGGGTCTTTATATCCGCCGATATTGTGGCGACAACGACACGATGGACCTAGAAATAGCTAGGCTATGGCTTGTTTGAATTACAATAAATACAATTGCTGCAACAATAGACAGATAATTAACGTACAGGAAATCAGTTATCCCACTTTTCTCAGATACATTCATAAGACTATAGCCCATTTTCAGGAATCTCTTTTCATAGATAAAGAACCACTAGTTACTACTTTGACAAAAGTGTCCGACTATCTGGACTATAAGTACACTATTATCCGATATTACACAGTAGGTACCTAATTTATGACAGCAGACAGATTGCTGCTCATGTATTTTTTCGGGGTTCAATGTTAATAATAATAATAATAAATAACTAGGATTCCCTGTGTCGTGGCCCGTGCCATGGACAACACACAAGACAAGGACACTAACACCCAGACCGAGAACAGAAATTCAAACTCATCATTCAAATTTCCGCCTCGCTGGGAATCGAACCCAGGACCCTTGGCGCGTTATGATGGTAAAGTTTAGCATGTGTACGTCGGGAAAAAATATCTATCTAGGCAGGAAGATCGCACTGTGTAAAAGCGCCTTCTACTGCACGCTTACATCATATCGCTTGCAGTTGGAGTAGCCTCGACAACTGCTGGCTGCCACTTAGTTTCCAATAGTAGATTTAACCTTAAGTATTTTGTTGCTAAGTATCTTTTACAGCAACGAGCAAATTTGTATAATACGATTAAATACAGGTGACTAACACAAGGAGATCATCCTCTTCTAGCCTAAATAAAACTAGCCTAGATTCCGACCCGGCACCAAGTTCCAGAACCAACAGATGAATTGAGTGAACAAAATAATTCAAAATCGTGCTTATTTCACAAGTCAATTGTAACTTGACTCGACCTACATCAAATATAGGAATCGGTGTTATGTATGCTGTAAGCTGTAAGGTTCTTTGTCAAAGTAAAGGAAGCTGAGGAGGCGACTATTTCCGTATCTCCTATATTGTAACCAGATCAAGTACGTGATTCATTTGAAGATTGTTGTGTGGTAGAGCTTTGAGATAATTTTCTGTATGGAGAACAAAAATTGAAAAGAACGCCTCATCCAAAAATTTGAATGTAAAAGGGCAAAAATAAAATACGTTAAATCTGAATACATATTTTAACAATAAATTGTTGTATTTAACGAGTAAATACGATTGTCCAAAAGAAGCACGAGTTGTCATACTTGCCATGTTCTCATGCCGAGTATGTCGACATTGTCTACTGGAGTATCACACATGCCACTCCGCACTAACACTACCTGACCAATTTTTTAACTATGAAATACTCGTAGGACTTGCTATTACGCGCCGCGCACAGCGCTCTCTGCGTTTGTACGTATACTTTTTAACATAATCGTTGAAAAGAATAGTGCAATCAGAAATAATGTGATGAAGTATTTTTGGAAGATAAAGACTTTAAAAAGGGTGTATTTTTATTTATTTATTTTTGTTGCTTTATTGAGGTTGTTCAATAAAACTGCAACATCCTACGTGCTGTATTAGGTATTTGTATAGAATCATCACTTAGGATGTATTTTATATTATCGCTATAACTAACAATTTGACCAGGCAGGGGCGGCAGGTGTGTGGATGGGCCCGTCCCCCCGGGGTGCAACTTCCTGCTCTATACCGGCCTAGCCTAGGGGAAGACGATACTAGCCATCGTTTCTTTACGCTCAAAAACTGATATCTACTTACGAACCGACGCGGTTTTGGTTAACCGCTCATTCGGAACCACTGAATATTTTGACAAGCGTCAGTTTTTATATCAGTTTCTACTGTTAAATAAGTGTGGCAGGTATTTCCGGCGATCATGTTCGAGGTATACCTACGAGTATTCCAAAAATTCATTTTTAAACTATATATTTGAAGGGTTATTAATATTAAATAGGATATCTTCTGCTTTTCTTTCAATTGTTTACAAATATGTAGGTATTTAACTTACACATAGATAGAAATAGGTTTTCTAGATGATTCATACGTCTAGGTAATTTCAGATTTTAAGAATAATGACCCTAGTGTAATCAATAGTGTAATGGAGACATTTTCCCCGAATTTTCTGAAAGAAATTAAGTTTATAACTACTATCATTATGGTGGTCCAATCCTCCGTCGCAGTGTTGCCAACTCGGTATCAGGTTTTCGGGCTAAACACAGTTTAAAAAAGGGCTAGATTCGTCCAATACATTGAAAATAGGGGCTATTGCTTAGGTGAGGGCGAAAACAAAAAAAAGGTCGTCAGACGCTCTACAAGTATGATAATGGTAATTTTTTCGATATCTTTCACTACGTTTTATCGTTTTTTCGATGATTGCATCAAAATCTTCATGAAAAACCTGAATTTATCCCTTTTTTTTCAAGATGGCGGAAACTGATTTTGGGGGCTTTGGGGCTAGAAATTGGGCTAGGTGCTAAAAAAATATTTGAGGGGCTGAAAGCCCGTAAAAAGGGCTAGATCTAGCCCCGAAAGGGCTAAATTGGCAACACTGCCCGTCGATGTGTTCGCCGACGTTTCACGTTTATTACGACGCACAACAAATTCGTAGTACCTTCTTACACCCGCGAGATGTCACCACTCATCGCCTCCATCACCGCTGCACCACATGTCACACCCTCTGTGGAAAAAAGCATCTTGTCGTTTTACTTTGAATTTTAGTTATTAATATGATTGCAAAGAGGGACAAAAGATGCATATGCTCAATTTTAAATTTTTAGCATTAATCTTGATGGTTTTATGCAAGAAATCATAATGTCCTTTGACTACTTATGTTGAATGTTATGTTTTTCACTAGAGGTGGGAAAAAACTGCTAAAATTGTTGGCAATACCAAAAAATCCGTACGGCGAGTCCGGACATAATTATGTGCGTTCAGCTTTACTGATATTTTAACAGTTTTTTTGCTTTCCTGTAAAATTGCAGTTTTCATCTTATGCCTTTTTTCCACTGAGCGTGCGATGTACAGTGGTACAGTCGAAGAACAACTGATTAGGCTTCCCGCCCACGTCCGATAATCGGTGACCGATTTTTTGTAGGAGAAAAATAGAACGTACTGATAGCAATGGTGCAACGCACACGTCCTACAAAAAGTCGGTCAGAAATAAAACTAACTCACCGACAGTCGGTACAAAAATCGGTCACCGATTATCTGACGTGGGCGGGAAGCCGTATAGATGTTCTGTGTGTACAGTGCCGGCGTTAGAGACACTGACGCTCCAGGCACCCACATTGTGGCGCCCACATAAGAAAATCGAGCTTTTTTGCTCGAAAAATTTTTAGCTGAACCAATGGGAACGTTTATTAAGAATTTTTTTTTCTTTTTTTTTTTGCTCCTCACTCTTAATGGCGCCCCTCCAAATTTGGTGCCCTAGCCCGTCGCCCAATCTTGCCCCCTCTCCTAACGCCGGCTCTGCACATGTACGAAGTCACGATGTAGACGATCTATTTAAAGCATTGTGTATTCGAAATTAATGTTAGTGAATTTATTAATTATTTGGGAATACAGATTCTTTAACCACAAATCCACTGCTGACTATGTAGTGACGTCTGGCGAAAGCGAAAGCGTCTAAATCGTGAATGAATTGACGGAAAAGCGCTCGAATATCCAAGAATTGAGGTACGAACGAACTTAATAACTAACAATCAATTCTGTAAAAAAATGTAAGGAGATCAAATCTTCAATTAGTTTTTCTGAACTTTTGGAATCCGCTGAACAGATTTTCATGAAGGCTGGCTCGGTAGATACCACCCACCACCTTGTTTTAGCCGCCAAAACACTTATCGTGTTCCGTGTCCGTAAGTGTAGAATTCTTCAGTTCAGTTGTTGTGTGGGAAAAGTAGAAAATCGACTTTATAATGGATCTGATGTGCCTAATGCATTGTTTTAGTCGTTTCAAACCACCTTCGGATTATTGCCTTTCAAATGAAACCCTTTTGAGGCATATCGGTTGGATGGTTTCAGAGTCTATATAGGACATCCGTACAAACATTTTTTGTATTTTTTACACAATACATAGCTAGATAGATAAATACATAGGAATCGCATAGCTATCGATGGCTCCAGTTAAGAAATTAAAATAAAATATAACGATCCATCAAGCCTCATAAATGTTATACGTCCTATCTTATAAGATTTTTTACGTAATTGTATCCTGGTATTTGTAGTTTCGGAAAGGAGACGTAGGACATAATACATATAATTATCAATATGATGACTATCTAACTACAATAGGCGTAAACACAAATTATGTAAAAAATAATATCGGCATCATAGTAAATAGAAGTCCAATAGCGATTACGGTTGGCAAAAACAAACGCAGCCCAGCACTTTCACCGCGGCTGGGGCAGGCTGGGGCAGGCTGGGGCACGCTGGGGCCGGCGGCGAGTGGTGGCGAGCGGTGGCGGTGGCGGTGAGGGCAGTCACTGCAGTCAGTTCGCACGCCGCGACCGAAGCGCCCGCACCGTACGTGATGCGCCCGCGCCATGACCGACGAACCGGAGCGCTCCTCCACGGAGAACGTCACAGTGCTCACCAACTTCCCCACCGTCTCCAGCTTCAAGTCGGAGGACTCCACGGAGCAGCTCATCTGCAAGACCCCGCAGAAGGCGCGCTCCTCGCGGGCGCGCAGCGTCAGCTCCAAGAGCGCGGAGGCCGGCAGCGATGAGGGCGGCAGGCGACGGCTGGTAGTGTTCCTGGGGCTGGCGCAGGTGGTGCTGGGCGCGCTGCTAGTGGGCGCGGGGGCGCTCGCCGTGGTGAAGGGCGCCGCGCTGTCCCGGGTGGGCGCCGGGCTGTGGGCGGGCTGCGTAGCCGTGGTGGGCGGCGTGGTAGGCGTGCTGGCCGGCATCAACGACTGCTACGGACTCACCGGAGTGGCCAACGGGTGAGTGATCGCTGATCAGTCGCTCCTTATAATATTACAACGGCTTAAAAAGTTTTATTGAGAAAAGTGTCGATTTATGTAAATGTGTGTCAATAAATATTTGTGCGCGGACTAGTGCGGAGTAAAGTCGTTAAGGCGGTTGTTTACAACCTGATGGAGTTGTGTATCGAATGGGTAAACACGACCTTAAGCAGTTGCTCGTTAAATCATTCATTTAATTTTTTGTGAGGCATTTAGGGGGGCCAGCAACTACGCCGCTACGCGGCTTTGCGTTTCTTGATTGTGGTTAATGATATTTAAGAAACACAGATACGTCATGCCCTTACAAATCAACCAAAAAATCTGTTCCGAAAAGAGCTACAACACACACGCGTTTATTAAATCTTTTATTTCACTACACCAATCACACTACAATAATACACGAAGGCATTTTAACGTTGTATGTCAAATCACAAGCACTTCTACAACAACAAAATCGTGCGAATCGTCTTGTATTAATAGAGCGACCACGAGCAGACGTGGTCAATTGACTGCTCTAACGATCTTCATGATTTCATCTTCGGCGCGCTAGTGACATATCTACCTCTTTTTTACATATAATATCATTGATTGTGGTGCTTTCAGATACTGAATATCAGTAGGTAATAAGTTACAGGTACCAATGATATTTAAAAACTAAACTCTTTTTTACTTATAATATCATTGGGTACAACGCGCGTTTGACATTACTTTTCAAAATGAGTAAAAAGGACTGATTATTAGTAATGCGTTTTATTTTTTTAACATAAATGCAAGAGTATAGAGCAAACATAAGTGTTAGAAATTTATCTAGTTTTTTCCCCAATTCTATGTATTTATACCTAGTCTACGTATTAATAAATCATCGCTATAAGAAGTGCTTGAAGCCCGGCGCGGCGGCGTAGCAAATGGATGCTAGTAGCAAAAAATTCTTGAGCGTTTCCGTGCTTCGGAGGGCACATAATGCCGTCGGCCCCGGTTTTCATTGTAAGTAATGCAAGATAACAATCGTTAAGCCATGTTGAAGGCCCTCGGGAGGCATAAAAACTTTCAACATTCGGGTTGGCCACTAACTCCTGCACCAATCCGCACTGGAGCAGTGTGGTGGAGTGTACTCTGGGCCTCCTCAAGAGTTTGACTTTGATAATTCAAGTTCCATTAGTCATCAAGAACTAATTAATTACAGCATTTATGTTATATTCTATTTTGCTAATGATTTACCTATAGTTATAGTAAAATGAACACTCTTCACTGTAAAAGTGTAAACTTGCAGTTTTTTGTTTTTTAAAACACTCTCATTTATTAATGTGGCCGACTTTACGTGAGAGGAGACTCGAGCCACACTGCAGAAAGAAATGCACCGTGGTGACGGTACGGTACTGAAAATAAAAGGTGCAAGTTAAACTTGAAGTGTCATAATCTAACATTTTAACAAAAAATTCACCGACCTCAAATGAAGTACATTGTACTTTTGACATGGATACCATTGTCAGATCTCGTTCAAATTTATGTGGGACCACACGGCAAGCACCAGCTTTCGATTAAAAAGAATCATCCAAATCGGTTCACCCAGTCCAAAGTTCTGGTAACAAACATAAAAAAAATACAGTCGAATTGAGAACCTCCTCCTTTTTTTGAAGTCGGTTAAAAAGTAGCTTTCAGAATGTCTCTCCGTAGAGTTGTGTGGGGCACAATTAATGCACCCATTAAATACGCTTGTAACCCTTTGTCTTATCAATTGTGATTATTCAGTGCACGATTTATATCCGATATCAGTCGGTAGCCCTTACGTTTGTTAGTAGCAAAATGTTTTGAGCTCTTCCGTGCTCGTTAACCCATTGCATGCATTGGTGCTAAAAAGGTAAAATCCTACAGCAGATTGCATAACTATAAATTAACATTCGATGAAACAGATTAATCATTATCATATTGGAGAAAAAAGCACAATTTTGCGTTAAAAACATAAAACATTACATATTATGGTGTTAATATTAAATAATACCAATGAAGTATGTAATAGCGACAGCAATCGATGGTGGAATTCACAAGTTCCACATGACTCGCATGAATTTTCCGTAGGTGAATTGTTTTTGTTGGTTGCAGTGTCGAAAAATTATTCGGTTGCATCATCCGAATGCATAGGACAGAAAATACTTTAGAACAATCGTTAAAGTTTGTTTTGATTGATGTTTTTGCTTTTCAATACAATACTTAATATTTTACACAAAAAATTATTACAAAAACTACTAAATAATGAAAATTTAAGCAACGCCCTTTTCTTCGTAGACGCCCTACGGAAGACCAGATCAGCCAGATGTTGCATAAAAACCAATATTACGATAAGGAACGTGACAACTGACTAGTGAAATACAATATGGCCGCTGCCGTCGGTAGTCGGTACCTGCCGCTGTGTGAAAGCCCGTCCGGAGTCCGGAGTTGCCGCAGATGATATAATTTATGTTAAAAGTTAGCTGCGTCGTAAATTGAAGCATTACGCAACGCTACATTCGGACGCTGCGTTTATCGTGACTTGCGCTGGCGCATGCGGCATGGCGTATGGCGGATTGTCGTGATCGAGCTCATCGATACAGACACGCACAGTGAGGGGTTTATGTTGTTTTATAGAGGAATGCTGCATTGCTTTTTCTAGAACTTGTTATGCAAACAGTACGAATCCGAAAAAAAACAACAAGTCCCTACAATTTACTTATTTTTACTCCTGAGTTACAGTTGTATTTTTACTTGCAGCTTTTTTATGGAAGTAGCTCTTTCCGCCTCTGAGCAATAAGCTGTGTCATGATGAGGACTAACAGACAGACACGAAGAAACTAATAATATTCAGATTTGCGAGCTCCCATTTGGCTACGGAAACAATGTGCTTCTAATTTTACTTGGATAGGCATATTCGGTAAGATAACCGCCGTGACAGCGGAAAATATTTAAACATTTTTTTCATACCTTGGTTACTCCGCCTAATATGTATTATACAGCATGAGCTACGTAGTAAATGCTACATGTAGTATGCATCCGTCAACAGATACAAAGGTTCCGATCGGAAAATGATAGTAATGTCATGTATGCAGCGGTTGTTTTTCACCAAGAAGCGGTAGGTGACGCTTCCCGGGAGGCGGGGCGCGGGCGCTCGGCAGTGGAGCGCGCGGTTCCGGTGCAGCGCACTGCACTCGCCGCGCACCGTCTGGGATGCGCATTGCGCACGCGATGCACCGCGCACCGCGCACCGCCACCTAGCGGGACCTCGGTTATGACTTAGGCCACAAATGCACTTGCGGCAGGACTATATATCAATGGAAAATTAGAGTTCATTTTCGAAAACTATTTACTGATAATTATTTCATAAGTCTGTGATCATTTACTGCTGGGTGCGATATAGAGCGAAACTTTTGATTTACGTTGTAAAACTCTTGTAAAACGTTCATTTACCTGACCTGTAGAGTAGCTGAAATATTCACCAAACGTACCAAACAATGGAAACAAAGCAAATCTTTAACAACAGTATTAATAGTTATATTTGGATCTTGTGCTAGCACATGCTGACATGGACTATGTCCATTTGTTAAAGAGATGACCATTTGACTTCTCAAGTTCGTCCATGGGATATGGGTTCGATATGGGGTTGAGCAGTATTATGGAGCTGTTGGATTTCACCCGGGCATTTGACTGAATAAACCCGAAATCCTCTTAGGCAAATTAGAAAACTAAACACGTGTAACTGGTTTCATTCATTTATATCCAACAGAGAACAAATAGTGAACAAATAGTAAATCGATCTAGCTAGGATTCATTTTTAGAAAATGTCGTTTTATCGGTGTTTTCAGGCAATGATAAACTTCTACAATATACTCTTCCTGACATCTATTGGCAAGTAGCAATACTAAAGCTACTTCAGTAAATGGCGTTGTTAAGCAACACTAAACCGAGCAAAGCTCGGTCATCCGGGTACTAACATTTATACGCAGATGACACACAGCTGTATTATTGGACCACATCTCCACTTACCATCAGGTGGGATTGTGGTCAAGCATTAACTTATTTGTGCAAAAAAAAAAAAAAAATTTTTGACACGTAGGAACTAGGAGCTAAAAGAGGCGATAAAGAAAATGAATAAAGATCTCCGAACTATCTGCTCTTGATCACAGAACAGCTCTTTAGTTCTGAACGCAAATAAATCACTAGTATTGGTCCTGGACACAAAACATCAAATTAAAACTATACTAGACTGCGAGGATAAAGTAAATAACTTTCTTGCCGCTTCTTCTCCCGGAACCATTAACGGTAGGGATTTGTTGAAGCAATGGCGTAGAGAGACTTCCGAAAAGAGTTAGTAAAAAAACCTAATTCGAATTAAAATTTCATTTCATTCATTATTAATTACGATGACACGACGCAAGTGTATTCCTGCCCTTACGTGTAATGTTTGCTTTTAGAGATATCTGCGGAACAATTCATTATTATACGTTGTTATAGCGACTCTAGATATGTCTAACTCTAACTTATAATATGTAGACCGTTAGCAACTGTTATATTTGTGCCGATTGCAAAAGTGTGTGCAAGTAATCTTTACGCGCGATTGAAGTAAAACTTTTTTGACGTTGGTGACACGTGTTACCAAAAAATCAAACTTAATTCAAAATAAATATTATATTACAGTTGACACATATTTATTAACAATGTACTTTACAATACGAATATAAAGCTATAATTACCGTTAATAATACTGTTACCGATTATTAACGGTGATTACCCCGTGATACTTATTTAATTCATTGATAACTTAGATGAGTTCTCAGTGACCCCATTGTAAAATTCAACACTCCAAGACAAACACGTGGGCAATACTCGTCGAAGACCTTCAGGGGGAAGCGGGTAAAAGAGCTTTTGTAATTTAGCTTTAAACTTTGGCTCATTAAAAAATCGTAAGCAGCCGATACTTGTGTGTTCTTTTTAACATCCGCACCCAATGATATTTAAAAAACATAGATACGCCATGCCCTTACAAATCAACCAAAAAATCTGTTCCGAAAAGAGCTACAACACACACGCGTCTACAGCAATCACACTACAATAATACACGAAAGCATTTTAACGCCTATCGTCTTGTATTGACAGAGCGACTACGAGCAGACGAGGTCAATTGACTGCTCTTACGATGTTCATCTTCGGCGCGCTAGTGACATATCTACCTCTTTTTTACTTATAAAATCATTGTCCGCACCCTAGTGAATCTAGCCGAGTGGAAACGTTTTTGTCGCGTAGTGTTCGTGCACCGGGCCGGAGCGGCGCAGGCGGCCAATCTTGCAGTTCCGCTGGAGAACGCACCGGCGAGTAAATACCGACGTATTGTTATTGCACCACACACCACACCGCAACACGACGTGCACAATGCACATGCACTCGCGGTAGCAGAGTTCGTTCACTCTTGACGTGCAACGTGCATGTTAGTATCGTAATTAGGATACAATTAACTTGCTTCTTTACTACTACTACTACTTGTGAGTAATGATTAGTACAACGTGCTAATATAATTATGAATACAAAGACGTCGAACGATTCCTTATCCATTTAATCGGAGGGTAAAAATACGTAAATCTAAAATGACCCGAAGAAAATTCCGACATACTAGCATACCAGCCTCCTGAGTCCTGAACAGACGAGTATGAGTATCATCAGGATTAAAAGGATAGTGTCAGGTGGTAACATGCTGGTAGCAACAAAAGGAATCTGATTCCATGACCTCGTCTAATCGCCATCTACATCAGAAGGAAGCAGCAGTTAAAAGGTTGCCTTGGACTGGAAGATGTGCTCTCTTTGTATTGTAAATGGGAATACCTAACGCCCCTGAACTGATGATGTCGAACGAAGTGTGAAGAATGTGATGGCCATCATTAAAGAGTAAGAAGGACAAAGTTAATGTTATGTTCAAGACCCATATCATAATTACTACAAGATATCGACTGCGTGGCCTGGCCGCTCGCCGCGTTTGATGAGATTTTAATTGTTTGCAATCAAGTTCACAGCATCTGATTTATGCAATTTGCTCGCTCTTGAATGCATGCAAGTACTCCATTAAAGGTGTAAGCATCGACCTTTATAATAGTAAAAACAGTGCTAATAGAAATCTAGCCGTAGTTGTACCTAGTTGTCACTCAGGCACTAATGTCTAGAATACTAACAATTTACTCTCCTACGATTACAATATGAGGAATAAACACGTTGTTTTAACATCAATTTTAGTAATTTTACCATGAGTACGCTATAAAATACCAACGGGATTTGAAAATCATGTGTTATTGAATATAAATTGACACCATTTTTGCCGCATTTAAGCCGCCATTAGGATCAGGAAATCAGTAAGGAGCAGGCCACATCGCAGATATAAATGCAGTTATTACAGAGAACTAAACGGAAGAAAGAAAGACTTTTTATTTAGTTTTAGATAGTATAGGGCCTATTAGGTATTGCGTAATCGAAATCATGAACGAGTATTATCAATAGCTAAGCCTGCGATCACATGCAACACGTTAAGAAAGTCAATCATTCCGCCCCTCCCGTTCCGCAGAAACAACTTCTCGCTAGCTACACGTTTTTCTCCAGTTATACGTACGAGTGTAGGGTTACCAGATCATCCGCCACGTGCGATCCACCCTTTGACAACATCAGAGCGATCTCGGTGGTGCATTTAATATGAGCTTCTGAAGCTTGTATGCGACTTGTATGCGCTTGACTGTTGTAGGGATTTAGTGTGCAATATCCCCAAGGACGTACCCAGGGGGGGGGGGGTCCGAGGGGTCCAGACCCCCCCCCCGAAAGTGTTATACGTACAGTCTAGGGTTTGGTTCCCGGGACATCTCGTGTCTCGAAGTCCCGGGACTTTTCGTAATTTTAATTTCCGGTCGAGACTCGAGACGACACAAGATTGTCGAAATTGTTGTGTAATCATTTTTAGTCCCGGGAATTCCCAGGACTTCGATTGTATTCTGTCTCGTGTCCCGGGACTTTGAAATTGTCGGGAATTAGCAAACCCTACTACAGTCAAACTTAATAGATAAGCGAAAATTTACTGATTTCTTCTAATAATTATTATAAGAATTTAAAGACAAATGTGTATGTAATTATTTGTTTCTTAACGCTCTAGCACTAGTCCATTCATTCTAGATTTTAGTGTAGATTTTAATGTATAGGAGAAACGGCATTATAATTTTCTGAAACTGATATAAGTTGTACCTGTATGCGAGGACATTAAAAACAACAAGTCTCCCCCTCCCTCCCCCATCCCCCCGCCCCCCTTGAAAAGTGTCCCATTTTACAGATAGAAATTTAATGCTGTAACATTGAGTCATTTTTCAAAATATCTATTAAATAATTATCGTGTGAAAATTGATTTGCTATTTATTTCCAAGAAGCTTTTACGTGTCATTTAGGTACTTTAATCATTTACCCAAACGGACCCCCCCCCGAAAAAAAATCCTGGGTACGTGCTTGAATATCCCCACAGAAGTTATCCGAATATACCTATGTACCTACGAAGCGATTTTATCATTTATCCAACTATTAAGATGGAAAAAATTTGATGGCTAATCATTATCTACAATCCAAGTTACTAACACTTATCCATAGCTCATAATATCATGACAAAAAACTAAAAAGATAATTCGAATTTATTGACCGCAGACTCGTCATTATTGTTGATTGGGTGGTTTGAAGTATCAAAGAAAATTAAAGTTACAGTAGAACCAATACTTTTTACATACACATTAAAGAATATAAAGTTTACTTGGAATAGAATAAAAGTTTTTAGTTAAGTGTATAAAATTATTGGCCTAGACTCTAGAGTCACAATCAAACCTATCCGTGTGGTCACCGTACTGGAGTGGGAAGTTGTCTCGGTAATGATGCCCTCGTGTTCATTAGCACTAGTGAAAGCCGCTGATCGCTGATCGCTGATCGGCCAATCCGAGCTGATCGCGCTATCTCCGGATTGCTGCTGATACGCTGATAGTGCGCCCGCGCCGCGATCATAACGTACACTCAGTGGAAAAAAGGCATAAGATGAAAATTGCAGTTTTACAGGAGAGCAAAAAAACTGTTAAAAAACATTGAAGTATAATGTCATAGAACAAACATCTCGAACAAAATGTGTGTCCCGCCCGAGAGGATCGATTTTCAAAATTAAGCCCCGGTTCTCCTTTCAAAATGGAACGAATCCATTGAAGATTGAAGCCACGTGGCGCCAATGCATTGGGACATACATGGTGTTCGCGGTGTCGATTCTATACGCTAGTAATAATACTTCAATGTTAAAATACATAATATGAGTAAGTAGTCAAAGGAATTTACATTACGATTTTTTGCACAAAACCGTCAAGATTAACCGTCAAGATTAATGATGAAAATTTTAAAAAATTGAGCATAATATGCAGCTTTTGTCCCTCTTTTCAATCATATTAATAACTAAAATTCACGACTTATGCTTTTTTCCACTAAGGGTGCGGTATTGCTTTCGCTCAATCCGCCGCCATCGTGCGACGCCCGTAACTTCCACTTGGGTCCTTACGTGATCGCGTGATGATCGAATCGACGATATTGAGACGATATTATTCTGTTACGGACTTTAACGATTCTTTCTTGTATGACCAATTGAGTTACGAGTACTTAGTCATTTTCTGATAACATTATTTGACGTGAATAAATCAAAACAACATGATTAAATGAGACATGCAGTTTTTAGTATTTAAAAACAGCTCTTTTATACTCTTTCTGGATTCATAAATGACAGTTGTCGCTTGTAGAGTCACTGTCTATAATCGATGTGAATTCCGAAAAACTAATACGCATATTTACCAGTCATTGTAACGTTTGTTTGTACACACTTATGAGTACTTTTAACCTCTTTGTTCTATAATCTGAGACTTTAAATATAACTTATACAAATAACAATTGTGAATTGTGGACGGGGCATCTCAACAAAATTTAGGTAAACGTCAAAGTTCACACTTTCGCGGTATTCTACAATAGATACCTGAGACTCTGAAGAGCAAGTGAAAGCAGGTGATATGTGCCACTTACTAACTTTAGACATTTGTTCTCAGTCAGCGCTCCGTACGCCGCGCCTACTTCACTAGGCAGTAGGCACGCTTGTCCCGCTTGTGGGTCAAGCTACTTGAGTAAACAAACTCGACTCGGACAAAGTCAGTTGTTGAGTTACTTAATTGCTGTCCTCTAGCCCGCTAACGGCTGTAGCCAGCTAACTGTTAACGCGCGCAGAATAGATTAATAACGTATGCGTTCAATGTACGGAAAATGTTCGCGTTATCCCTGCCCAATCCAAAGTTTATTACAATGTAGACCAGGTACGATGTTATACAAACATCTGTCACTAATGCGCTAGCCACGAATCGAAACCAGAACACTTCTCTGACGCTGGGCTACATGAAACTAATTATGTGATCAATATCTTAATCCCCATGTCATGATATCTGAAGGTGCGTGTTTGTGGTGCAGGAGTCCCCTGCTGACGGCGTTCCTGGCGCTGTCGCTGCTGAGCCTCGCGTGCGGGAACAGCGCCGCCGTGCTGGCCGCCACCGGGCTGCAGCGCGACGCCCAGCGCCCCCCGCCGCTGCACACCAGCTTCGAGGTACCACTCATGATAAGAAAAAAGTTTAAATCGTTTATTCATAGGTATACGTATCACTGATACACTTATGCGCGTCATTTTTTTATCTACCACCATTTTGGAAAGTTGCTTTGTCATGGAGGAGAAGAAAGAACACTTGCTCCTTATGTATAACTGTCCCAAGATAGTTCAAGGCATTTTCCAGTAGTGCTACTGGTTGTAGTCACTTTCTTTTGACTAATCGTTTCCAAAGTTTTGTAAGTCAACATAGAGATCAATTTTTGTGTGATTATGTTGCTTTGAAACAAACTGTGCCAACTACATATAAGTTTCACGTAAAGCTCACTCCTGCAGATGTAAGAAATCAATGAAAAAGCAGCCAAAACTAACTAAAACACATAATCAGCCCATTTCGGGTCCGCTTTTGATTAAATTTTTTCAAGTTACTCCTAAAAATCCTCAGTTCAGATGAACGGAAGAGCTATTGTGTAATTTGATTTGTTAAAAAATCTTAAATCACACCTGATAAATCTGATCTCGCATCTCGGGTATAATTTTTACACTTATAATAGAAGTCAATTTAATTTTGCATTCCGCCGCGCCTGCATTGTGGATGATGTGTTCATCCAGATAAAGGGCACAATGACCCAAGAATAAACATATTTTCCGAGGAAATGAAACCTCACGTTACTCTCCTTCACTGAGCGAGGTCACTGCCTCAAGCGTGACATATATGTATCACACGCATGATCGACTTTGATCAGAACTGCTATGATCACTTACTCGTATAACAGTAAGTATAACTGTAGTACATTCCTATTTGCAACTTCAATCCCAAAACCTTAAGTTATAAGAAAGAAAAGAGTAAAGAGCGCAAATCGCAAACTGAAGCCAGTTAAAGTGGCTCATTATCAATAAGTTGATGCAAGTTGTCTTCCACGAGCCATTCGCCACGCACCAGTTCCCGCGTTGGGCAAGTCGTCCACTGCTGCCACTTGAATTGCAAATGCAGCCGCAGCAATACTCAGTCGGAAATCGTCATGATTTTCGCGTAAATCAATCTTTGGTCTTCATGCAAGTGAATGTACCTATGCAGTATGATTTGTGGAAATGTGACGAAATAGAATTTAACGTACTTCTTTATAACGTAACGTAATGAGTTTATTATTTGGTTAAGGGACTCTTTATTTTAGGTGAAGAATGCAAATGGAACATGGAATACGAAATGGAAGATCTGCATTTTTCTGTGGATTTTTGATCATTTTTTCAAGATTTCAATTGCGGAAACTCCGATGCATTATTTCGTTACATTTCTAAGCTTGATAGGCCTTGCTAGCTTGGTAGGAGCTTGGTAGGTGATGTTATCGACGGTCAGTGGTCAATGGTGGCAGGTATCAGTCGTCTTCAAACTGTGAATGAAACACGGACGCGTTCCGCCTGGCCGCTGTCCACGGCCGTCACGTGCTTTCTATATCGGGAACCAGTTATTAATGATCGATGAAATGTATTTACTTAATTCTTTAAATGTCGGCCATTAGTGATACTACACCGCCGCAATTTATTGCACGTTCACGCTTTCCTAGTTTCCACACCTCCATGCAGGCCGCATGCCATTCGATTAGAATACAGTAGGTATAATAAAATATCTTAATAACAATAATAAACATAATGAAACCAGTTTTATATTGTGAAAATAATAAGTTACTCATTAGAATGTTTATTTTAATCTTGTCTTTTAATATTTACTAACTTCTATAAAATTCCATAATGAAAATAATTTTCGATTTATATTTAAGTCAATGTCCTATACCTACAAATTGCTTTAGTGTTAAGTTCGCATTTTATATCACCAATAACACTATATTAATTTGTTTATAATTTCACTTTATTATGTGTGCGTAATAAATCTCTTCTATCACCAATCACCATTAAGTCACGTCTCGAGTCACAGGTTCTATTCTATTACTAAATTTCAAATAATTAATTTCAGCCACGTAACATTCATTAATTTCAACAAATTGCTCGTTAATTTGTTTCTGATGTATCTAATCAACGACCGTTGGGCAGTCACATCACAATACCACAACATTGCCACACGAGCGTTGCAGGGCGGCTCTGGAGGCGGCGGGCGGTCTCATCTTCTGCAATCATATTTGCAATACTCAAAAACAAAATATAAAGTTCAAGGATTGTCCGTGAGACAATCGCGGGAGGCGTGACCTGCGATGCTGGTCCGTTCGACATAATTAACATTTAGTTCTGTTTGTCCATAATTGTTTATAGCAGATTAACTAACATTTTTATTTTGTTTCTTAACATTCTTCACTTTATAAAACTGTCCCAAAAACGTAAAGAATCGGCCTGGAGTATAATATTAACTTAGTATCGTCAATACTAATCTGAAATTTAAATTTCAAAAACCTCCAGCAGTTTTATTTATACTTATTACACATAGCTAAGAACACTCTCGATTAAGTCACCTTTCAAACAAAAAAAAACTAAACTAAAATCGGTTCATTGATTTGGGAGCTACGATGCCACAGACATACATATAGATACACAGACACACAGATACATAGATACACAGATACATAGATACACAGACACACAGATACATAAATACACAGACACACAAATAAATATTATAGATACACAGACAAGTCAAACATGTAAACCCCTCTTTTTTGTCGGGGGCTAATTAATAATTTGGGTGTAAAAGGCTCTATGTTGAATCTTGTTGACCAAACGACAAGATTTGGCGATTTCTTTCCTAATGTACTTTCATGGTAATTTGTACCAGCACAGCTAGCCATAACAACAATGTATGAGAGAAAATAATTCGAGAAAGAGAAAGATAGAAGCTTAGAAAATTAATGTGACACCGGAAAAACCGGTGGATTGTTCCTTGATTAGAGATTAATTTGGTAACGTAAACGCTACACAATTTGTTTTCTTAGCATTATTCAAATTATTCATAGACCAATGTGATACATGCGGCTTACATCGTCATTTGTTTTATTTCTGTTCGTAGATGTGACGATGACCATTTTTCAATCAGCGGTTCGTCAGTTATTTTGTTGGCTACACATAAAAAATTTATCTATTCGATATAATTATGTAAGTATTCTTTGGTGAGTAGTGATCAAATGATCTATTATATTATATCATTAGTGGGGTCACCATTCGCGTCGAACCTTGACCACAGAGCCCCACTGCCATGGTGGAGCAATGATTACACTTTGATGATTTAATGACGGTGAGAAGATTTTGGAGTTGAACATGTCTTGTAACTTACGATTAGGTTTTTCTGCCACGCAAATTATTAATGATTACAAAGGGTATGAATTACATCCATAATTTGTTTGTTTGTCTTCGGCTAAGAACCGGACGTTTAATGTCAGTGAATATTAGTGCCAATCTTATGATGTTTATTTTATAATGTTTTTGGAACGAAGTTCCTTATCGCGTGTTGTGAAAGGGGGCTAGAGGGAAAAATACGACACTTTTTGATTCTTACGAATGACGACACTTTTTTTGAAGTGATTCAGAGAGTTTTACAGAGATGGCGCTACTAGCGCGATTCAGAAAGTTGTACAGAGATGGCGCTATACAACTTTCTGAATCATGCTAGTAGCGTGATTCAACAATACTTAAATCGAAAGGAACTTCGTTCCATCCTGGTGTCCCTTGACACCTCTCATGTTTTTTTAAATTATTTTTTACATTTTACGAATTGGAGTTATTGCACGAGTATTTAATAGATGTAGAGAGAAGTGCATTAACTTCCAGCGGTCGCATTGTTGCGGTAAACAGAGATGTCATCGTCATTATCATTACATACGTATTGTACGGGACGTAAAAATATAAATATAATCCGGCCAGCATTTAGATTAAGGCCACGTACAGTTATTACCAATTCCGCGGCTTGTGGATATCCGTGGGACATAGCGGAAGATCGCAAATGAGAAATAAGCGAGAACGGATTCAGATTATCCGTTGGAATATAATATACTTACGAGTTCGGAGTTCGGATTAGTCCAGGGTCGATAATTTTTGAAAACAAAAAAAAATATAATAGGATGAAACCTATTGCAAAAGGAAGAGAATATAACAAAAAATAAAGGAAAAATAATTTACGGGCGATCTGAGGTCGGGAAGTGGGGGGGAGGGGGGGTTTAAGGGTAAAAAACGGTTTATCTCAATTTCCAGCAAAACTATAAGTCCTATGGAAAAAAGTTAAATGGCAAAGTTATAGGTAATAAAAAGGTCTACAATTTTTGTATTTACACTTTTTTCACATAACCTCAAAATTTATGTGAAAAATTCAAAAAACCAAGTTTTTGGTTTTTTATTTTTATCTTTTACAAAAAAATTTTTTTTTTTAACGAAATTTTGTGAAAACTTACCTTTCTATGTCCCAAACATACTGTAATTTTTTTGATTTAAAATATTTATTTTTTCACCTTATTTTGACTTAATATCGAAAAATCACCCTAATTTTCAATCGAAAATTCACCTGTCAAAATATCCGCTTTTTTAAAAAAATCTGTGAGCTTTTTATTTGCTTAAAACTTTACTTTCTGATGGTATATAAAAAAATATACACTGCCATGTTAAATTTTCTCAGAAAATGCAATGAAACGACAACTATTTTCACAAAAATTATTCGAGTTCGAGTTTTTAAATATATATTTTTAATATTTATGTACAATTTTGAGCCATTTATTAAAATTTACACTTTAATTAATCGAAAAACGTCAAAATCCATGTTAAATTAATAAATTAATAAGCAAAAAAATTACAAATCCATAAAGATTGCAAGAAACATGCAAAAATAGTTGTCGTTTCATTGCATTTTCTGAGAAAATTTACCATAGTAGTGTATATCTTTTTTATACCATCAGAAAGTAGAGATTTTAGCAAATAAAAAGCTCACATATTTTTTTAAAAAAGCGGATATTTTGACAGGTGAATTTTCGATTGAAAATTAGGGTGATTTTTCGATATTAAGTCAAAATAAGGTGAAAAAATAAATATTTTAAATCAAAAAAATTACAGTATGTTTGGAACATAGAAAGGTAAGTTTTCACAAAATTTCGTTAAAAAAAAAAATTTTTTGTAAAAGATAAAAATAAAAAACCAAAAACTTGGTTTTTTGAATTTTTCACATAAATTTTGAGGTTATGTGAAAAAAGTGTAAATACAAAAATTGTAGACCTTTTTATTACCTATAACTTTGCCATTTAACTTTTTTCCATAGGACTTATAGTTTTGCTGGAAATTGAGATAAACCGTTTTTTACCCTTAAACCCCCCCTCCCCCCCACTTCCCGACCTCAGATCGCCCGTAAATTATTTTTCCTTTATTTTTTGTTATATTCTCTTCCTTTTGCAATAGGTTTCATTCTATTATATTTTTTTTTCACTTTTCATTATTTTTAAAGGCTTCTACCCTGGTCTAGATGGCGATGACAATGGATTAAACAGTATAGATTTAAATACCTAATTGAATTTTTGTTTTTAAAATAATTTTAAAAGACGTAAGATTTTAAAGTAGTGTGTTTGTATTACTGGCTGCCTCAGCGGTTCCTTCGTCTGAACTCTGAAGCCAACCCTGATCGTAGTCAGCGCAGATCATGATAGCGTCAGATCACCATTATCATTAAAATGCCTTGTCATCGGAACCAAAGCATTATGTACAATTTCAATTCCGTAGGATGAGAGGAAGTTCCTAGGTAGTTATATGATCTTATATAAATAAGCAGGTAGGTACTGTAGGTAGGTACCGAAACCGAATATCAATACAGCATGCGGTGTCAGTATCGCATGAGTATCCGATGATGTGTATCATGGATGCGTTGTACTGTATGTAAGAGTGTGGATTGCGGTGACTCAACGCGAGTAATGCGGTAACGCTACGCGATGCGGGTCGTCGCATGCGGTGGATGCGGTGATGGTTGCAGGTTAATGGACTAGTAGGGTTAACGGTGGGAACTTCGCGTGTCACTGATATCGTATCGATTACCATCTTTGCACTTTGTTCCTACTGAATTACCTACCGACTTACTTTTATTTTGATAGGTGGTAATGTTAATGCAACATTAGCTTTACAATGCATTAGTTAATTTCCAATGCATGTACCGATTGATAAAACTATGTCGGTAAATATTGAATACATCAAGAGCTGTTATTATGTACTATACATAATATATTCTACTATGTTATGTTGTATTAAACAGAGATAATTAACTATGACCTGTACCTAGTCTTACCTCTCACACTGTGTGTGAGAAGGAGAGATAGAGGAGGAGAGACAGTATGAGTTTTGTAACGTTGTTATGCGTTGTGATATTTATATTGTTACGTAAAGGTTACGTATAGTCATTTACAAAGACATCCTAGCCATCAGGTTACAAATGTATTATAAGTATAACATGAGCCTCATTCCAGGACGAGATGGAGGCGTGGACCCCGGTGCTGACGAACATCGCGGTGCTGATCATAGCCTCGGTACACTGCCTGATCAGCGTGGTCGCCGTGTACCACCTGAGCAAGCGGGTGTGCCCCTGCTTCCGCCCCAAGCAGCCCTTCGACCACAACCAGTTCGACCCACAGTTCAAGCCCGTCCAGCCCTGCGTTTTCCACGTCGATGAGGTCAAGAAAGCACAGGATCTGGAGAAGATAAGGGGCCACGAGCTCTGCAAGGAGCTAGAGGCTAAGCTTCAGGGGGAGACGTTGAAGAAAAAAAAGGTAACGTAGTATTAGTTGTAGAGGTTATTGTATGAAGCTCTATAGGTAATCTAGATAGATACCTATGTCTGTAGGTGTCTAGGTGATTCACCCATTGATTTATATAAAATGTACCTAAATATATTCAGTACGTTCAAGGACTTCGAGGGTTATTGAATATTTATACAAAAAATATATAAATTAAACCTATTTGAATGACATGAAAACTAGAACTAACACGACTTATAATCAACTTCTCTTAAGTTTCTTAGTACCTAAGTGTTACTCACGAATTATGCCGGAGAAGTTATAAGAATGAATTCCAAACTGATAACGAAAAATGTCTTAATTGACGAAATAAAATGTTAAGTATAGGACATTATAGTGTAATGTACAAAAGTACATTTTTATGTATTATGTTATTATGTCTTCTGTGACTAAAGTAACAGAACAGATCGCAAACAAAAGAGTCACGTTGGGAGGTTCTATTTTAAAATTGAGCCCCCGTTCTCCTTTCAAAATCGAACGAATCCATTGAAAATTGAAGCCCATCGGCGCCAATAGATTGGGACAAACTTCGTGTTCCCTGTGCCGGTTCTATCAATACTTCAATGGTAATAGATAGTAAATTAGCAGTTGTACATAATTGGAATAGTCAGATGATTCGCAGATTTAAATACGTGATCTTTATCGCGTTAGTCCGTCGGACTGTCGGCTGTCCCTTCAGGCTGTGAAGAGGGAAAGTCCGTCGGTTGCGTGGCAGATCCGGAACTCCGGAGTTCGGAGTCCGGACAGTAATGAGACAGGCTAACAACTACAGTTGTTTTAAAACGCTTCCTCGTGATGCAAGTCACAACACTGCATAATGTCCAGCAGTTTTAACTTTATTCCCAACTTGAGTTTTGCAAAACTGTATATCACTCCTGTATATGTATCAGCTTTTTCTACAGCAAAAAATGCTTTTCGTAAGTCATATAAATGTAGATAGAGTTATGCCTAGAGTATTTGTGTATAAAGTAATAAAAATCCCAGGGGAAAAAACGTCCGGGATAAAATTATATTTTCTAGTACTGGACACAGACTATCTGGGTGTCAATTATGTACAACGGTTAGCGGGTCGATTTCAAAGAGGCGAAAAACGTAGCAATTTCATGAATTTGGTTTTTTATGTATATTGGTATTTTTTAGCATTTAGATGCGTTTATAAATAAAAAAATATCTCAATAAGTAACATAAGTAATTGTGTCAATAATCAACTAACCAAGTCAAATGTAGAGCTTGAATTAAGTACATGTTCTTGTGACTAAAATTTCTACTCTTCTACACAGAACTTGGCACCCATTTAGTGCTCATTTCTTTAGGTACCTATCACTGATACACTTCAATATTTTAATCTACCAGCTTTTCGAAAAGGTGCTTTGTCATGGAGGTGAAGAAATGCGGTTCAGAAACTCCTGGCACATATTTAATAAACCATAAAATTTTTTTGTCACAGCTGCCTCCAGCAACGGCTGAGGCGGAGTTCGGCAGCGCCAACAGCAAGGAGAAGCTGGTGTCGCGTTGGCTGGGGCGGCAGGCGCCCCCCGCGGCCCCTGCGCCCCCCGCGCCCACCACGCGCTGCCGTCGCCCGGGCGTCAGGAAGGGCCGCAAGCCGCCGCCCGGGCCCGTGATGCTGCTGCCCGCGCATCCTGCGAGCACGGTCAGTACACACACATTCAATAACATTTTTAACTACCTGATAATACCAGTGTATGGTGATTCGAAATGAAAAGATTGAATCGCATGCAAAGTCAGTAGGGTTTTTGACAATGCGGCAAAGTATAATTTTTTTTATAATTGAAGCAGAAATATTTATCGAGCTGAGATGCCATTTAAACAACCATTTATCCATCGACATTAATCACTGTTGAAGCATTCAGCGGCGTATTAGTTATATCATTGATGGCGACGCAATTGCCGAACCGAACTGGTATCGCGCTCGTGTCGGTCGAGTCGGTTCCGCATTGCTCGCGTCTTCCTGTTCTCATGATAATTATGTTGTAATCCCAATAAGGTTTTTTGTGGTTGCTGCCAATCAAGCTCGAACAGGTATGCTAATAAAAATCGCCAAAAATCAAACGTCAAAAAAAAGATCTCTTAGCAATAATCCAATTTTGTAAAGATAACCAAGTAAATAAGTGTACTGAAAGTAATGAGTTCAGATCGTGTTTATTAATGAACGTGAATTACTTAAACGTGCATAATTTTATCATCTCAATAATAAAATTTCCGGCTTGCATCATTTAAAGTGCGGTGATGCATCCAATTAACAAGTTTCACAGATGTTGCGTGGTGATAGTAGCGATATTGATACATGTGACTTAATCTGCAAAACCTGTAGTTTAATAATAGCGTGTACCTACTTACTAGATAGTGGCCGATGCTGCATTCTTTATGGGAGGGGGATCTAGAAATTTTGTCTCGTAGTTGTGGGGAGTTGGAGTCCCCTATCCCGCTCACCCGCTGGATCCGCTAGCGATAGTTCTGGGAGCAGGTGTACCTAGTCTGCTTAATATTAAACTCTTCTTGCAGAACGAAAGGGAATGCATTCGTTTTCGGTCGGGAGTGAACATTCATTGAACAAATTATTTGAGACAATGATCTCGGATCGTGGTGGTAATCCAAGATCACACAATCAATTGCGGAGATATTAGTGATTGAACGTTCATTGTTTATTACTTACGATAAGACACGTGATAAATAAAACTTTATGAAGTTATTGCGAAACCTTTATCTGTGTGTTACGTGTGTGTTGTTTATTGTGAAATAATAATTAAGTGTTATTTGTTTTCCCCATTCGTCGAAGGTGGTTGGTAGTGGCTAGTTGCAACACTGCTGCTACACGAGTCGACACGAGGTTAAATCAAAAGTTAGTGTTTCATGTTTAACAGTTAACCACTAATTGTAAAAAACAACCAATGGTGCAGGTGCAATAATCGCTTCAACTTTTGCATTGTATTCCAAACAACTAACGATTCATCTACGTTACTTCTAATGTAAACGCGATCGATGAGATCCGGATAAAATGTAGCCAAAAATTAAATATTCTGGTCACAAAATGGCCGACTGCATAAAATGTCGGTTACGTGCAATCGTGGTGCGAATTTAAATACGTATACAAGCAGAGTTACTATACGGTAGACGCTGATGAAACACCCGGTGCGCCTTTAGTGTGGTGTGACGTGACCGTGTGGCTACTGTCGCAATAGGACTCGCAGGGCAGATACAGATTTATTTTTGATGTATAAATACTTACATTACGAAAATACAACCTTAATACTTATCAGAAATCAGATCCAAAATAATGTACCTATGTAATTACATTCGACATTCTAAATAATTTTATTTCTTTTAGGGTTCCTTTCCTAAATGATGTCTGATATACTCTGCTACACCCTATTCAGTCAGACTGTGCGTCTGGCCATTCTTTCTGTCTTCTGTCGTAGGGCTTATCCTGTGCCTAATCTCTTGAACAGAAATAGTAGTTTTAGCTCTCCCATTGAGAACACTCTCGAAACCAGTAGACGTTAATCCGCCGTGAAAATTAAACCGTCTACAGGCGTAGAGCGTAGAGCGTGGAGCGTGGGAGTGCGGGAGTTGAATGGTAATGTAACAAAAGCAATGCGCGAAGGTCAAGGTGAGGACGGCGGTGGCGGCGGGCAGTGGCAGCAGGCAGTGAGCTGGGACGCGGCAAGCCGGAACAAACGAAAGTTCCATTGTTGCGAACCGTGTTAATTTCATGGAAGTGTCTCAAGTGTCGCGAACTATCCGCCGCCGCCGCCCGAGCCTGTGCCCGAACCGCGCGAAGATGCTTTCCTTTACATTTACATATTCAAAACAATTATGATCTTTCCATTGTATAATAATGTGGGCGTTGTCAGCTTCTGGTCCTTCAGTGCAAAGGACCCCGCAAAATCTCTATGGGAATTGGCTCTCGGCTAAATTAGCTGAAATTTTGCACAGAGGTAGCTTTCATCATGTTGATCAAAAGTTTGAATGGATGCAACCCCCCAAAATGATGAAAGCTACCTCTGTGCGAAGTTTCATATGAATATATCCCTTATGCATTCCCATAGAGATTTTGCGGGGTCCTTTTTGTTAGAAATTAACTCGTAACTTTATAGACGACCGTAGTTTTGACAACATTATTATTGTTTTGTTCTAGATATTCAGATATAGCTAATATTAGTGAATGCACGCTCTCAGCTCGTATCGTAGCTATTGCGTTCCGCTCTCATAAGTTCGTCTCTCGCTGCGTCTGAGTGGTCAGGCGGCAGGCCCGTCAGCCGTCAGTCACCATCGCCAGCGCCACTGATGTTAGTACCACTTCATATTAGCTTCGTTGTTATTGGGTTAGTGTCTTCGTTTCAGCACGTAAATAAAGATATCGTAGTTTCTTTGTTCCATTTAGAGGTAGATGCTATGTCGTCTCGAGTTCATTGATCGCTTTGGTTTTTAACAGGCAATTATTATTTTCTAGTTTTTACTCGCGGCTTCGCCCGCGGTAGAGTTCGATTTTTACTTTCGCGGGAACTCTGAACTTTGCCAGGATAAAAAGCCTATGTGTTAATCCAGAATATAAGTCGGTGAAGTAGTTGTGGCGTGATGGAGGAACAAACATGGAAACATCTCACAAACTTTCACATTTATTAATACTTATCAGGATTATTTTCTATTGATTTAACTAACTGATATCATGTATTTTCTTAAGAAATTACGATCACGATCGGGAATCCTCCAAGACATCAACAGAGTCTCATAAACAAATAAATTTTCTTTTGTCTTCAGTATAAGTACACACTGGTCATAGACCTACATAATGTATTTATACTGGTATCGTAATCGAACCCCGATACCGCATTGAGGTGGTCCCGTCACCGTGTGAGCTGCGGGCCGCATGCCGCATGCCGCATGCATCGGTAATTGCGTCTGCGTCGTGCGTCGTGCGTCGTGCGTCTTGCGACGTGCAATCACACTAGTAATGTAATGGTAAACACGGAGTGGATATTGTGCAATGAAGCGCCTGCGGCTGCCTGTCGATTGCAGCACCGCGGCACCGCGGCCTGCGACCGGCCCGCGCCAATATCGTTCGATGCTAATGTCTTCCTATCAATTATTCAAACATAACATACACCAAACACATTTCATGTTGGGCTAAATGTTAATAGATACTTAAATTAACTAACGTTGGCTTTGTAGTCTGTTGGAGGACGATGTGGCTTCTCTAGTAGTGTGAAGCTCTCTATGGCGGCGTAGCTTGGCGACTCTACAATACGCCACAAAATACAAATCCAATCGCCCTAGGCACTTACCATTTAGGTTCATTATTTATTATGTATTTATTTTGAGACCCATTCAGAGTAACAAAGCTAACTACCTAATTTAAAATGGACAAATGCGAATGCCGGATAGTCGTGCCAAGGGTCCTGGGTTCGATTCGCAGCGAGGCGTAAATTTGAATTTCTGTTCTCGGTCTGGGTGTGTTGTGCTTGTCCGAGTGTTGTCCATGGCACCCACGACGCAAGGAATCCTAGTGTGGGACTATAATATGTGTGTGTAGTGTTATTTAAATATTTTCGTACTGTTGCTCTAACGTGCGAATTGATTCGATCAAAACATTAAGTGCACGGATGTGTGCACCTTTATTTCATTGTCAGTTATTTCAGTTACTTCATACAAAGACAGTATTAAAATTTAAACAAGTTTTTTTTAATTTAATTTCACTTCATACAAAATTGACGTCTATTGGGTAATGGGTACACAATAGAAACGAGTAGCGATTCGTGTTCGCTTTGCGTTGATGATTGCTGGTGCCCAATTACTTTCAAGAAAATTATATTGAAATCTAATACATCTTTATTGTTACCATCACAAGACTCATTTTGGCTTGACCAGCAAAAGAAAAATAGTGCATCGTAAAAGTAAGCGCACGCGCTTCGTTTCGTTGTCATAGCAACCAGAGCGAGACAGAATTATGACTTATGAGGCAGAATAATTGTTTCTATCTCTCCGCTCTATCGTTAATATACCAATCAACAATAAATTGCATTGACTTAGGATTTTTAATGAGTATATAGGTGTCTGACATGCTGCGTACTTACTAATCATTATATCATTAGAGAAGTGTAATGGAGGCCATACACGATCAAGCGTACTTGTCAAGTTTGCAGTTTTACTTGATGCGGCATGCAGTAAACTTGACGGTGTATGGCCACGGTGTAGCTATCTGGACATATAGCTATCTCATGCAACTGGATGTCGCGTCAAGTCAAACTGCAAACTTGACAAGTCAGTATACTTGATCGTGTATGGACTCCATAAGGGGCTGGAGCCCCCTATCCATCCATCGATCCGATTATTCATCCATCCAAGTCGGCGGTGCTCGCGGTGCACGCGTGGTGACGACCAATACCCGAGATGAACCGACTCTCGACTTAGATGTTCCACATCAAATCATCTCAACCCCGCTGTCTTATTGAAAGGTTACTTACGCCCATTGAAGTACTATTACTAGCGTATAGAACCGACACCGCGAACACCAAGTATGTCCCAATGTATTGGCGCCACGTGGCTTCAATGTTCAATGGATTCGTTCCATTTTGAAAGGAGAACGGGGGCTCAATTTTGAAAATCGAACCTCCCGGCTGGACACACATTTTGTTCGAGATGTCTGTTCTATGACGTTATACTTCAATGATTACGTCCCAACTCAGAGTCACTAATAGGTACCTAGTTATTTGCATCGCTCCTTAGTACAGAATTTGTATGGTGATTCTTTACTAAGGAGCTAATTAAGTAATCGTTAGTGACTCTGAGTTGGGGCGTAAGCCTTGTCGCTAGTTATAACAGAGATTTAACTGCGAATTAAAAGAGTTAATTAGTTTATAAATGCGCGGTTAACTGCATCGAGTTATTGGTGCAGTGTGCAGTAACTCACAGTGCGATGGGCGGATTTTCACTACATAAATCTTGACTTAGAAATGCACTTGTTACGTGTTTGAGAGTTTCACATCTCATTTTATCTTAATCTCACTTTGTATGATTAAATATGATGGTTCTGGAAGTTTCCATTATTGTAATATTAGGATATAGCCAGTATCTGTAACAATAGAATTTAATTTTAAGCAATGGATATAGTCAAGTACCTAATTCAATTTGTTTATCTATATTATTATCTTTTACTTAGTTTTCCTTAATGCCTAGTTCATCAACAGATAATACCCAACCCTAACAGATAAAATATTAGATTATTATTTTTATACATGCACTTGCGTGATAAACATAATTATTTCCTTATTTTATAAACAATAACTTAAAGCCAATGATCTGTGATAGCGTGTTTGGTAACATATAAAATAAAATAAATAAAGAAGTTATTTATATTCCATGTAGGTAGGTAAGTTTCAAGTTAATTGCATGAGGTGGCAAGTAAAACTCTTCATCCGGTATTGCAAACCTCGTCGGTGATAGGTTCATTTGCCCGGTATCGAGGTAGGCCGGTGCAGTTCCTTTTGTTTCATCCACCACTGATAAAAGGATGATTTTAGTTTCCATTCAATCAGTATTACGTACGCGTTATCGTATGCGATACAATACAATAATACTTTTGTGTCACATTATCAGTAAAACAAAAGACCATATCAATTATCTGTGGTTAAAGTTCTACTATCACGCCTGACCCTGGGCAACTGTTTGGTTGTTTCCATTGAAGTATGTCATAGAACAGACATCTCGAATAAAATGTGTCCGCCCGGGAGGTTCGATTTTCAAAATTGAGCCCCGGTTCAGCCGGTTCTCCTTTCAAAATCGAACGAATTCATTGAAGATTGAAGCCACGTGGCGCCAATGCATTGGGACATTCATGGTGTTCGCGGTGTCGGTTCTATACGCTAGTAATTATACTTCAATGGTTGTTTCGAATGAGTAGTTGCTGTTGGTCCTATCGGCTTCAATAGCCTTCTCACGGATGAGTCCGAAAAAAATCCAGACGACGATTTTTAAAAAGCGAAGAGTGGAGTTTTAGCTATATTATATAAGATATAGCTGATGTCATAAAGCCACCGCCTGTGGGGTTTGGACTTCGCCTTAAGACGTCGCTTGTAAAAGGACATTCGGTGTGAAACTCGCGTCGCGCACGACCGTTCAAAAATCAATTACTGAAGTCTGAAACCCGTGATGTTGGCAACATTGATGCCACCCGCGCAATGTAATTGCACCACTGGTCTAACGATGGTTCCCACTTAATCCGCACGAGGGCGTGACGAGATTCACTTAGTGCTGGAAGGGCAGGTGTCAGGTTAATTTTGGTTCGTCACGCCGTCACGCGTGGTTCGGAAGTCACTAACCGATTTAGTTATGGTTGATCGTTAGTGACTGCTAAGTGCGAAGTCATTTATTGATTGGGTAACTCGTGGACGCAGGTACCATGACAAAACACCTGGCTGTGTATCGTAGCTGTTGACGCAGGAGTCAGGAGTGTGTACTTACATTTATAAGTTTAGACTATAGATCATTGGCCCTGCCAGTAGAAAAATAATGTCCTCGTAGGTGGCAACTATACTCTTGTGACCAAAACGTAAGAAGCCACAATGTGCCCACAAAGTCCTGATATTCAAATGTCTCATGTCGAACAATGAATGGTGCACCTCATCTCCCTCATCCATATGGAAGGCAGCTGGCTGTACGGTACGGGGGGCTCCTCGCACGCCGCGTCCAGTTGGCAGGCCATCTATCCCCGTCCTCCGACAGATCTGATTAAAACATTGCATTAAAATTGGAGATGGCCGAATGAAACAGTAAATCTCGAGATGTTCCGCTTTGATGTTCGCGTGAATATATAAATACGTAATGTCAGGTTAGGGTGCGAGCACACTGATTTGAAGTTTTATCAATATAGCAAGACTTCTGTGTTAATCAACTCTAAAGCAGCGTGGTGGAATATGATGTGGATCTCCTCAATTTACGAGGAGAGACACTTTACATTATAATTATAGTTAATCGCAAACCAGCTGAAGCAATGCAAGACGATATGCAAGTCGGTAAGAGAGACATGTTGCTGAACACATTTTCTTTTTCTAATGAATGTTTAAGTTTAAGGGTGTCTGGCAGGGGGTTGAAACCGTGCTAAGTGTCTGGCAAATGGATAACGTCTATCTAATATTATTTCGAAGAAAATATAAAAAAATGACCTTTATACCTTTAGTGATAATTAAGTCTAATTTTAAACAGTTTTGTTTCCTGATATCTGCCAAAGTAACCGTCATCCAAACTTCATAGTTCCGAAGCGTTTTACCTATGTTGGGGACATACACAGAGAAAGTTTCAGCTTTTATAAATTGAAAACGGCCTGGCTGTCGCGGGCTCTTGGAATATTAGTATAATTCGACATGGCAAAACTCAAAGTTGCAATTAACACATTTAGTTTATCGGTCCCCGACTCCCCGCTAACCGCTACCCGCCACCGCTGCATGCGGTCACCGTGTGCGCGGTGCGCGGCCCCACCGTGCAGGCCGCGTCTGGGAACCGGCAAGAAGCAAGCAAAAGGGCTCTCCCGCAATTATAAATTATAATCTCTGGTTCCGAGTCCGCCGCATAATGTGAAATCTGCGCTTTCTCGTAAATATGGAATTGCGTTGGTATGGCGCGCCGTATGTAGCGTGGTTATCGAACGCGGTTCGCAAATACAAATGTGTCCAATGAGGTTGAAGAATGTTAGGTTCGCTGGTTCAGCTAAATCTGCACATATTTGTAGGAAGCTACTTATGTACATACTAACCTTTTAGTTTGAGGCAATTTTTGAAGTTTAGTTTGATGAAGTTCATTGAACATAGGTACTCAATTGTGAAACGAAACATCGTCAGTTGACAATTCTGGAAATGAGATGATAATTGTATTGTAATGACCTAACGTGACCTTTGAAGCACAAGAGCGTCCAGGCAATTTTTAATCTATGCCGTATCTATCTACTTGATCAAGCTTAGATCGCGCATTCAGTCACGTAACACGTTGATCACAAGACGCTGAGCGAGCGCAAAGTGCAACGCACGTCCATAAACCACGAGGCGCAAAAACTAACACCGATTTCACGTACGTAGCAGCTTTTTACAAGTCAAAAACGTAATCGCAAGGCGGAATTCAACGTTGCATAACCCGCTATCGGTCAAGTACTGAGGTGCCGCGCCGGTCGGTTGGAAAAAACGCGGCGGGCGCGGACCGACATACTGCGGCGCGGCGGTGCGGTAGAAACCGCAGTCCGCCGGTAATAACAACTTTCTCCA
The DNA here is from genome assembly GCA_963932265.1 of Thymelicus lineola. Classification (NCBI taxonomy): domain Eukaryota; kingdom Metazoa; phylum Arthropoda; class Insecta; order Lepidoptera; family Hesperiidae; genus Thymelicus; species Thymelicus lineola. The sequence goes on from OZ010691.1 coordinate 628,722, forward strand.
CGGCCTATGGCCATCTCCAGTAGAAATCGCATGGCATGGCTAGAGGCGGCCGGCGCGGCGCGCATTCCGTTTTACTCCTATTTCCCCTTTTTTGCTTTTAATTACTTGTGACACTTCCACAGTGGTGGACTTCCTTTTCAAAATTACACCGTGATTTTTTATTCCGAGACGTTTCTAAGCGACATTTTTCAATACTTTCTAAGTTCTGAGTAAAGAGACGGGCAGATCTATACTCCGAACTAAAATCAGTTCCTAACCCTAACAACAAATTCCAAATTGTCAAGAGTGTCTGCAGTCCAAAGTTTACTTGGTAACTTGTCACACGGACACACACTCGTTATCCATTCTATTGTTACGTCAGTATAAATATGTATCATGTGTGTTGTAGGAACAGCTGCAAGCATGCAACATCAATGATCAGTATGCGAGAAAACCTGTCGAAAAGTTATATCATATTATGCATAAATAATACGTTACTAATAAATGTTAACTTTTATACTTGTATTGACTTTCACGCAGCAGATTTATTATGTAGGCGCTAACGCTCTTAGATATCTGTAATTAACACAAATAGGACTGCAATCTCTCTGAAATGGAAGATGATATTATTATATTATATCGATACCTTGACGCCCCTAATTGGATGGTTTTATTATAAGAATCGATTATATTATGAACACAATATGATTTTCAGAACTTGCAATACCTAATAGGTACTTAATATAAATTTTTAAAATGAAAAATCGCACCTTCAGTGGAAAAAAGCATGTTACGTTGAATTTTAGTTATTAATATAATTGGAAAGAGGAACAAAAGCTGCATAATATGCTCAATTTTTTTCAAATTTTTATCATTAATCTTGACGGTTTTGTGCAAGAAATCGTAATGTAAATTCCTTTGACTACTTACAGATATTTTAACCGTTTTATGCTCTCCTGTAAAATTGCAATTTTCATCATGCCTTTTTCCATTGAAGGTGCGAAACGTCACGCGTTCTACCAGGACCATTGATTGTTGTTGTTAGATGCTACATGTGCTCACACTTCACACTTAGGTACCAATCTATTAACTACTTAGTGAAAGCTCTCGCTAAACGGCTTCGCTATCGAAGAATATCGAAGAATTTGAAGTTGGACGGCGAACACCCGAACAGAACACCTACTTAGTAACAATCAACAGATAATTAACTTTATTCTAACTGTTTGAATTATCACCCTGTCCTCGATTCCAATCTCTTGAATTTTATCTTGTTTTTCTTTAACGGTGGATTGTCGCTGGCTTAATGAATCGTATTGTTGCCGATTTAACTACTTCTATAGAATTGCAAACACCAACTTTAAAACGTCGCCAGTAAAAATATTAATTGTTATTTGTAACTATACTTTTTTGCGTCTGCAATTATGTAGTTGCGAAACGCAAAAAACCCATAAATATAGTAATTGTATAAAATTTGGTATACTTTTTATTCTCCGCTCCTATGTATTAAAAATGCCACGGAAAATTTATTGAAAAACACGTTTCCAATATGAATATAATTATATAAGTTGTGTATAAATTGGCCGTATCTGTTTACGGGTAAGCTAAAGATTACTACAGACATTTTGTATTCTCGGGTTTTGTTTGTGTGTCCATACTGTTCATGCCTTGAATATCTCTATTGTTGTTATAATATTTGTTCGTATATCTCAACCTGTATGTTAACCTGTGGCAGCCATTGTTATATCGGTGCTAGTGTCTGTCGTTGCCTGCTCTATGTCCGATGGCAAATCAATAGAAACAACAATAAACAATAGAGGGCGACGACCGCGGCGCCCGCGTCTTCGCCGGCTCTGGGAGAGTCGCGCGCCCCGGCGCCCCCGACCACTGAGACCACGCGCGAGGGTCGCGAAGCGGGGCAGGTGGTCATACGGTGGTGTTATGTAACCAAATATAACTACAAATGTAAATAACTCGTCGTGTTCCGGCTGAGGGTTTGAGAGCCAGTTCTTTCTTTCCTTTTCATCTTTCTTTCTTTCTTGCCCGACAACGCATCAGTGATGCCTTTGGTGTTGCTGATGTTCATGGGCGGCGATAGTCACTTACCATCAGGTGGATCGTTTGCCGGCTATTTCCATAAAAAAAACATTACGGTCGTCCTGATTGCTATTAATCAATTTGTTAATGAAAACAAAAAATTACATAACTTTATTGGAGGACGTATATAATAGAACTCTGTAATAGTTATCTCATTAAAATAAACACGTAGCTCGCAATATTTTTATTATGTTAAGAAATATTTAATAAATATTTTTAACGACTCATACGTGCTCGTAGGTATATAAAGATAAACAAGCTAGTGGTTTACCACATTTAGAAATCAATTACAAGTTCGGAGAATTTAAATCTTGTACATGCGAACTGAAACTACTCAAAATTGCAGCAAACTTGTGGAAGCCAATTGCAACTTAACCAGGGCATGGTCTGGTGGCTAGGATATGGATAACTCCTCTGATTGGAAGAAAAGAAAAGACCGAGTCCAGTAATTGAACAGTTACTGTTAAGGTATTAAGATGATATGGAGTGCATCGTATGGTCACCCTTCCCTTCAGTGTTGTTGCCACTTATTGAATCGCACAATAATGAAGCTTCACACAAAAACCACGTCTCAGCCATTTGTGTAGCTAGTTGTGTACCGCTGGTAGCATTGTTATAAAGGTTGTGATTGCTACTGTAAAACTTTAACTGATTGAATTCATATAAGAAATTAATATTCCCACGATGTTCGAACAAGCAGTCTTTGACTGTGTGAAGACTGAAGGCTGTTTCTTCCATTTCGGTCATCGGTCCTCAAGAGTAATATCAAATCAACAGAGGTTGTCGTCATTCGAAACTATCCATAGCATTGGGTGAAGCGAAGTAACATGTAAAGAAGGCATTCTGGGAGAGCAATATTGAAGCAACTGTGTATTATCTGTTGTAATGTAATAGGTAAAGGTTAAAGTTAATTCACCCCGCCTCGCGCCCCGCTCCACTCGGCGATCGCTACTCAACAATAGATTTGAACCGGTGATCTATTGTCTTATTTTATCTTTTAGAGACTATTACACGACCCTGTGGCTGTAGACCTGTTGTGTGTGACTGCATGACTGGTTGAACGATGATGGCTGGGACAAATAGAGTACAGATCGTGATGTTTGATTGGTATTCCATCCATGCTATCTGGGATAGTGTGGAGTTTGAGCTCTCATCTTCGGCACGGTAAAGAAGGTCTTCGGACTCGGAGTGTGCCTACATTAATGGTTACTGGAACATCATTATCGAACAATGTTATAATGCAACATAATTATGTGTGTTAGATAATCTCAGTATTTTATATTTAAGTATCTATTTTATCTTTAGAATGTTTTTGATTTTTTATTTATTATTAATTAAATATTTCGTTGTTTACAGGTAAGTTGCTGAATATCTCCGTATATCCCAGAAAACTAAGTTCGAAGGAAGAGTGAGTAAAAATTAATCCATTACCAAAAAAAACCTTACAAGACTTATTTACCGTTCTGAAATCAAGCGTGAACCTAATATAAATACACAATATTATGATTGAGGGTTATTAAATTAAATAACAATCGCAGCCTGGGCAATACTTCGACGCTGAGGTTTAAAAAAATATTAACTTCATTCTGAGAAATATTAAAATTAAAAAAATAATCATTATGATGACCAAATCCCTTCGACCAATCCATAATATATGTACATACACTGGCATCCTCATTATCATTATCATTAACATTATTATTAACATTGTCCTCTAGTTCCTGAAAGCCGTTGCGTCCACACCACGCGTACCAATCGCGCGCATTCTTATTGTTCCAGATCTCACAGTTTCGTTGACACATAAGTAATCTAATTGATGTTTTTACGAAAAAGTTTCATACGTCCCCACGCGCATTCGATGCAGTTTCGTCATGGAGAGTTGCAGTTGCTAGTGTAGCAGAGAATTGCACACAATGCAGTTTTGTAACTGCACGGACGAGGCGTAATTAGGTTGCGCCAGTCGTCACCCGGGCACAGCGGTAGATAGTAGGGTATAGGGCGTGTCTAGTATATATATTATTCATATACATAACCAGTGCACTGTGAAAGTTTAATAAACAATTCTTCAGAACTTTGTCGTACTTCATTATAAGCGTCCCATTCCCTAAAGTGGTGACCCCGCGTTGAACATTATTTTTTTAGTGAGTGAACTTTAAAAACTGAACTTAACTTAGGTGACGACTCACATTTTTTACCGCCGTGCCCCACGCGCTCACGCCATATTGTTCAGACTTTATACACTAAATTTTCCGCGTCACTATCGTTCAACATGAACCCGCCGGTCCCTGGTTTGCCGCAACAATCACAAGTATCTGGTCCTGTGAAGGAAGAAGCCAAGACCGACATGGCTGCAATCACGGTTTCATCGAGGGTTCCGGAATTTTGGTTGGACCAGCCCAGGTTATGGTTCTATCAAGTTGAAGCCATACTCGCACCGCAAAAGCTGTCGGATGAGGCCAAATTCAACCTCATCATCACGAAGCTGTCGAAAGAGGCCATCCAACAGGTCACGGACATTTTGATGCAGCCCCCGGACTCACGAAAGTACGACGCGCTGAAGGAGAGATTATTGGCGGTCTACGAGGAGTCGGAGACCCGTCAGATCCAGAAGCTTATCAGCGAGATGGAGCTAGGAGATCAACGGCCGTCACAGCTGCTGAGACGGATGAGGGATCTCGCCAGGGCGAAACTTCCTGATGACACGTTGAAGATCCTGTGGCAGAGCCACCTGCCAACAGCGGTACGAGGGATCATATCAGTGACAGAGTCAGCGGAGCTCGACGTGCTCGCAAGGGTCGCGGATAAAGTCATGGAGACCACACGAAGCGGTACCATCGCCGAGGTCGGGACAGCAGCACCGCCGGCGAACGACACCTCCATGATAATCGCGGAAATTAAGAAGATTAACGAGCGGATTGGTCGTATGGAGCGGTCCAGGCAGCGCACTCGAGGACGCAGTCAGAGCCAGGCCAGAGCACCGCACACCAGTGCCACGCGCAAGGGAAAGAGACCTGACTGGCAGTGTTTCTACCACTACCGCTACAAGGAGAATGCGCGCAAGTGCATTCAGCCCTGCAGCTGGAAGAAGGAAAACTGAGCGAAGTACAGCCAGTGTCGGGTGACTGTACTCACGGTGTAAGTAGCAATAGATTATGTGTTACGGACTTTAACTCCGGCCTCAGATTTTTAGTTGATACGGGAGCAAATATTTCTGTGCTTCCCGCGCGTAGTAAAACTATTAGTACTGTTAATAATTTTAAGTATAACTTGTATGCAGCAAACGGTACAGAAATTCAAACTTTTGGTGTAAAGACTTTAGTGTTAGATTTAAAATTACGTAGACCCTATCGTTGGACATTTGTATTAGCTGCAGTAAATCAGCCTATTATAGGCGCAGACTTTTTAGTATATCATAAATTACTAGTGGATCTTAGCAAGCGTAGATTGATAGATCAAATTACTAATTTGAATATAGTAGGTTCAATAGTTACTTGTACACAGCCTAGTTTAAGCACGGTAGATGAATCACATCCATACTCTGACCTTTTATTGAAGTATCCTGATATAACGAAACCTGTGTCTTTCAAGGAAACCCCTAAGCATACAGTGTTTCACCATATAGAGACGACGGGGCCGCCCGTGCATGCGCGCGCCCGCCCCCTGCCTCCTGATAGATATAAAAAGGTTAGTGAAGAATTTCGTATTATGCAGGAATTGGGAATTTGCCGACCTTCGAAGAGCCCCTGGTCTAGTCCGTTACATGTGGTTCCCAAGAAGAACGGAGAGATTCGACCCTGTGGGGACTATAGGGCGCTTAACGCCGTCACGAAGCCGGACAGATACCCAATACCCAGATTGCATGATTTTACCTACATTCTAACAGGAAAACGTATTTTCAGTAAAATTGACGTAAATAGAGCGTATCATTGTATACCTGTTGCCCCTGAAGACGTTGAAAAGACTGCCATCATCACAAGTTTCGGTTTATTTGAGTTTCCCAGGATGAGTTTTGGACTTATTAATGCTGCGCAGACTTACCAACGCTTCATGAACAACACGGTTTTACAAGGTTTAGGTATACGACGAGAGGATGGAACTTTCGAGAGTAGTTCCGATTTTATATTCTGTTACATCGATGATATACTAATTGCCAGCGAAACAAGCGCGAAACATAAACAGCATCTCGAGGCTCTTTTTCAACGGTTGAATGACTTTGGTATAACAATTAATTTGTCGAAATGTTCTTTCGGTAAAGATAAACTCGAATTTTTAGGTCACGACATAACTGTAGAAGGTATCAGGCCCTCTAACGATAAAGTCCAGGCAATTTTAGAGTTCCCGAGACCGGAAACGGTATGTGAACTCCGTCGTTTCATTGGCATGGTCAATTTCTACCGCCCACACATGCCTAGCGCAATGACGTATCAGGCGGATCTTATTAAATGTTTACCTAAAGCTAAGAAAAATGACAAGTCTAAAATCATATGGACCGATGAAGCTAATAACGCTTTTATTAAGTGTAAGGAAAGCCTCCAGTCCGCAGCCACTTTGGCATATCCTACACCTGACGCACCGCTAGGGTTAATGACAGATGCTTCTAACATTGCTGTTGGAGCCGTTTTACAGCAGTTTGTTGATGGTCATTGGCAACCCTTAGGCTATTTTTCACGTAAACTTTCGGTTACGCAAGTTAAATATAGTACGTATGATCGTGAGCTGCTAGGAATTTATTTAGCTATCATTCACTTTCGTAAATTATTCGAAGGTAGACAATTGACTGTCTATACCGATCATAAGCCATTAACTTTTGCATTTTCCAAATTAGCTAGTGATAAAGAAACGCCGAGAAGAATTCGACAACTTATGTATATTAGCGAGTTCACTACGGACATTCAGTATATTAACGGACAAAATAATATTGTCGCAGATTCACTTAGTAGAATTGAAACAATAACATGCCCAGGTGCATTAGATTTCGTAGAAATTGCAACCGCGCAGGCCGAGGACGCAGACTTTGCACAATACATTCGAAGTAGTAGTCACAATAACACTGTTATAATAAAAAAGATATTTATACCTAACAGTGATACTCAAATTTATTGCGATGTATCAACCGGAAATGTTAGACCTTATTTACCGATTAAATTTAGAAAATTGGCTTTCAGTTTAATCCATAACTTAAGTCATCCAGGTATTAACACCTCACGTAAGTTAGTGGGCCAGCGATATTTCTGGCCAGGTATGAATAAGGATGTAAAAACATGGGCTAAGGCTTGTATTAAATGCCAGAGAGCTAAGGTTCAACGTCACACCGTTTCATTTTTGGGTCAATTCCCGCCGGCCGGACGTTTTGAACACATACATACTGACATTGTAGGTCCATTACCGACTACTTCTGATGGTTATAGATATTTACTAACCGTAGTAGATCGGTGTACTCATTGGCCTGAAGCTTTCCCACTTCGCGATATAACCGCAGAAAACGTAGCTAAAGCGTTATATGACGGATGGTTTACTAGATTTGGCATTTGTCAATATTTAACATCCGATCAGGGACGACAATTTGAAAGCAACCTGTTTTCTGAGTTGATGAAATGTATGGGGATCCATAGGATTAGGAGCACACCTTATCACCCGCAAAGTAATGGCGCGGTGGAACGGTTTCATAGATCACTCAAGGCTGCCCTTAAGGCCCGTTTAGACTCTACATCCTGGCAGGATGAACTGTCGACCATTCTATTAGGGCTTAGATGCACGTTACGTAGCGATACCGGAATTTCGGCTGCTGAGTTAACGTATGGACGTACCTTGAGGCTACCAGGCGAATTTTTTGACTCTAGAAAGTCAGAACCGTCAGACCCTCATACTTTAGTTACTGAAATACGAAGTAATATATGTAAATTGAGATCAGTCCCAGATAGACAGAGAAATTCACGTACGATATTCATCCATCCGGATCTTAAATCGTGTGAATTTGTTTTTATTCGAAATGATGCTGTTCGTAAACCATTACAGCCTCCCTATGACGGACCATTCCGAGTCTTAAGTAGAGGTAATAAGGTTTATAAAGTTCAATTGCCTACGAGACGCATAACTGTTTCAATAGATCGGTTGAAACCCGCTTATACACTGAATGAGGAGCATACGGAACGTAACATATCCGATGACACTCCTACGACTCAGTTTAGCGATGTAACCGTTGATAAAAACGTAAACACATCAAGTAATCTTACGAATACTTCTTGTAAAAAAACTAGGAGTGGACGTGTAGTACGCGCTCCTGTGCGTTTTAATATATGATTTTCGTTGAACGTCATACGTTCAAACCCTGATGAGAAAATATTTTTCACATAAAATTTTTACTTGCATTATTATTTCATTATACTTGCATTACAAATATTAGCAACATTTTGTTAAGATCCAATAGATTACTTATGATAAATTGTATTACACTTGATTATAGCGTAAGATAGTTTCGCTTTTGATATAGCAAGTACCTTAAGTGTGACAATAACTAATCATCAGTTATGAGTAACGATGTTTCACAATTGTTTTTCATATGTACTTATTTTGCATAAAGTATTTGTTTAATTGCAATTTACGAAAATATAATTTGTAAATTTAAGTAACAAATTAGGTTATGACGCAAAAAGGTAGTTAACGTGTAGATAAATATGAGATGTTTTATCATTTACGTTTCGATTTTTATGTGACAATACACGGCTCATGATTATTACAATGGGTAAAAATCAGTCGAAAGAGCAAGTAGTGATCGCGCAGAACGGTAGCGCGGTGGAGGCCCACATGTCAAGGCAAAACATATTCATGGTGGCCATGGCTTGTTTCTTCGTGGTGGTAACACTGTACGTCTTGTGGCGATATTGCCGCAACCGCGGCAGGAAGTGGCTACAGCGGCAGATAGCGGCATGCCAGCGCGCACCGGCCGCGGCGGCACCGCCGCTCGCGCACATCCAGGTGCAACCGGCCACGCCCGCGCCGGGTTCGGTTCCAGTGCCCGTACATCCCGTCACCACATACGCGTAAAACTTTTGAATTATTGATCAATGATTTAATGAATAGTCCTTGCGTCATGACATTTTGTTACTCGAATCTTATAACTACTTAATTATACATACAATTAAAATGTAGCTAAGTTACTACTAACTAGTCGATAAAGTTAGTTAGTCAGTTAATTGATTTACAAATGTTTGTATAGATTTGTTCATATTCATATGCGTAATTCAGTGTCAATTTTTCAGTTATATAAAATAAAATTAAATGCCTCAAGTTCAATGTAAACGATGTAATTTTATGCATTTATTGCTTTCTTAACTAATGTATAAAATATTAATTATATTTCATGTCATACATTGCATACCTATACTTACGATTTATCTATCCTTTGTTGTATTAGTAGAAAACTGTGCCCATAGTTAGAACAAAGATAATAATATTGTTTTGAATGTATCATGTTGTAATACCAGTGTAGAGTTGCAGTCTACTGCACTATCAGCATTTTGCTCGCACTGCAACTGCGTTTTGTGCACTCTGGAAGCTACTTTATATATTTTTCTATTTTGTTGTAATCGTTTGAACAATTTCATTTTTTTCAAAAAAGGAAGGGGTTGTTGTAGCAGAGAATTGCACACAATGCAGTTTTGTAACTGCACGGACGAGGCGTAATTAGGTTGCGCCAGTCGTCACCCGGGCACAGCGGTAGATAGTAGGGTATAGGGCGTGTCTAGTATATATATTATTCATATACATAACCAGTGCACTGTGAAAGTTTAATAAACAATTCTTCAGAACTTTGTCGTACTTCATTATAAGCGTCCCATTCCCTAAACTAGTGCCATGCCAGCTTGCCAGTTAGCGGTTGGCTAAACGATTTACCATGACAAACTGTTGCGTTGCGTTTTATTGTTGACATGCACAGACATACCAAGAACATGCCTGTGTTGTCATGCCTGCTGGCTGGTTCGCAGCATGTGAAGTGTGGTGTGTGATGATGATGCAGTTCCTAATGATGCACTAAGTTGTAAATTGAATTGACTCAAGAAGCCATACGAGTATTTTAATGATTGATTAATAATTTGTCAATGTTAATCGATGATTAACTCGCGAAATCATTAGCATTTTAGTAACATTTTATATGCAACAGCTTTCTTGTGTTTCTACTTGAAACTTATCACCATTTAAATAACAAATTCATTAAGTTATGTGATTCGATGAATGTTGCAACTACTAAGACAGGTTATTCTATAAGGTTATGTTTCTTTCGGCATTTCTTCTCTACGATAAAGCATCTACAAGAAACTGTTATGGAGCCTAAAATTGACAGCATACATGTATACTAATTATTGTAAATGTATCAGTGATACCAAAAGGAATAGATGAATTTGAATCAAATTATAAAATTAATTATAAATCTTTTAAAATATCAAGTACAACACCTACAAAAGTTAAAAAAAATTGTATGCAGAATGTAAAGCTCTCTAGGAGGGGATCGATCGATCAACTTAAGAAGACACCCTTAGAACTACTTTGCCCTTGTATTTTGTTACATCAAAAGCTAGTCGTACGAATTAATCTGTAGTTACAATGTCCAAAACCTTGGGTGTTGCCGCCCCCCGCCCCATCTCTGATAGAGCATTGTTTATAGACCAACCTGATAGCGGATATTGCGGATGATACTTTAGTAGCTTTCATCGAGGCATGCGACATAGCTATAGAACTACAGGTAACGTGAATATCTATGTGTTTTATTCGGAAAAGTGAAAACACTACAATAGCACGATTCAAGTCTATTTGATTGCTGCTAAGTGCTACATGATAAGAATACCTACAGCTATTAATACTTTCACATTGACTGCAGTATTAAAATATCAATTTGTTTTCCGCCAAACCACAGTGACAGCGGCAACGCGAAATTATGGCAATTACGCAAAACAAGAATGGGAATGCGAACCTTTTCCGTTTTTGTTGAGCGCCGTCAAATCTAGAGCAGTACCGACAGTTGACACTAGAATGTTCGCCAGTTCATTTGTTCAAGTACTCTGAGTTCATTCAATTCAGTCACGGCTACATTACCTCAATGCGGTTCAACGATATTTGCTTTGATATCTTTCAATTGAACTGTAGTACCTTAGTAATTAGTATACCTATTCTTCTGGTTGTCCTTTACGCATAGAGTCTTATACAAAGTTGGTTTAGATACTGATATTCTCATGGAAAGTACCATAATATCGAATAATCCACCGTATTGGCAAATGACGTCCAATCTTGCAATCTGTGGTAGACAGTGGCTCGTCGCCTTGTAAAAAAATACCATAGATTTTATGTATCAGTCTTTTGAAATGTTCGATGACCGCTGATGCAACAAAACAATCAGCAAACTCATTGAAGACTGAAGTATTATTTTTATTACTAGCGTATAGAACCGACACCGCGGACACCATGTATGTCCCAATGCATTGACGCCACGTGGCTTCAATCTTCAATGGATTCGTTCGATTTTGAAAGGAGAACGGGGGCTCAATTTTGAAAATCGAACCTCCCGGGTGGGACACACATTTTGTTCGAGATATCTGTTCTATGACGTTATACTTCAATGAGCAAACTCTTCTTATTGTGTTAACAGGGAAAACCAATAAACCGAAAAAGCTTATAAAAAAGCTACACATATCTACTACTCCCACAGATCCCACAGAACTATCATTGTCATATTGAAGCGGAAGCGATTTGCAGTCTGTGTGCATTATACTTTTCCCGCGCTTTTCAATGACATTAACAATTTTACATACTTCACGGTTCTAAGCTGCGTTTAAGTTTACATTTTCATTCAGCCGTTAGCGTTACAACTCTGCAGGAGTTCCAAGTAGGATCTCGCAGACCACAGATGCTGATCGTAAAGATGTAAATAACTGAATATGTTTTGGAACGTACAACATTCTAGAGTCTATTTAGCGTCCGAATGACTGATGTCTGACGTTTGCGCAATACGGCTACCATGCACGACTAATGCCACACACATTATACGTATTTAATGGCACATGTATACGCCAAATTCTTGTTTTGCTTTACGGTATGTTAATTTGTTAATGTAATACAGGCTAAGACTTTTAAAATTAATGGTGACAGGTTTCTTGCTTGCCGATATAAAATGCGAAAAATAATCATATCATGGCATTGTCAGGAGTCGCCATAATACTGCCTAACATTACTCTTAAGTCACTTAACTATCTGTTATTTCATCTGTAAATGAAAGTAATAATCATTGTCAACTGTATACCATTACCACAGAATAAACAAAATAGTCTAAAACTTGCTCAAACGGAATCATGTTATACGTTAGATCTTTGCTATAGTGACCTTTTCGTTGAGTATACCTACGGTATAACGGACAAAATAGTCTAAAACTTGCTCAAACTGAATCATGTTATACTTAAGTTAGATCTTTGCTATAGTGACCTTTTCGTTGAGTATACCTACGGTATAACGGACAAAATAGTCTAAAACTTGCTCAAACTGAATCATGTTATACTTAAGTTAGATCTTTGCTATAGTGACCTTTTCGTTGAGTATACGGTATACCGGCTGCGGCTGTGTAGTGTAATATACCGAACCGCAGACTGTGACGTTCAATGATTCGTGCGCTCACGACCTAAGTACAGGCAATCACAAAAATGCTTAAAAATTCGCATCAGGCACAAGTTAATAGCCATGTTAATAGCCGCGGAATCGGCTTAAGGATTACAAGAAGCTTAAAATGATTACACGAAGCTTAAGCTGATTTCATGTCGATAACAATGAGAAAACCCTTACGCTGTAGCGATATACAAAGGCGCATACGGCACACACGTTATATCTCCTGCCAACTTCCATCCTTGTTTGACAATCACATAACAAAGAGGAAATTATAAAAAATATGTGATTTTCTAGTTAAAACAAAATTCCAGTGCCAAATTTTTGTTCTAATCTATTTCTTATTCTTAATTTATTTTATGATTTTGCCTACCGCTGGATGGAAATTCTGACGCTTGCGTTCTATTCTAAATTCTTGTGTGTATTTGAAGTTTATTGATTTTATTATTTTACCCGTGAACTTTAAGTATGAGAGCATAAAATATATTAATGAATATCATAATTCAACATACAATAAAATATCTTAAATATAATAAACTTTTTCTATTTTTATTTGAAGTTCTTAGTAATTTTGTTTTTATTTCAAAGGTTAAACTATTAGACTGCAGAAGTGTACAATATCTGAGCGGTGAGAACTGTGCAGTGTGCAGGAAGCAGTCGATAGGGCCCTCCCTTTCACCAGCTGCCTCGTACTCGGTTCTCGGTACTCGACCACTGGGCCACTCGCACTACCCGCTGCGTCCACCACATTTACACCGCACTATACTCTCCGCACTGCGCACTGCCACTAGCAATCACACTAGAATCAACTGCTTCTAGGTACAGGACAGCCTTTTGGCAAGAGTAATGGCATTTTACTACGGCAGTTTACTAATTTGTAGGTAAACTCACGTCAATAAAAGGGACTCTACGTAGAGTCAACTCTACCTGTATTTATTTTGGATTTTATTTCTAATTCATGTTATTCTATTGTAACATTTTAACAAAAAAATAACCGACTTCAAATGAAGTACATCCAATAAAAAAAGAATCATCGAAATCGGTTGGCGCGATATTGAGTTATTCGTCCATTTATCGCGCAATGCAAATTTAAGACTTACATGCTTTTGACATGGATGCCATTGTCAGATCTCGCTCAAATTTATGTGGGACCACACGACAAGCACCAGCTTTCGATTAAAAAAAGAATCATCCAAATGCGTTCACTCAGTCCAAAGTTCTGAGGTAACAAACATAAAAAAAATACAGTCGAATTGAGAACCTCCTCCTTTTTTTGAAGTCGGTTAAAAAGTCGATGTAAAAAAACTCAAAAGGTGTAAAAGGCGTTGCATTGATGATTCCTCTGGTACTGGTCATGTCTCTAGGTGACGGCGACCACTTACCATCACGTGGCCCGTTTGCTTTTCGTCAGTCGTTTAGGATGTAAAAATAAGCAAAATTAACACTTCAAAGCCAAATATTTCGCGAACCCCTATTTCCAAAAATAGTCTTATGAAACTCATAATATTTTTGAAAGACCTTTTCAACAATTCCCCACACTATGGGGTACGCAACGAAAAAAATCATCCTCACGTTACCTGGCACGGGAGGTCCCCTGAAAATATTTTTTTTCAATATTTTATTCTACGATTTTGGAGTTTCAATAAATATGTATGTCCATGCCAAATTACAGCTTTTTAGCACTAAGGGTCTCGGCGCTATGCTTCGGACATGACGGACGGACGGACGGACATGACGAAACCATAAGGGTTCCGATTTTACTTTGAAACCCTAAAAAGGAAAACGTGCCTTATACACGTTTTAATCCCTCCATGGGTTTATACCATCTTTGGCATCTTCGCAGCTCTTCAAAACAATGAACGATGCGGCGCGGCGGCGCTAGCTTCAGCTGGATGTCTTGGATGATCCGGTTAAAACTGTCTTTAGAGGATTTATGTTTTGCCGCGCCCAGAATAACCGTTCCCACGCGTGCCATCGACCAGAATTACTTTAGTAGTGCGATTCGACCTTACCCACTATTCCGTGGTATAGCGCTTAGCCAAGTGAACTTTAGAATGTATTTATTTATAATTGCATAAATTATCTATGCCTTACTGCGAATTGCGATCTGTCTCTCAATAAACGATAAATCCTTTAGAGAAGTATAAACTCTTATCGGTAGTAATAGACATCTTAAATTCTTATTTCATGTCTTCATCTATCCTACAAACCAACCGTTAATAAATAATAATTAATTTTATTTACAAGCAGTAGTTAAACAGATTTAGAAAATCGCAATGCAAAAACTAGATTTCATTAAAACGAAAAACTACTGTAAGAAACATTTTTCATTAAAATTTCGCGACAAAACTGAAAAGTAAACTGCATTTTTCCGTAACAATGTTACTATTATTATTTATTACTTATTTTCGTCATAATTAATCTGCGAATAAAATAATTCCGTCAATGAAATGTGAGCGGAGTCATTGGCCGGTGCCGGTGTTCCTTGACCAGAATTCTTTCGCACTTGTTTTTTCACTCGTCAAATTTCGAGCATACCGCGCGCTCGCCGCTCGCCGCTCGCGACGGTGTGACGGACGGCCGTCGGTCAAAATTGCAAACGGATTGCTTGTATCCGCTCGGTAATTACATAGATGTCAAACAGGTGCAGCACTTGCACTCTAACAACAGAATAGAAATACCATTTGGCATACAAACGATACCAACTACCTACCCGATACCACTGTCTTTTAGTTACAAACATTTCTACTCAATAACATCTCTACATTCTCGAATATTTCGTGTAAATAATAATGTTCTAAGATGCATGCCGAGAGAAAATAAAGGTTCCGATTTTACTTCGGAACTCTAAAAATTGTGCTCTAACATTTTCTTTTTAACCGAATATAAAAAAACCTTTAATTGATGTACCTACAGATAAATCATGCTTTGTATTGCGCGGTTAATAACTGTCATTCGATTTCCAACTAAAAGTTGAGATGCCCTGTCTAGTGTTATGTGATCTGTGGCACCATCGGCCTTCCAAATTGGCCGCAGGCCGCGGCAAAGGTAATAGTAGAGGAGACGTGGAAGAACGACCTTCACCGATCTGATAACTCGATGGGAGATATTTTTTATCAAATATAATTTATAAACAAATATGCCTACGATAACTTGCCTGTCGAAAAGTGTTCATAGCTATTTTTAATTTAATTAATTTTAGTCATTTTTTTTCGTCACTTTCACTCATGTGATAACCGAATGAGTTTTATCTCAATTGATAGTTTTTAACACAGAGAATATGCCTAGGTAGGCTTGCCTACTTATTTCTGTTCATGGTTACCTGGCAAGCAGGTGTGAACAGGTGAGAAAATATAGGTATTTACACCGATCTGTTAACCAATTGAAATTAATATCATAGGTAGATATATTAATTACAAAACCAATCATATAGGCTTGCCTACAAAAAAATGTTCATGAAATAGTATTGCCAAGCTATAAAGGGTATAGCCGGATAGCCTTGGGAAAAGTGCCCCCAAACCTTGGGGTTCGAAACTATGTCCAAATGATCCTTTATATAGAGATAACATGATGTACAAAATTTCACCCCCCCACTACCCCTCAGGGGGCTACGGCACTCAATTAAACCGAAAATGATTTTATTTTTTTTCTCCAAATCTATATAACTGACGCAAATCAAATTTTGCACAAATATTGTGGTAACTTAAAGTAATAATACAAAAAATCAAGAGCTCTCTAAGTACTCCCTATATGGAAAAAAAAAATAATTTAAAAAATTGGAACATCCTGTATAATAATTTCCTTTCGTGGTAAAAACACCATTTTTTTTTCCAAATGTGTACCCACTTCCAACCTACGTAATCTCCAAGTTTGGTCTATCTAGCAAAGGTGGAACACTACTTTTAGTTCTACTAAAGTTTTAATGCCTGCTTTATAAGGTAATAGAATCCCACGGTTTTATTTTTTTCTCCAAATCTATGTAAGTGATACAAATCAAGTTTTGCACAAATATTGTGCTAATTTAAAGTAATAATACAAAAAATCAAGAGCTCTGTAAGTACTCCCTATATTGAAAAAAAAATTTAAAAAAATGGAACATCCTGTATAATGACTTCCTTTCGTGGTACAAACACCGTTTTTTTAATGTGTAATTAAGGAAAATATGATAACTCTTTTTACTTATGTGTCATAATACATAATTCTATTAAGATTACATTGTATCTGTGACAAGTCTATAGATTCAATAAGTATCACGAGGTAACGAATAATTATAGCTTTATGATTTTATTATTATCTATTATTTTCGACAGGCAAGTTATCGTAGGCATATTTGTTTATAAATTATATTTGATAAAAAATATGTCCCATCGAGTTATCAGATCGGTGAAGGTCGTTCTTCAACGGCTCTTAGACCATAAATAACAGCTATAAGTTTCATAACAAACAACATACCAATATTTTGCGCAACCGCTAGTACGGCCGCGGTTACAAAAACGTCAGTTTTATACCACCTCATACTGTGACCACGTGACTTACCGGGAGGCGGGCCCACTGGCGCATTGAGAGACAAGTCTCTCACGGAGTCATTGATTGTTTGTAACATTGTAGCTTAATAATATACAGTATACACACTAAACACTTTTTGTTTTCGAAACCTGTCGATACGTAGAGCTCATGAAATTACGAAATATTTACATCTTAATTATAATAAACTGGTGGATACACGTAGGTACGTAAAGACTTTTCATCTCAATTTTCCTGATTTACCTGTTCTAAAATATTCAGAGTCTTTTAAAGATTCTTAAGATACAAAAAGAATGTTACCGCTACGTCTATTGTTCCAATCACACCCTAAAGGCCTAAAGTATAATGATAAGATAAAATAAAATAAATCTAATCTGAATAAAACTTTCTCTACAAAACCGAAGAAAGTATTGGCACAAATTACGATTTACGAGTGTGTCAACGACCACCGACAGGCGACGGCCAAGGAGATGCTCTAGCCGCTAGCCGCTAGCCGCTAGTGGTACAGGCGGTGACATCGCTGACACCGACTGATGTACACTCGTGTACAAAACCTATAGCCTACTATTATATAAAAGTACATGCAAAGGAACCCGACCACTTCCTTTACCATTTGACACCTATATATCATGAAAAAAAAATTCGCACTCGGTTTTGACGCAGAAAATCAGAAGTTTTGTTTTTCAAAGGCATGACGCCCTGGACGTAAACACTTCGGAAATCAAGCGTGGACATGATCTGTTACTTTACATACTTATAGTCCGTAGATATAAATTATTATCCTAATATAAGCGACAATAACTATTGTGTCAATAATTGTACAAATAACTTGTCATTCCCGTCAGACATCGATATTCATTCGGACATAAATATCTAGTAAATCTAAATATTGATTGACCAACTTGCGATAACATAACTGACTGATAAAAAATCTCGTGGCATCGACTTACAGTTAAATTTCTAACAACCCATTTTATTTTTTGCGAGTGAGTAATCAATACGATACGTATAATCATTGTAGAGTCAGTATCGTCTAATACTGATCATAAGAACAGTAATTTGAGTGCCGTGGATTAGGATTGACCTACAAATGTCTACAAGAGATCATAATGATTGCTACAGATGTCACATTCTTGAGATTTAACAAAGTTCGCATATCAAATCCTTTTTTATACTGTCCCTGTCAAACCTGTTTTTTCTTTTTTTCCTTGTGCATGCAGTCGTGAAATTCAGTGATGCCAAGCATTGGTCGATCTCCGACAATTGGGATGTTGACACTAATTATAAATTAATATAAATTTAGGTATGTCTAAAATATTAGTGGTAACATTTAAAGACCTAAAACATGATTCTTTTATTGAAATCAATCACAATAAATTAAATATCATTAATTTAAAATGTTAAAAATTGTACTCACTGACACGTGACCTCAAACGCCATTTTGAGAATATGACGTCATTGGAACAATTTTATATGGAAATTCAACAAACTTATCAGACAGATAGTATTGAATATCGTTTAGTGACGTCACGTGACGTTTTTGGTGGGAAATTTGATAATGATTTTTATTTATCAATTTTTGTTTTTAAATTGAAGATTATTATTTTTATAATATTTTTTTCGTGAATATTAAGGTCATATCTATAAAATAAAATTGAATCCTAAAATTAGTCAACATCCCTATTTGTGCGTTTCTTTTTTTCAATTTTGAAGTTTAATTTTAGAACGCGTTAGAGCTTTTGTGATTCATGACAAAATATTTTTATTAACATAAAATATTTGTGGTGGGCGTGAGATGAACAAGATTTCTACTCATACAATTTGATCTATAGCTACGATATCGTTTATCAAATATGAATAAGTTTGAGGAAGTTAATACAAAAAGATATAATAAACGGTAACCGCATTAACTGTTTGGATTGGTTATAGAAATGAGCAACACGATACGCTCTACTATACAAACTTTTAACGGATCGATATCGATGACAACAAACAATAACAAGGATCCGAATTTCACGTTTTTTGTCTTATGTTATTCCAGATTTGATACGCATACCTACCTAAACACCTAAAAGAGATAATATTTGTTTCATAGACAAGTTAAGTACACTGTAACATAATGAATTAAACTTTATTGTGTCGGAGCAAGAGTCGCTCATGTCACTATTTATAATAATAAATAACGCTTCACACTCATAGCCCCACACTAGGATTCCCTGTGTCGTGGGTGCCATGGACAACACACAAGACAAGGACATTCACACCCAGACCGAGAACAGAAATTCAATTTCAAACTCATCATTCAAATTTCCGCCTCGCTGGGAATCGAACCCAGGACCCTTGGCGCGGCGATCCGGCATGGTAACCATTGCGCCACACGGGTCGTCGAATTATTATATTTATTTAAATGATTTTGCGGAGTGACTCTTCTATACCTATTCCAATAGATACTATTAAATATTCTGTGTTGTTACGTAAGCAAATCGTAATGCCATTGCATCGGGGCTATGGCGTGGTGATAGGCAGAGTGGACAATGTAATCTAAGCAAGCGACTTTCATTGGTTTTTGGTTAGCTAATTGGACGAGGCACGCTGTCGCGGCCGCATGCCGCAAGGTGTGAAAGTGTTCGCCGGAACTTGTGTTGCGGGTTGCGTCACGACCGCGCGTCATTAAGGCTGCAGTCTTGCAAAATTCACTCGCGGCGAATTATTTGTACAACTTTGTATTTTTTTTTCATACAAAGTAATGAAATATCATAAAATATTATTATTACACAAAAGTAACCATAATATAAGTAATAGCTAGTTATTTTTTTTAAGTTCATCTAGGTGGATTTTGTTAGGTAAATCAATCGTTAAATACAGCTCTTTCGCGCCCAACGTCATTTCGAGTTATGTTTGTAAGCTTACTTTATGGAAACAAAGAATTAATTTACAAATCTGTTCAGCGCATAATTAGCTCAACATTCTTGTCTTAAAAATGCGCTGAATAGTTTTTTCTAATTATCTTTCATTTTCTTAATTCAGACATAACAATTCCTTCAAAATTCTCGGTTTTTATCTCTTTACAAATGGTTTGTTTCATAATAAATATGCATCGTATGTATGTAAATAATTGATTATTTTAATGCCACGAGTTCAATAAAGCAAATACAAAAAAAAAGTGCACCTAAATCACCTTACTCTAACAATAATAATAATCTCAAAAGACCTACAAAAAAACAGTTTATAAACAAGAAATGCGAGGGAAATTCCTTAGTGGCCAATGCACGGCCGAAGCGTTCAGACGTGTAGTCCACGACGAATAAAACTGTTCCCTCTCACTCTAACCTTGCTCCGGCTCTGACGTAGATTGTGTATCGAAAGTTGCTCTACTTTATTATTTTTTTTTATAATTTTTTGCGTGTTTTGTAAATATTTGTATTTTAATAATAGTTTTTGTAAATATTTGTGTATTAGTAATAGTTTTGTACATAATTATTTGATTTCAATATGGATCGTAAACTTAAACAATATGCATCAACACGCCAGTGAGGTACATTAGTAGTAATGCTATCGATACTATATAAATACCTAAAAACGGTTCAACTAGTTCGTTATAGACTGTAAGTAGAACTATATAACTATATAGTTATCAGACTGTTAGTAGAACTCATAGTTAATATAACTTGTCTTCTAAAAATATAGTACATAGTTATATCAATTCCTACATTTTTTCCTCTTTATTTTCTTTAAGAAGGAGCTAATAAGAAAGAAAGAAAGAAACATTTATTCCGTCATGAAAATAACATGGTACATGGGTTGCAAGGTTAAACTACGGTGAAAGAAAAAGTACTAACAAAATGTAACCCTTTACTAAATTATTGCTTGACATGAAACATAGAAAATTTAGCGGGTACCATGTCACCTGACGAAAAAGGACTACCCTCTGCCTGTGCCATGGAGCGGCTAGGAACCAACCACGGCTGCTGATTTACAGTGTAGTCCCCTTTTTCGTGTAGTTTCACATGTGGCGTCAATCTTATTAATATTGTATATTAATATTATTTTAGAAGCAGGTCAATCCAAAGTTGAAGATAATTTACAACTTAATTATTTATTTTATTTAATTTTATGTGTATATGATTAAATGATACTTATTAGGGATATAATATTATAAAGTGGGAAATAAATAATTATACAAACTATAAAACATACAGAACAAGTGTACATAACAAGTGTACATGTATACAACTACACATCTTAATATGTTTAAAGGGGGTTTTTGTTGTCATGTTATTGCGCTTCAATTGATATACACCTATAGCTTACACCTATATCCATTTAGGGCAAATATTACCAATTATAAACAAGAAGTGATTTCAACGAAAATATAATTTCACGCTGTACTATATTATCACCCCTATTGAACGTTGAGAATACCAGATTGTAATACTAGATTAATTACATCATCTATACCAGGCATTCAAAGCATCTATACTAGCAACAAGGTGATTATTTTACCAAAAATTGGTGTGACCGTATCCGGTAAATTCCACCAGATCCGGTATACGTAAAAAACGTCGGACCCGGCCGGATTACCGGATCCGTTTTTCCTTATTGCAATCCCTAGTTCTATCATATTATTATATACCTATCACGTCTGTGGAGTTTCGCTAGCTAATTTAATTTGAAATGAAATGAAATGAAATGAAATGAAATAATCTTTATTCATGTAGGTATCACTGATACTCTTATGCACGTCATTTTTTTTAATCTACCAGCTTTTCGGAAAGGTGCTTTGTCATGGAGGAGAAGAAAAGCCGTAAAGAAACTCCTCAGCACATCTTTTAAAACTAAAACTTATATCTATTACAAAAATAGGTATTCTCTAACCTGTGCAGAACTGGTTGCCTAGCTAGTAGGGTTCGAAGTATCGGCCTGTGGTATCGATACCGAGTACTCGTGTGGTATCGACGGGTAAGGTATCGATACCAAAAAAGTATCGGTCCTGAAGTATCGATACTACTCAGTATCGAGTATCGAGTACTCGCGAGGATCACAGTCAGATCCGAGCTAAAAAAAAAAAAAAGGTCGTCGACATGTCCCCATGACACTTTCTGTTTAGTCCGAGCGCTAACACGGGCCACAGTTGATCTTTTTCCATATGAAAATACTGAAAAGTACTCAGTATTTTAAAAGTACTCGATACCGACGTTTCGCATGAGTACTTGCGAGTAATTACCAGGTACGAGTATCGAGTACTCAGTATCGAGTATCGTGATCAAAAGTATCGATACCTACTCAGTATCGAAAGTATCGTTCGAACCCTACTAGCTAGTCATTTCCAAGCATCCTTGTCATTTAAATATTCATTTATGCTATAGTAGCCCTTGCCTAAGAGCTGAGCCTTTACACGTTTCTTAAAAGATTCCACTGGTAAGTCACGTATTTGTTTTGGGACTTTATTATAAAATTTTATACCTAGTCCCATAAAAGAACGTTGCACTTTAGAAAGACGGTACGAAGAGGTAGCCAATTGATGCATCCTTCTTGTTTGACGATTTGAAAAATCACAATTTTGTTTATATGCAGTTATTATATGTATATTTATACATTATTATTATATGTATATGTATACAGATATTATGTCTATATTTGTTTAAATTTGACTCGCAAGGACTCCCTTGATTTTAGTTTATAAATAGCTCTAATGACTCTTTTCTGTAATACAAAAATTTGTTCTATACCGGCTGCTTTGCCCCTGTAGTTAGGCCCTAAACATGAATAATATAACTACTTACCTTTGGATTCTATTTCTCTTCATCACTTCTACGTTGGCACCCAATTTTCCATGCATTTTTTGCATTTGGTGCATTTTTTGTGTTTGCTTTATTGAACTCATGGCATTAAAATAATCAAATTTTTTCATACATACGATGCTTATTTATTATGAAACAAACCATTTGTAAAGAGATAAAAAACAGAGAATTTTGATGGAATTGTGACCTCGGAATTAAGAAATGAAAGATAATTAGAAAAAAATATTCAGTAAATTTTCAAGACAAGAATGTGGAGCTAATTATGAGCAGAACAGATTTGTAAATTAATTCTTTGTTGCCATAAAGTAAGCGCACAAACATAACTCTAAATTACTTTGGGCGCGAAAGACCTGTATTTAACTATTGATTTACCTAACAAAATCCACCTAGATGAACTTAAA
Source organism: Thymelicus lineola (assembly GCA_963932265.1). Lineage (NCBI taxonomy): Eukaryota > Metazoa > Arthropoda > Insecta > Lepidoptera > Hesperiidae > Thymelicus > Thymelicus lineola. Next base: position 652,165 of record OZ010691.1, read on the forward strand.
AAACTTAAAATAACCAGCTATTACTTATATTATGGTTATTTTGTGTAATAATAATATTTTATGATATTTCACTACTTTGTATGAAAAAATGTACAAAGTTGTGAAAATAATTCGCCGCGAGTGAATTTTGCAAGACTGCAGCCTTTAGATTTTCTATATTGGGGATACTATAGAACACAAAAACACAGACAACTCTTCTATAGAAAAAAAAATACTTAGTAGAGCAACTTTCCGAACTAGTCAAATAATTACGCTATGTAGGATGAATGCGGGGACTGCGGGGAGCCTACGTGCAGACGCTTGACGTTTGGACTAGCCGCACGCGATTCTTATTTTGTGAACTACGAGACTAGGCCCTTAATACAGAGTTGCATGTGTTATGCATCTTATTAGAAAGATAAAGTAAAAGCCGAGTAAAGTAAAAGGTCCTACGTTTGATTCATACCCCTGGTAAGAATAACCCAAGAGCCACGAGCACGCTCAAAGCAAACGGCAGCGTTAAGCGTTCAAAACAAATGTGATCTGAGGTTGGTGCCATACAAGATCATGGAAGCTCATCAAATTGTAAAGATATTGTTGGATTTATTTGCAACTTAGAATTAAATCTTGTAGTGAAGCCTCTGGCGGGGCAAGCTTCGGGCCCAGCCATATAACAGCCATAACAGCGAACATTGTGATATTTTTTTTGAAGTTGATGTGACTATACATTTGCTTTGATAAAATGTTTTCGGCTTTGCTTACATCGCTTAAAACTACTTTACTACTTAAACTTACTTATAAACCACAGAAGACATAATATGTAGTACATAATTGGAACTATACAGGTTATTAGTGAATCTTATCCTTGGACCCAGCGTGGGATCGTGTGCTCTTAGGAACAGTACGTCAGGTCAGGACTATAATTAAGTGTTATTGTTAAAATATGATAAGTGGTAGTGGCATTACCATATTTCACTTTCGGGTGAGGTTACTGACCTAGCGGCTGCGTTTAGAAGGCCTGATGAAAGTGGTTCAATAAAGAATGAAACTAGTTTAGTAAATCGTCCGTTTATGTTAATATTACCACGTATGGTAATGTGGCCCGGTTGGCGGCTGGCGCGGTCGCTGGTGGTACGTGACGGTGGTCGATAGTCGCTCAGGATCTCCGAAGTCCATCCTTGATCCACTTCCGATATCACTGCCTTCATTTGAAAATTCGTCTTACGTGTCTTTATCATTCACAGCACAACCTACAGCCAATAATGCTATTGTTTTCATTATCTTACATCCATATTTTACTATTGAACTATGAGTCCTCTAGTCTGCTTCACTGATCTTCAGATGGCGATCGTTGAGAAAAATGCACCAAAATTAGTCTAATGACAAAAACGGCTCTATGCAATGATACAATCTAAACCGTTAACCTTCGTGTAGACTGTAGACGACATCAACGTAATACGTGATGTCACGTTTGCAGTTCGCATTAACCAGCGCATCACTGTCGCCACTTGCACAACCAGCACCCTGCAACCTGCAACCTGCACTCTGCAACGGTTGTGCAACGATAGATCCTTGACTTGATTTCTTTTGTTTGTTACATTATCGGTAGTTACAGTTAGATGGATGGATTAATTAGCATTTTGTGTTTGTTTTTCCCTACAAAAGCATTCATCGTTAATCAATACAATATCAAGAATAGGATTGGACTAAATCTGAAACAGATATTTGTAATAAATTTTAATGGAATGGATTAGAATGGAACTTGAGTCGTATTTAAAATCAGTCACAAATGAGAACAGCCATTGCAGTAGTGACTCCGGAACGCCTCACTATAGCCGGTGGCTACTGCTCTTAATGTGATGAGACGTTTGGAGTGTGCCGTGTGCAAGTGGAAACTCATAAACTCATTCAAGTTTGAAGCACAGTTCTAAAATGAAATGACTTCGTGAGCAGTGCTTTGTTCGCCGAGTGCTCGGTACGCTGTTTAAGTACTCTTTGTGATCGCGGTGTGTCAACAGTTCGTCTTCAGCTGCTTGTGGCTACTTATTTCGCAACCATGAGCCACGGTGACAACATGCGTCATTAACTTATTTTAGGGTTACCAACAACCAAAATAAGTGTTAACAGGAACAAATAAGACAATAGGAAAAACTGAAAAATTTTAAATGCGGATTTTTATTAGGTATATTGAAAACTCTTAGGTGGACCAGTTTCTATGGCTGTGTTAAGATGTAATGTATGATGTCATAATATTTTTCGCTGACATGTTAGAGTTTTTACTTAGCCAATGTTGTTTACCTCTATCCCTACGGATATTCAATATTTCTTGGAAAAGTATATAAATAAACCTGTGTTTGTGTCGTCTTAAGGAATATCATAAAATCATATTTTTTTCATCCAAGGATAAAAATTAAGAAACAACCCTAACAAAGTGAGATAGTAAAGCATTAATCATAGAGCATATTCCGCGCTTAACTGTCACCGGCCATAAACAAGTCATGGCCGACATAATTCTGTATTCAACAAGTTGTTAGCAAAAGCTAACGAGGAAATGAGAATCTACAGACCACCTGCGCTATTTCTGATTACTGGTTTATGTTTAAATGACTTACGAGTTAACATCGCGGACAGAAAATAAAGACGAGGGCAGGCGGCCGCGGCCGGCGGCTTACGGTACAAAGCCCAATTTAACATGTTCCACAAGTCTCGTCTAAAATGCTTTGTTGTTATGAATATCATCTCGTGTTCTGTAAATAGGCATAGACAAAACATTTTCAGCACTTTTTTGTCATTTGTTTGGAAGCTTTTCCGATGTTGCCACGATTGAAAATTTCAACAGTTTTGGATTGACTTAAAATTTGGCATACTTCCAACTACGTTGCTACTATAACTACTACTACTATAACTATAATGGCTACTATAAGTCATTTCTACTGTAATGTAACCATTAGAGTCGGCTGGGGGGGGGGGGGGGGGGGGGTCAAGGTAGGGCGACGGTCTAGGGCGCCAAAGGAGAATGCCCATTTAGTATGGAGAAATGTACTGACTTTAACATTTTTGTGTCTTGATAAAAATACCTTTATTTGATTATGTTATCTTAATAAATTATACATACTAACTTTAGTCAATGATAATATTAGGAAATAAGAGATTTTAAACAAAACTAATTTGTATTTAGGTTATAGTAAACTCACAGTAATGTGGACTCTATGAGGGCGTATTAAAGTCGATTGCGTATGTAATGTCGATCTTTTAAGTTTCAAATTCATTTGACAGTCTCCAAACACCATGAAGTTTGTAATGTTATAATCACAGAACACTATTACTCCTGGCTGATTATAATAATTTTCTAAATCATTTGACAGTCCCCTTACGTCATCTAGTTTGTTGTCATGGATATATTATACTATAATGCCGGGTCCATACGCTTGGCAAACAATGGCAAACAGCAAACAACAAACACGAACATGTGGATAGGTGTTTGTACCTGTTTGCCTGTTGGTGTTTGTGTTCGCCAGTGATCGGTATTGTTGTCGGTTTTCCTTCACAAATCAAAGGATGTTCGGCAAACAGTTTGCGTTATGTCCAAACGCTTGGTAACAATCATTACTAAACGAGAGCTTGAGGGAAGCGGACGTAGAATCTAGTCTTTGTGCTAAAATAGAAAAAACAATGCCTGATTGGTCTGAAGATATAATTTTAACGTTCTTAGAAGCATATCAAAATGAGCTATGTATTTGGAATCCTAAAGATGTGAATCACAAAAATAGTCAATAAGTTAATGATGCATGACGCGCAATGACGCGAATAAGTATTATTGTAAATAAAAATAATAAAAATAATTTTGGTCATCCACCACCGTCTTCGTTTCCTTGATTTTCTCTTTTTTTATTTGATTTTGTTTTAATTTGAAGTAAAAGAAGGTCAACCCAAAAGAAATCGCTGCAACAAGTTCGTCGTCCGCCATGTTCATCTGTTTGGAATAGACTGACATGTTCGCCAAATGAGGATGGGCTGTTTGTGAGGGTGATTGTGATCGGTGTTTGTGGTGTTGCTTGCTATGTTTAGTGTTTGCGGCAAACACCAAGCGTGTGGACCCGGCATTACTGTTGTATCATAATTATAATCGAATCAATGCAACCTATTGGCCCGAAGGATCTTAAAAGATTCCTGATTGGCCCTTATCCAAACATAAATGGCCCAATGGTTTTCTTTTGTAAAACGGAAGTAAAGTTACTTATTAATTTCAGAAAATTATTCCCAATAAGGATTTTTTAGGAAATAGGGTAAAATACTTGAAATATTTTAATTAAATTTTTTGTCCAAAAATCATTGTGACACAATTATTTTTTTAAGAGTACTGGCTATGGGCATTCTCCTTTGGAGGGACCCCACATTTTGGGGTGAGGAGCAAAAATAATAGGAAAACAAAATTCTTAACAAACGTTCCCATTGGTTCAGCAAAAAATTTTTCGAGCAAAAAAAAAAACTCGATTTGATTTTCACAATATTCTTGTCTAGGACGTCAGTGGCTCTAACGCCGACACCGGTTACCATTGTTATCACTCATCAGCCATAGAGAAACGTGGAGAGTTTAGCTAGGAATCCTGGGATGATTAAACAACAAGAAGTTTTCAGTAGAACTGTAGGAATACATTTTAGGATATCAAATCAAATGTACTGGCAGTTTGTTAAAAGATTGACGCAATGTGTACACATGGCAAATATACCCGTCGTTCGTTCATGGTTCACAACATTGAGCCAACTCTTGTGACATCCGTCTATGATATGTGAGCGTGTAACTAGACGTGTGTAACCAGACGTCTGTCAGTTAATTAGCGACTAGCGTCTAGGTTTCTAAATAGGCAATTAACCTCGCCAGATTGTGCGAATACATAAAGGTCAATGTAACATTACTTAATGTTATTAATGTATCTTAATTAATGTAAAAAGATTTATTAATACTTGACAACTTTTTTCATTACTGTAACTAAAAAATAATCGGTCGTTACACCTTCACTCTTGTTAATTTGTGTGCAGTAAAACTGTAATCGAAACATTCGATGAGATCGTGCAGTTTCATTACGCACTTTCGGCATACTCTTAAGTATTTCTTGATCTCGCTTTGGTCAATTTAGGGTCGAATGTTCATAGATTTGGGTAGCATGTCATCGTCTAAGTTTCAATTTCCATCCATCCACCCATCAGCCCGTAGAGGTCCACTGCTGAACATAGCCCTCCCCTAACATACGCCACTCAGACCGGTCATGAACGTTCTGAATCAAGCAGATACCTGCTGTCTTCTTCAGGTCGTCGGTCCATCTGTTCCACCTGTTCGAGGGCGTCCTGTGCTCCTTTTACCGAGGCATGGTCTCTATTCGAGGACGACGATCCTACTCTCGCCGTCAACAACAACCGATATTTGATAATATGATTTTCTTCTTGTCCATGTTCATCTTAAGACCCACCCGTTGTGAGGCGCTGTTCAGGTCTCCGAGCATTGTACCAAGTTCCTCCAGGTCCACAATCTATGTTTTCTTCATATTATTAAGTAGATAGAAGTACTAATTGGTTCTGCTAGGGCTACCTTCGTCCTCGTTAACGAGGCCAATGGCCACATAAATTTAAGTAATGATCACACGATCAATCAGTTGGTTTCCTATGTAAATGAGTGTGATTTATCATAATGTCAGATATATATCGAACCTAGTTGCTTTATCTATCCTATCTATTCTCTACTACCGAGTAAAACTATAGGTAGTTACCTAGTATTTTTGTGTTCTGTTTTCAATAATAAACCGATTGTTTAAAGTTATGTTATCCGGGGACCGAAGGACCGTGTTCACCGCTCATGTAACTTAAATCCTCTAATATTATTTAATGGATAATAATGTAACACTCGAAGCGTGTAAACATAGATGTAGATACACATCAGATAAATAACACATAGGCCTACAGATGATTGGTGGCGGTCGGCTCGCGGCGCGGCGCGAACCAAACCGCCTTGATACACTTGCTGCAATGTTTGTGCACTAACGCTTAGGAACCTGTTACCGACCGCTGACACTGTGCGGACGACAGCGGACGCGGTAGCGGGTATCTTGAAGGCCTGCTGAATATTTTTCTCTGTATTTAACCCTAGAGTGGGCGCGATTGGAGCATTTTGCCGCCCTATGCAAAAAAACGTAAATTATTCTTAAAACTATTGCGCGAAAACTTGGCGCTTTTTAGTAGCTGCCTCCAATTTTGTTCGGAACCCGTACTGAAAGACGGGATGCCATCAGTGCAAGGGGGGGGCGCCTGAGAAGGAGCTTCTTAGCATCAGGTGTCGGCCAGCGGCGATTTGCTCGACGCGCGCCTACTCACGTAAGTATAATTGTGCTATATTATTTACGGTTTAAAACATTTATTTTCTCAAAAACAATAAAATTTGCTTATTTTGAGACATACAAGTGATACTTAAAACTTAATATAATAATTACTTATGAATAAGGTAGGTTATCTATACTAATATATAAAGAGGAAAGATTTGATTGTTTGCATTGAATAGGCTCCGAAACTACCAAACCGATTTGAAAAATTCTTTCACTGTTGGGAAGCTACATTATCCCCGAGTAACATAGGCTATATTATATTTTCAAAAAAATTAGGGATCCTTAATAAAACTCCAATAATGTAACCCAAGGTGTAAAAAATAAGAAGACCGAAGCAAAGCGAGGGCGGTTACTCGTTGTAAATAAAACTAATAAGTAGTCCGACACTTTTAGTTCATCAATAAATTATAGTATTACAACACTGTACATGAGTGAAAACATGAGTAAATAAACAAAAACCTTTTAATTTTCAGGATTTATAAAACTGTAATATCATGGAAGATCAAATATAGTCTTTTGGATAGAGGATACATCAGCTAGCTCACAGTTGGTAGACGAGAATGTGTCTGAAAGTTATATATCTAGTCAATACAGTGAGCATAACACGGAAACAGAACAGTCAGCAGACAACGACGATTCTGACAAATTACCTTCTTCAATTGATGTACCGTCTGAAGTACCATCTACACGACGCCAATGGACAACTATTTTATTATAGAAAGAAACATTTGATGCTACGCCGACAGCACTTGAAGGAAATTGGGATGGCCCTGGTTAAGCCATATATGACCGAAAGGTTTTCTGTAAACACCTTAAATATTCTTCTGAGGAACCAAATTGCTCGCTTTGTTCCTATAGTACAAGCATCATCTTCAACGAAGGAAGGTATATGCAAGATATGTCCATCAAAGAAAAATAAGCACACGAAAAAAGGGTGTTACATATGTTTAAAATTACTGTGCAATGAACATTGCACATACCTGTGTGAAGACTTTTTCTACAAAGCATATAGTGTAGATTCAGAAAATATTTAATTTTGTTATTTTTTTCCATTTTTATAAATATTATAGTAGGATAATGTAGGATAACTTAAAAAAGTTAGTTAAATTGTTAAATTTTTTAAAGTTACTTGTAAACCAAAGTTTCTTAATCAGATTTCAATAAATATGTTGATTTGTCATTCATTATTTGTGTTTTAATTAAATCCTGAGAAAATAAATAAATTAAATTGCCGTGTTCGTACTTAAAATTGACAACGAAAACGGGCGGCAAGAAGCTCTACACGCGCCCACTGACGTTTCGCGGTAAGACGCGCCCACTCTAGGGTTAATTAGTAAAACTTAGCTGTGAATGCATTAACGTCGTTTTCAAATTACTTTTTGAAGAAGCATGACAATTTTAGTCTATTTTCAGCTACTGTTAGTACTCCACTCTCAGTACTATCAAGGATCCAGGTTGATGCAAGTGTGTAAACACTTGACGCCAAGTCAATATTTTATTTATTTATTTATTTATTTGTTGAACGCCAACATAACAAACATTATTTTTAGTACATCATATTCAACAAATAGTAAATTATCTTAATGTCATTATAATTATAGGCGTAGACTACATCCAAATATGCGAGTATGTCATTAAAAACAAAATGAATACAATCAATCAGTGAAAATCCTAACAGATAGTTAAATTAAATTCATTATATAATTCAAATTTAAATTCAGATGATAAAACACAAAATTATATAAAACTAAAACTTGTCAATAACGTTTTATTCTAAAACATTATGGTTATGGTATTTTATAACAAAACTTTTTTTGATAAACAATTTTAAGTTATTCTATAATTATGTATTTTCAATCTACAAACACTTAAGTACTCTTTAAAATTGTACTCGTAAAGCTTGAAAGTTTGAGTGCTGCCTCCTATGACCGTGTCCTCAGCCGCTCGGTACTAATCAGCCTTGGGTCCTTCAGCGCCGATCACCAAACAGATTAAGGACTGGTTTGTCTAACGTCTTCTTTTAAAACGTGCATTACTATATTATTGGTTATCTCGCAACCACTTTGATCTCTCGGTTAAAGCTTATCCGTGGCCCCGTGGGTACGCATTACAAGTGATTGTTCTAATGGTCTAGCATAAACGTAATGTTATAATTCATTCGATACGGCGTTTTTCGTACATGCATTTTGGTATAATAACCTTCAACCAAATTATGGAGTTATTATCCCTCTAATATTCGGTCTTCGGACATATCATTTCCTGAGCAATATGCATATTCATTGACATAAAATAATCTAGTAGGTAATAAAAATGGTCACGCTTTCCTACCACACAAATTGAGATACAGCGTCTTGAATATAATTAAGATTAAATTATTAATGTGCTTACATTTTAACAAGTTAATTTACATATAAAAGATTAGAGGCGAACTGCATTCCACTTACGCATTGTTTCGTACCTCACCTGTACCACAGCCTGTACCGCTGTAGGTAGGTATCTACCTGACTGACTGACACAATACCTATTGCTTTGTTTTGGTTAATTCGGCGCATCAATATTCTGCCCGCGAGTTTGTCTTTAAACAACAAGGAACTTTAATTGAATAGCCAAATAAATACTAAATCTCCGTTGAAAAGGTCACATGTATTCGTTACGTAAGTACTTATCTAAGTTCATAACATAAATCTAAGCAAATAATTAAATATCATGACTGGACAAGCAATGAAAGATCAAAGCAAAATAAAGACGCGGAGTCCAACTCAAATTAGGTAGGTACCTACCGAAAAATCTGAACTTATAAGATAAAAATCTACAATGGTCAACTATCCTTAACATCAAAATTGATGACAGACATCGCTCTGCACTTAGACTTATAAAGTATGATTAAGTAAAAAATAACTATATTTATTAAAAAAAATTCATCCACTATTTTTTTATAATCTATTTATAAATCTTTATTACTGATGCTCAAGATAATGCTATTTGCTGATGCCGACCATTATCGAAATGACACTATCATAATCACTCATTTGTTAAGTTGGGTTGGGTTGGGGTAGGTATAGATTGTATCCCCCCCGGGGGTTGCCCGCCTTGTCGTGGCGGGGGGGCTTAGTAACCGTGGACTGGTCACCCACGGTGAACCAAGAGGCAACCAGGGCCGGCCTGTTTGGGCTGCCGGCTGGCCCGAGGAGGGCGCTCCCAGCGGGCTGAATAAGTCCGCTGCGGACGCGCTTGGAGGTGGGACCGTGGAAGATAGGGTGCACCGTTCTCCCTATCTTCTGCGGCCGTGGAGGGATCGCAGGGGGAGAGGCGTGTTGGTATTACGGTGCGCCACTCTCCCTACCCCCTGCGAGCTGGCGGGGCCGTTCCGCCGAAACGGCATTGGTGGGGCCGCAGAGGAAGAGGCATGTCGGTATTACGGTGCGCCGCTTGCCCTATCCTCTGCGGCCGAGATGTGGTCGGTGGAGGAACCACAGACCTGATCCTCCACCGGGTACCAGTTATCTGGTACCCATGGCCTCCTAGTAGCAGACTCAGGGGGAGTTTGCTACAGTACTGGTGGAGGCCGAGGAGGGAGGCGCACCTTACCATCTGGTGCGCCCATCGTGGAGGGCCTTCGGGCTTTCGCGATGGAGCCGCTTGTGGGCGGCTGCCGTTGGCGGGGTCGCGGATGTGTGCGAAAGCGTTCCCGTAACCCCGTCACAAGGCGGCGAGGCGGAAGATGGGGGGGTTTTTAGTGGGTATACCGTGGGTCTCATTAGCCTATACGGGAGTCCCACATAACCACTCGGGTACCCCCTGCGCCCGGGTGGTATGCGTAACGCATTTTCCCCCCCGGAAAAAAAAAAAAAAAAAAAAAAAAAAAAAAAAAAAGGTATAGATTGTATAGGTCAGTGAAAAAATATTTTAGAAACTGAGGTAAACACATGCGGCGTACCCGACGGCCGACACACAAACCAAAGTTTCCCAACGTTTGGTATGCACGACGTGGTCTCAGGCCTCAGCTCTCGGCGTGCGTCAAGGAAGTGTTCTCGGCCCACATTCCTTTGTTCTGCCATCACCTTGCTTTCCCGATACAACCAAGCCTTTATTTGTCGATATTAAAAATGCATACATAAATACATATTGATTTGTTTTGCTAGGTACACCACTCTAAGTTTTATCTTTAAGTTATGAATAAAATAATTACCTAAATTGATTTGATTGATTTATCGACTACATTAACACTTTTGTGATGAATAATGATTGAATCAACTTTAGATAAATAGATGATATACGTTTTTCATTTAGGTCAGTCATTAATCATTATAACAATAATTTCAGATTATTTGGTAATTATATTTATATGTACTTATATCTGATCTGAGGCTATAAATTGCAGATTGCCTTTCTTAAAAACTTACATTCCAAATTTCTTAAAAAAATCATAACGCCGATCTTTCTTATAGGACTGTATGACCCTGCTTGTTTATTGTATAGGGATAATTTGTCGGTGTCGGTGAGGTTTCTATATTTCTCAAATGTTATACCTAGCTAGATCTGCGTTAACGTGTATTTACGCCTGTGCCGGAAAGCATTTGAAATTAGCATGAATTTTAGTTGTAAAAATCCTTTAATCATTAATATGGGAAAAAACCGTCTCCTGAGTTATCGCTATGTCTAATGTCCTGCCACTGTCCTAACGCGTCGTTAGACTGATTGCTACACCTGCATAATGCCGTTGTTAACGTATAATTAAGATATTAATTACCTATTTTATTCAAAAGCACGCAAGTGCCGCAATAACTAATAACATAAATCCAGAGCATAGAATTGCCAGTGAAAATAGATCTGCGAAGTTCTCAAGCAGTAAGCTTTTGTTGTTAGATTGCTTGCAATTTAGCTTGCATAATTTATTGGATCGATTTGCCCACGCGGTCGCGATCGGCGCCATTCAGAGCTCGCACAATGAGCGCAGGCGCAGGCCCTACGTGAATGACGGCGATAACGACCTGTAATAATACGAAATACCCTCAGTTATAATGACATTACATTTCGAAATGCGACGCGAAAACATGTAGCTAAATCGAAAAGGTTATTTTAGAACCCATTGATAAAATTTTATGGATGATATTTTGAAATAAGGCGTTACTATAATTTATTTAGGTCTTATCCGCTAACTTCTCGCGTTAAAATGTAGTCTGTTTAATCTATTTTTAGACGAGTCCTATTTGGTAAACAATCTTATTGTATCTTTTTATCTTAATTATAATTTAGAATAAGACAGACAATTTTTTTAAACTAATTTAAATTATTATTTCAATAAAAAGTTGTGATAAGATTGTTTACTAAATAAGTATCATCTAAATTCTAAAAAAATGGACTATAGACATGTTCTGAATCCTATTCAAACTTCGCACGTTACGAATAACAATTAACATCAATTGTTATATCGAGTAGAAGTTATACAATCGATTGTTTTCTAATATCGGGATGGTATAATTGTATTGTATGTTATTGTTGAGTATGTGTGTGTTTGTCACAGCTGGGGCGCGGGCCCATGAGCGTGGTGATGCCGCCGCGGTACGCCACGCTGCCGCTGCCGCCGCCCTACCCGCCGCTCTACTACCCCGTGCACGACCCGGTATGATACCACCATCACCACCACCACCACCACCACACTTGTATTTACATTTAACTTGGCTTAACTGAACTACTATAACAAGTCGATCGATTGCTGCTCTCTAGCACCGAGATGGCACATCTGAAACCAAAAGGACTTTTTTTATGGAAATAGCGGGCAAACGAGCTGACGATCCACCTGATGGTAAGTTGCTATCGTCGCCCATGGACATCAGCATCACCAAAGGCATCACTGATGCGTTGCCGGCCAAGAAAGAGAGAAGAAAAAAAGAAAGAAAGAACTGGCTGTACTTTGACTACAATCCTTCGAAATGGAAAGCGAAAGGATGAGTGGAGAAACTTGTTTAGTGCCAATTCAGACACTCTTTTCTAACCGATCGATTGTGTACCCCCTGTACTTCCGGTACGGAAGAGGTATCATACAGGCGTTTCTGCAAATTTAACATGTTGATCAATGTGTGCAGCGCGTGCGGCGGCGCGGCGAGCGGCGGGCAGCGCGGGGCGCGGGGCGCAACGGGCGGGGGCCGCGGCGGGCAGGGGGCGCGGGGGGCGGCTCGCTGACGCGCTCGCTGGAGCGGATCCACCGCAAGCGGCGCGCGGACCGCGACCGCCTCTCCGACGACGACCTCAAGCGGACCTACACCGGCCTCGACAGGTGATTTATGTACACCCTTATCTAAATCAATTACTTTATAAAATATTATTATAATTGTTCCTGACTGGCCGACAACACGCACAGCTTAACCTAGTGGACCCAGAAGCATGAAAATTTCCATTAACGATAAAGGATATCAATAAATTTTTCATTTTAACCTTTTTCCCAATAGCTACCAAAATGTGTATGTGTAGGGTAAAATTCAAACACTCGACTTGAAACTTTGACTTCCTCACGGTTCAATATAGAAGCTCGATAGTCGGTCAAGACAACCATTAGCGGATCAAGATCATTTAATTTCCTCAGAGATTCAATCAAATAAAAAAACCTTGGACCCGACACTGGTCTTTACTCTTTACATTATGCGTAAGAACCGTGGCGTCAATTTATAGTTAAATTCTACTTATACCATAATAAATCCTCCAAAAGAATACAATTTTCTTACATTGTCGTTGTCGTACGTTCGCAGGGCATACGCGGAGCAGTTCATCGCGGTGTGCGACGAGAGCCGGCACCGCGACCATCCCGAGCTCCCCGAGCAGCACGACTCGCTCACCACCACCGCCACCACCACCACGCACTCCCACCACTCACACTAACCACCTACCACACACCATCCACCATCCAATGCTCCAGAATAGATTTTTTTGACTTCAATGTAATTAATGGTAGAAGCGATCATCACCCATCTAATTAAATTATTCATACTTTATAACGCTCAAAAGAGGATAACAGCAAAATAGGCATTAAGACGTCTATGGTTTCAGCAAAAGAGGCATTAAGACGTCCATGCTTTCAATCCAGACCCACTCCAGCGACGATGGAAGATGCCAAAGCCTAATACGAATAAACCGACCATCTGTTTAAATTTTAAAGGATGAAAAGTCTGGCGAGGACATTTTAGGCAACCCACTCACGATAATTTTTTCTAGTATACTAAGTTGGATGTAACACTTCTCATTCTTTAAACAGATGGGTGAGGTCGCTTCTAAACTAGAGTTTAGATCTTAGACCATTAGATCTTTATAGGAGTGTGAATCAATTCGATTTTTGTCCGTTATATTATAACAAACCAAAAACAAAAGTTATTATGTGAACGCGTTCGAAATGGCAATTAAAATAGATTGATCGACCTGTTTTATGACAATATACGGTTGAACTGAGGTGTAAGTTCATCAGTTACACTTTAGAGTTTATTCCATAAATTCTTTCAATTGTTATTGGATTATTATTGTTATGGTTAAGCATGGGATGGGGATCAGTACAGAACTAAAATAGTTTATCAAAATGGTAGTTACTTCACATTAACTGTAAGTACTTGGGGAATATAAATACAAACATAATGTATTAGTCAAAACGAGTTAATACTGACTGGTATACCGCAGGCCAGCTACTTAATTATTGTCAAGTTTAATTGATGTTTCTTATTTATTATAAATTAAATGTAAATTTCGACTAAATAGATTTTATTGTGCTTTCACGAATTATTAAAATACTCGTTAAAATTAGATATGTTTTAAAATTGATGGATAATTTGGAAGTTACGAGGATTCGGTTTAAGATACTTATTTTGGTTGGAATACTAAAGTATTCGTTTAAATTGAAGTTGATTCGCGAATACTTAATCAAAACCAAACTTAACAACATAGCTTTATACGTTAGCCTGTAAATATTAACAAGATTTTAACCTTCGTTATTTTATAAGTTATTAATAACTGCACTTTACTAACAAAAATATTATTTAACAATATTATATGATTTTATATTTGCACCATCCTGGGATGCGAATGGAAATTCATTACATTTGTAGAAAGGGCAGGTACTCACGATATGTTAATTGTATAATATAATACCAGCACATAGTTCACTAAAGTCTTAAGTGCATATTGTAAGTACCGTACAACATATCAAAATCTTCAATATTGTTAACATTTAAATTTTATTTTAACAAGTGCACCCTGTACTAACCCGGTAACATTGTAAACTTGTTTATATCGTCAAATATCTGTGTTATACGCTACTCTAAGTCTTATTTATCTACCTAGTTGTTACTTCGTGTATTTTTACAAATATTGCTTTAAATAAAACTACTGAACCCTTAATAGTATTATATGCGTTAACTACATTGTCCAAAGATTCTGAAACAAATAGTTTATTATTTCATATGATATATATTTCATATGATATATTAACTGTATTGAAGTTATTTCGACAAGAAGTAATTCGGCTAAATATTAAAGAAAAAATAATTCCATCCGTCGAAAATATCTACACTTGGCATACCATCTAACCATATTATACATATTGATACATTTGGAGAAAGGAATATTTGTAAAAAATACCCTTTAATTTAGAGATAATCACCTAAAGATGTTCACAAAGCATATCAAAAAAAACATAAGAGGTGTCAAGGGACACCCGGATGGAACGAAGTTCCTTTCGATATAAGTATTGTTTTGTTGTACAGCGCCATCTCTGTAAAACTCTGTGAATCATTTCAAAAAAAGTGTCGTCATTCGTAAGAATCAAAAAGTGTCGTAATTTTCCGTCTAGCCCCCTTTCACAACGCGCGATAAGGAACTTCGTTCCAATAATGGAAACCGATCAATTATTTCAAATCGGTCTAATTGATTTATCTATTCAAAAATAGTCACAATTTTGCAGGTGGAACGTCATTTAGGTGTATAGTAAGATAGTATTGTTAAGGTTGTATATTTGAACGAGAAGTCCGAAGTACCTAACAAGCCGTCCGCGACCGACGTCGGTCAGTACGTACAGTACGCACTCTGTACGCGCATCTAAATTTGCTCAATTGTTTCTTGGATTATTCTAGAGTATTTTTAATGGAGTCATACAACTGATTACTGAAAATACGTACATATTACGTAATACATTTGACATAACTGTTTACATGTCATTGTCACCAGTCTTGAGTTCTCTCGAGTCTTGCTCTTTTGCCCAAAGAAAAAGATACTTTGGCAATAGTCTTTTAGGTTTAATATTTTAAGAAAGAAACAAAAAGAAAACATTTATTTTAGAGGTAATCAGTTGTGTGACTGACATTTAAAATTTTTATTCTTTAAAATGAACTAAGAGATTAATTTACCACGTTAGTGTGTTAAGTATTATTGTATAATTCATTAAGTGTATGTAGTGTTAGTTTTAATTTTATAATTTTATTGTTCATATATGTATTATGTATCTTATATTATGTCACATGTTTTAAAATCTATTTTCTTACACCGATTATCTTGTAAAATGAAAGTCGTATATTTTTTACTGTATTTTATTAATTAAAATCAGCACAATTTACAATGAATCAGCTACTAGTTTATAGCGTTAATAATAAATGATGTTAGTTATAATACAACGATAAAAATAACGTGTAAATATGGACGCGGCGTTAGTGTTATCATTTTTATATTTTTATACGAGCCTGTATACAGGCGAATGACCCGATGATAGAACAGCTTTTTCAGTTGAGATTAAATAAATGTTTAAAATAACAATATTGTTTTTATGCTTGCGTCAAGTACGATGCTTGGGACAAGTTCGATCCGTTTGAAACGTAAATGAGTGTCTTAGCGACGTAACATGCTTGAATTAGTATATCTATAGTAATTACTAGGTACCTACTGTTAAGTGCTTCAATGACTTATTAGGGAACATACCAAAACCACGTAACCCATTTTTTCCAACTTTTTACCCCCCTCCCCCCCCTTCGTGACCATCAGTAGTATATGAGAAGACCCCCTCCCCCCTCCCCCCTAGTTTTCACGTGGTAATTGATAAATACGGTTTTCAATACTTTTTTACAAAAACAGAGTTAAAAAATAATAATTTTGCTTATATTTGACGACTTTGTGGCGCAATGGTTGCTAAAATATTGACTACGTGACAAAAACCTAACCCCCCCCCCCTCCCCTCTGTGACCAATCGTGGTGTTTTGAAGACCCCCCTCCCCCCCCCTAAATGAGGCACGTGGTTTTGGTATGTTCCCTTAGTTGCTACAGCGACTCGTGTAGATGTGTCGTCGCTCTGCAGTGAATGTCCATGTCCAGGGTGGACTTTGGGCACTCTGGGCAGGATGTCATAGTGACCATAGTGCACAGGTCTAGCAGAACGGTGTAAGAGCCCGCGAAGACAGAAAGAGTTCAGCCCCTGAGTTCTACATTCTGCGTTCCACGTTTTTTGTAACGTTTCGCACAGACAGCACGCAGTCAGATCGCGACGGTCTGAGTGATCGCTTGCGTTCTGTTCCCAGAGATACAAGGAACGCGGAACCCAGAACTCAGACCGGCTGAAGTATTTCTGTCTACGCTTGCTCTAAGTGTGTCCAGTCCCTAGAACTCGTTGTCGCTGAGCGCGGCGGGCGCGGCGGAGTGCGGGCCGGCGGGCGGGGGGCGCGGCGGGCGCGGGGCGTGGCTGTCGGCCGCCAGCCGCAACTCGCTCTCCGACGAGCTGCCCAGCGAGTCCCCTTCCGAGCCCGCGACATCCACGTCGCCCACACCTGACACACACACATATAATTACATATCAATTCACGGAAAAGTTATGCCAGAGGTCTCCTGCTTCGTACGTAAATGCATGTCATGCTGCTTGATCATCCAGAGACCGCGTTATCACATGCTTGGAAGCAGCATAGGCTGATGACAGCATATGCTTAGATGCTTATCAACCAACTCTCCGACACCATAAAAACCATACATTGAACGGAATAAATGATGAGCAGGAGAGATTGACATAATGTGTAGAAGCTCGTCATGCCCCGCGGCGGAGAATGTCCAGAGCTTTCACTGTAGCCGCGACCCGCGTTATCTCGGCGATAGCGAAATGACACGCTATGACATAACATGAAGTTACAGGAAATAGTAGACAGAAAGAGCGAGATGCAAACAATGTTTGCCTATGACAGTTTCTGGTATCGGCTGAGTTCGCGTACGAGTACCTTTTTGTATGGCAATAGCCGGCAAACGAGCTGACGATCCACCTGATGGTAAGTGGCCATCGTCGCCATGGACATCATCCACTTATGGCCAAGTTGCTGATACAACGCCAAAAGCATCACTGATGCGTTACCGCCCAAGAAAGAGAAAAGAAAAAGAAAGAAAGAAGAACCTTCGATGAGGTCGGCGAAGTCGTCGTCGGCGGCGGCCAGCGTGCGCGTGGCGGGCCGCGTCCGCGACCAGCGCGACGCCTGTTCACCACCTGACACCATCACACACCATCAGACCAGTACAGAATTGATAATAAATAAAATAAAAGTTTTTATCAAACTTCACGGTTCTATTCAACATAAAGCTCTAACGGAAATAAATGATCCTGCCGACGAACAGTCCAATGTGGACGCAGTTACATGAGTTCCATTCGTTACGGAACATTGCATCCGATCCGTTGCCACGGTGTGTACGATACCACGGTGTGTGCGATACCACGGTGTATGCGATGCGGGTCAGTGGACGCGATTCCTTAATCGACAATTTTTTGAAGTAATTTAGCAATTTGGGTGTAAATTCACTTGTGGTGTGGTCCGTGTGGTACGCACCGTATATCTGTCGGTCGGAGAAGTCGGAGTCGGAGCGCGAGTCGTCCTCGTCGCGGATGTCGAGCGAGTCGCGCCCCGCCCCCGCGCCCCCCACACCCCCCGCCATGCTGCCGAACGCCGGCCGCATCTCCGTCGCTGACACATTAAACACGATTATATTAAACAAATGGCTACATAACTTATTAATAAATACTACACAGATCTCTACACTTGGTCGTAATCGAGGAAGCCTACAGCATACTTTAATGTTGTCAGGAGGCCTCCTCCTACATTCTTCTTTCTATCTTTTCTTACCTCGGCGTTATCTTTAAGTGCCCTCCGAAGCACGGAAATGCTCTTGATTATTTTACTATTAAATATTTATGTATCTTTACGAAAATCAATATGAAATGTATGAATCCTCTGATACTCTGTTCATGTATGATGTATCAGCAACAATAGAAGCGGGTTTATAAAGCGAGTGTCTCACCGGCCGTCTTGATCCGCAGGCGGGTCTTGGGGCGCGTGGCGGGGCGCGGCGGCCGCCCCCCGCGCTCCCCGCGCTCTCCACGCTCCGTGCCCTCCTCGCTCGAGTCCGGCTCCTCTGGAATACAATAATACCTTTCATTAGCCAATGCTATGGACTAATACGCCTAATAAGGTAACTGAGCATAAGCGTGCATAAGTGTATCAGTGATACCTATATGAATAAAATATTTTGACTTTGACTTTGACTTTGAGCAGTGTAAAATGCATGCAACTACAGACAAAGTACGTAATAGTCGTTACCGGACCACTGAAGGGTTTTTTATGCCTTGAGCAGGCAAACGAGCAGACGGGTCACCTGGTGGTAAGTGATCACCGCCGCTCATAGACATCAGTAACACCGGGGACGTCACCGATGTGTTGCCAGCCTCGAAGGCAATAACAGACCCGCTTCTTGAAGGACCCCATGTCATAGTTTGGAGGGAACACCGATGCAGGAAGTTCGTTCCACAGTTTACACGTGCGGGGTAGAAAACTACGCGAGAACCGAACCGTGGACGAACGCCAGGGTTCTAGGGTTTTAGATTTGATTTCACAGCGAATTAAGTGAACTTTTGTTCTCGTTCTGAGCGTGTGTGTGTAGCGTTAGGTTGTTTATTGATCTGTGACGTGACGCGACGTGACTGACCGCTGTCGCTGAGCTTGCCGAGCACGTCCTCGGCCTCGTACTTGTGGATGAGCTGCATGATGGCCGCCTGCTGCTCCTGGTCCGCCTGCACACACCACACATCGACATACATCACCGGCCCGATTACCATGTTGCTACCTGCCCTGGCTATCATTATTCATCTACTGGTGTTCCATGTCAATTACCTTCAAACGAGTTAATTTATAATCGTTTATGTAGGAACTATATTATGTTACTATGTAGGAACTATACAATCTATAAACGTAGGATTATAATTATGAAGGAATATACTATCTCTGTGTGCAACTCACACAGACTTTTTTCTACTTGATTAACCTTCCGAATCAACCGCAAAATTTATGTCCTTCAGATGCACTGTCAGAAAAATAAGCAGGCAAAAATAAGGCAGGATAGTCGGCTTATTTGCCAGCTTTTTCTTTAAAAAATAGCATAAATAACCAGTTCCAATGGGTCAAGCTAACTAGACTACCGAAACCCTACAGTAGATATTAGCTGACCTCTGCCTGCGCGGTCTCCAGCAGGCTGAGCTGGTGTTTGAGCGCCTCCACGACGCGGTGGCGCACCACGAACTGCTCCCACAACTCCTCGATCTGCTGCTCCAGCGCCGTCAGCTCCGCCTGGTACGCCGGCCTGGGGGCAACGTGGACGCTTACACAATATGACCACATTACACCATACCGTGTCGGACCAACACAAATGCCTACGCATGACATGCTGCCGTGAGCGAAGAATTCGTATCAGTCATTCAGAAGTGCGCACGACGAGCAGATCGACTCTGGGCTCCATAGTGAATCAGACAATTTGACTCCAATAAACCGACGCCTGTAACCTACATAATGATACATAGGCAGAGGCAAACAAGATGATGCCGTTCCGTGGTCATATTTCGTACTTTGATACAAGGAAGCGTCAATTGACGGTAGCTAGTAGAACAAAACAATATTATCATAGGCATCGACGATACCTAACTCTATAGAATCGAGCAATCAGACCCGGTATAAGCAATAGATCCAGTGCCGGATTTATATTTTCTATCCGTGTAGGCCAATTAATTTTCGCCGCCCCATGTACCTTTCTAAAATAATAATTTTCCATTCATAGTAAGGAAGGCACTGAATTAGTCACTAAGAAAGTGCATAAAAAACAAGAATAGGGATGTTGACTAATTTTAGGATTCAATTTTATTTTATAGATATGACCTTAACATTCACGAAAAAAAATATTATAAAAATAATAATCTTCAATTTAAAAACAAAAATTGATAAATAAAAATCATTATCAAATTTCCCACCAAAAACGTCACATGACGTCACTAAACGATATTCAATACTATCTGTCTGCTAAGTTTGTTGAATTTCCATATAAAATTGTTCCAATGACGTCATATTCTCAAAATGGCGTTTGAGGTCACGTGACAGTGAGTACAATTTTTAACATTTTAAATTAATGATATTTAATTTATTGTGATTGATTTCAATAAAAGAATCATATTTTAGGCCTTTAAATGTTACCACTAATATTTTAGATATAAATTTATATTAATTTATAATTAGTGTCAACATCCCAATTACACATTACATTAATTATTGCGACACTTTTTAATAGCAAAATCATCTATAATATATCATCTTCTGAAATCTGCCGCCCCTAGGACATTGCCGCCTCTAGGTCGCGGCCAAATCCAGGACTGAATAGATCCGGATAAGGTCTGCGGAGAAGGAAGGAGGTCTTACTTGATCTTCTGCACAGTATGCAGCCTCTTCTCGGCGCGCTGCAGGTCGGCGCGGCGCCGCTCCAGCTTGGCGTCGAGCGCGGCCTCGCTGGCGGCCACGCGCGCCGTCTGGTCGCGCGCCGCCGCCGCCCGCGCGCCCGCCGCCTCCAGCGCGCGCCGCAGCGCCGCCTCCACCGCGCCCGTGTCCAGCGGCCGGGAGAGGGCGCGCGCGCGCTGCTCCTGCCAACATTTATCAAGTTTTTTAAAAGGGATGTTTACACTAATTATAAATTACTATAATTTTTTGTCTAAAATACTAGTGGTAACATTTAAAGGCCTAAAATATGATTCTTTTATCGAAATCAATCACAATAAATTAAATATCATTAATTTAAAATGTTAAAAATTGTATTCACTGTCACGTGACCTCAAACGCCATTTTGAGCTTATGACGTCATTGAAAGTATTTTATATGCAAACTCAACTAACTTCAGCAGACAGTTAGCTATAGTTTAGTGACGTCATTTGACGTTTTTGGTGGGGAATTTGATAATGAATTTTATTTATCAATTTTTGTCTTTAAATTGAAGATTATTATTTTTATAATATTTTTTTCGTGAATATTAAGGTCCTATCTATAAAATTCAATTGAATCCTAAAATTATTCAACATCCCTATTGCGAACAGACAACTATAGTAAGGTATGCTAAAGGATCACCGCCGCCCATGGACATAACACCAGGGGCGTCATTGACGTGTTACCGGCCATGAAGAAAGCGACGGACCCGCTTCTTGAAGGACCCCATATTATAGCACAGAGGAAACACTAGGATGTAATAATTTACCCGTATGGACAAGTCAGTCGTTTAGTACCTAACCGTCAATAAAGTAAGTAGTGAAGACAATGATCACAGAGCTGGCCGTAGTGGCAGTCATGTTACCCTGTTGTCAGGCTCCTTCCCCAGCAGGTCGTACAGGAAGGCCCCCTGCGCCGTGATGTCGGTGGCTAACGTGCGGGCGTGCTTTATTTCTGCGATCTGAAAACATAACAAAAATTAATTAGCACTTACGTTCAAGAGGAGTCATTCAGTATCGAAAGTTTCGTTCCATCCCTACCCCCAGCCGGAACAATACGAGTCGTCGCTTAGTATTAATGAACAAATAAAATCAATATTACCAATATTAAGAATATAATCCCTCTGAGGGCCTACCAGCGGGCCGGATTCAGTCGCTTCTTACGACACCCAGCCAACCTAGGACTGGGTTAAGTATTGTATGCCGCTCCAATAGCAATCCATATCTCTGGTGGATACTCAGTGTTATCGAATGTTCCCTCACCCTGTTGGAGACATCATAGACGAGCGGCGCTGCGTCGGGCAGGAGGTCGGGCTGCGGGGCGTCGCGCGCCTCTCGCAGCCACGCCGCCACCTTCAGCAGCTCGCGCACCGCCCAGCCGTCCGCGCCGTACACGCGCTTGCCGTTCAGCTTCAGGTTGGCTTTGGAGTGCTGGCGACGGGTGTACACACGTGATGTCATACCCCATTAAACCGCCTATACATGTTGACCCACGCTTGCCGAGTGATGGCAACCGACAACGTGTATTTGGGGTTGCTTGCGGTGAATTGCCGGCGATTGGGATCGTTCGCCACGCTCACCTAACTCCGGAGCGCTTTTGAAGCTTTGGTTTGATTTTTGTGCACAAATCAGATTCAAAGGCGCTCTTATTACGCAGTTGCCGGTTGGTTCAGGCTCAGCCATAGATTACCCCCAGCCAACATGTATAGGCGGCTATACTTCCGTACTAACATTCCGGGTAAAAGTAAAAAGAGGGCTACGGATAGTCGATTCGCTAACAGATATTTATTGGCAGCAAGGTATCAATTAAGCACGTCCACTTGAGAATTGCAACATTCCCAGATGGAAAGTGGCGATGAAGTCGAAGAAATGAGGTGAAGCTAAGGTTTTTCCAGTTTTTATGACGCACATAATGAAGGACGAGGCAAACCACGCCGTAGAATGGATACGCGCCGTACGTTCTGTTTCTTCATAACGAATGTCATGAATGATGTCATAATTTTGTAAAAATCTTTAAGAGGTCTACTAAAGTGCCTTTCTAAGCCATCATCATGGCGATAGTAATCTGTAATCTCCTACAGTTCGCTGTACGATCACATCATGGTACTCACGAACAGCTCGACAGCGTGGGCCACCATGGCGACGCGCTGGTCGAGGGAGCCGCGGCCGCCGGGCAGGGCCGCGTCGGGCTCCACGCGCGCCGCCAGCCAGCGCAGGCAGCCCTCCACCAGCTCCCAGTTGGGGGTCCGGAAGCTCTCCAGCGATATCGGCTGCGGGAACCCCAGGGCGCGCATTGCTTCGCTGAAATCTACACGGAATTTTATTGGAACGAAGTTCCTTATCGCGCGTTGTGAAAGGGGGCTAGACGGAAAAATACGATACTTTTTGATTCTTACGAATGACGACACTTTTTTTGAAGCGATTCAGAGAGTTGTACAGAGATGGCGCTAGTAGCGTGATTCAACAATACTTAAATCGAAAGGAACTTCGTTCCATCCGGGTGTCCCTTGACACCTCTCATGTTTTTTTCTGGCTTTAACATATTAGTGGCCCACTACTGAGCACAGGACTCTGGAGGAGGCCTAGAGCATAATCCACCGAACTGCTCAGGTGCGGATTGATGGAAAAATATTATTTTAGAGGGTAGTCCGTTTTGAACACCGTGTTTGCTCCTGGATAGAATACTGCACTAATGACGAAGTATAAGAATATTTTTTCACAAATATTATTGTGTACTTACTTCTGAGATCCCTGTATGACATTATAATTTATTTATGCCAGTGGAGTGTATCAGAAATAGTTCTGGATAATGTGTTACGGTGATAGATACGGTGTTGTGGATTTATAATTATTTCCACAAAATAATTAAACGCGTATCGCGTTTTTATTTTATTTATTGTTATGATGTGCAGTTGCCATGACAACGAGTGTCCCAAGTCACAGAGTACATAATCACTACGTTTTAGTCACAGAGTAATTAAACACTTTCCGCAGAGTATTTAAATTTCCTTTGTCGTTTATTGTTTATGGACTGTGTCTATGAGATTTTAAACAAAAATATTATTTTTATTTTCTTTCCCTGGTTTGTGCATGTGCACAGAAATCTTAAAATAGTTTTGATTTGTGTGTTTTGTGGTTAAATTTATTACACACCATCATATTTATTGTGGCTTCATAATCAATAAAGCTTGATCACATCACAACACAATAAATGACCATTATTTTATTGACACATAAAAAATGTAAGGCAAAATGATCAAGACATTTATAATTTCAAGTATACTCCATGTTCAACTGAAACACCATCTTATAACATAAATCTTTATTATCTACTTACAATTCCTACAACTTTAAGACACAATATAATTTCACACCACAAGGTTTAATTGGGCACACTTCACAGCTTCAAATAATAAAAATATAATTTTCAATACTTTTATATTTTTATTATAACGAATCTGTGCAATAAATTTAATATTTAGGAAAATCACTGCCATAAATTTCACAAAATTAATAAACTTAAAATCAGCAATATTTCCAAAATATTTCATTCATTGGTGTAGAATTTAAAATTAGTTAGTGACGCACTCATTCTTTCTTAATTGAACATGGGAAGATAATGGGTGAAGACAATACATGTATGTAATTAAATATTTTGCAGATCAGCGTTATTATACATAGGTATTACCGTGATGTCAATACTTAATAAATGTCTGTGTGTATATTAATATTATATTTGTGTTTGTTCTGTGTGTACTTGTTTGTACATTTATTTTATATAAGCCATGTAGATATTTTAATGTATTTCCATCACACGCTAACCGTTGAAAGCATTGACGACCGAGACATAACATGTCCAGAATTAGGACATAGTGGTGATAACTTCAATGTTGTTCAATAAAGATTCTATGAAAAATGAGTATGACGTCACAAACTAATTCAAAATCCTATCAACAGTATGCCCAATTAATGGAAGAATCATAAGTCGACGACGGAGGGCGGGCGACGGAGCTCCCGCTTGTGGGCCGCCTCGCGCTTCACGGCCACGCGCAGCCTCGCCGCCTTCAGGTGCCTGCGGACCGACAGCAGCGTCAGACAACCAACTCCTCTATTGTGGAACTTTAGGGGTCAACTAGGGGTTGTTAGTTTTTATGAAACTTGGACATTCTCCAACTCGGAACTGTGAAAATTTATGTGTTCGTAATAGAAAGTAATTGCATCACGATTATTTGGAAATTCAGATGTAAGTTATCATAAAACTTCAAGGCCATTGATAAAGTATGAATAAACACTGAATTTTGCCAACCTCTTAATTGACATAGACTCTGTACAAGTGTATTTACCTGATATAATTTGCTGTTCCGAGTATTGTATAATACCAAAACTAACTTTAACAGCCTAATTAAGATTTGCCTACGTTACGACAGGCAGATTAAATTTGGGTTTATCATCAAATAAAAAAATCGCATTATTTATTCCATGTCCTAAAATTACTATCAGAAATTTAGCTTTAAGCCTCTCTTTCTTCCCTTACTTTGGTAGAGCAAAGAGTAAAATTCAAACACAAATCACCTTTGTCGGATCTTCTCCTCGGTATCAGGTGAGGGTTGTCTATTGGTGACAGCTGCATCCCTGAGCATGCTGCGGAGCTTCTGCATGCAGTCGGCGAGGTTCAGCTGCTGCGACCGTGTAGTGTCCGAGCGGATGATCAGGTAGCCCTCCTTGGTCAACTTATTGCCGTGCTGAGAATAACAGATAAATATAGGATAGTTTTATTGTTACTTGAATGTACGAGTAACATCATTATTAATGTTATCATAACATTACATACATTTTGCCAACCTTTTGTAGCAACTGCCAATTTGATAAGTTACGTAAAGATGAAAAAAGGAAATTTAAATGAATAAGAAAATTGGTATTTCACTCAACCCATTATCTGTAACACTAAAGTAAATCCTGTTGGTTTGTCTACCAAGACAGAAGCTTTTTAAACTGGAATTAGGAACAGATAGTCCAGCTATCTCCAACAGGAGTCTATTGTCATTGCATTGTTTCAGGGTACATCGCAGACATGTTGGATCCAACTCAAATTTGATTTAGCAGCAGATTAAGAGAAACACTCTTAAAAAAATAGGATGTCTACGAAAACAATGGCTGATAAAGTTCATTGTATGTATGAACACTTACCAATTCAATCATTCTTTGCTTAACGTCAGGATGGAGCCAATCTGCTTCACTTAGTTTCAATCTTAAATCAACTTTGGTGTGCACCTGAAAATAATTTGTAATATAAACTGCATATTCCCTGAAGCCTAGCTGTTAACTGCATGTAGAGCAAAGGTTGTCGACACATCAATGGCCTAGCACTGAACAAAAGTCTCTCCTCTTGAGGACAGTGCATTCACCCATCCAACTACCAACAAATCCCACTATTGCTTAATAGAAAGGGTTTATTATCATTATTATTTGAATTTTTCAGGCTTGGGACAGCCATCCCAGGAACCACTGCGACCATTGTAATTGACTTGATCTATTGTAGCTGTACTTATTTCTGAGTTAGATCTGGTCTCTAAGTCCTATTGCCCAGACAAACAGTAGGATATTCCTAGATTCTAGTTCTCTTATTTGGCTGGGTGGGATTAGGTAGCGTAGGTAGGTCCTAAGATGCGGCTTCTGCAGTGACTAATGGCAGGGCAATCACAGAGTATGTGGATGGGCATCTCCTCTGCCTCACTGCACATTGCAGTGTTGCTCAGACCTATCGTTAGTAGGTGTCTATTGAGCCTACAATGTCCTGTGAGCAATCTGATAAGTAAACGTAAGTCAGGGTAATTCAGGTTGAGAACTTACTTTGAGTACTGAAAGGGTTACAATTTCATGAGTGTATTGTGCATTGATTGTATAATTACCTCTTATTAGTAACGGTTATGTAGTTATAATGGCAGAAAACAACTTTGAGACTGGCTGATGACACTGCCGCCAGAACAAGTCCAATACTCTATTGCCATGTATAAATATCATCACAACTAAAAGTGTATCAGTGATATCTCATAATTAAATGAATATGAATTAAAAATAAATATCCTAAACGACTTATTAACCGAATTACATACCTTGTTGACATTTTGTCCCCCAGGTCCTGAGCTGGCACTGTAGGTTATATCTAATTTCTCAATAGGAATAAACCCAGTGAACTTCTCATTAGGATCCGGTGCCTGGAACACATATAATAAATGTATTTCACAGAGTTACCTGATATCATCTTACAAATAAATATTATCCTTTTTACTCATACTGTGTTGAGAGGCTAGATGCAGCTGTAAGTAACGAAACGTTCTAGACAAATACTCACAAACGAGGGTGCAGAAAGCTTCAGGGAACTCTTTGGATAGAGGGTTTCCAAGGAAATCGCACTCTTGTAGCTCATCGGCCGCTGCAATGGCCAGCTCCCGCTCTGAACGATTGTACGCAATATACCCATACGCACAGATGCCACTGCCATTTTTAGAGCTGATAATATACGTAATTATAATTGTAAAATAATTCACTAATGCATTCTTATTTCTTGTTGCAACCTGAAGTCTTGTCTTGCAGTCTTGCTGCTGTTTCTTTTCTAACCTTTAGATACTTTACTTTTGACTTTGACAGCATCTGCGTTAGACTGACATCCTGTCATTTCTATATGACACTGACGCTATCATTGTCAAGGATTTTTTTCCGAGCTTAGATATTAATATCTTTTTGGCCTGATATAAATACATTTTTTATCACAGACATGTATACCTAGAGTAGATGCCGCATGTTCATACATTTCACGTGTAACAGAAAGGATTTTAAATCCTATTTGAGCGCCGTGTCATTTAGTTGGCGTTTTACTGCTATTGGCAATAGATGTCAACTGAAATAACGAAAAATGCCTAATTGTAACGTTTTAAACTGTAGGAATTCTACAAATACAGTTAGCAGAGGTAAAGGAAATATTTCTTTTCATCGTCAAGTAATTTATTTATAAAATTGTGTAGTAATTTATTTTAAAATAATTTTTTTCATATTTATTGCATTTCTACCACGTTTTACAACGAAAAGCACTAACTTACTGTGTACTGCATACTACTCAATACATTGCTGATTTTGGTAGCAAAATGTATACGGCTTGTTTACTGGAACACGCAATGAAAGTAAAACAATCGTTACTATAAATCGTCGCTTAGCTTCGTAGTACGGTGAATATTGTCATGTTTCTGTAAAATATAGCATATAGTGTTGTTCATTTACTCGGTGTGGTCTCGTTGTTAATCGATTTTGAAAACCAATGAATAATAATATTTACATAGAGACAGTTTTTAACAGCCAAATTATTTTTCATTACAATATTAATGTTTCTGTATAGTGATTTTATTCATGATAACATTATAATTAAAGGTTTTCAAGTGACCCCAATATTAAAGCAAAATGAATTATAGCGAAGGGGCATAGATATTGGTTTCCAACAAAACATAGCCGTATATGTTCTATTCATTTCAATGATGACTGTTTTACGGATTCGAAAAAGAAACGAAGGCTGATTTCAAGCGTAACACCGAATATTGATGTAGGTACTGTTTTTTGACGTGATAACGTTTATAAAGACGATGAGCCTGAAAGGCATTCACGAAAACCGAGTAACGGCCGCTCACGTCATGGAAGCGCGCGCAGCATTAGAGAGAGAGGCACGCTAGACCGGCCGTCTCTCTCCCACTCAAGCGTAATCGGTCCGCTTGGAAGGCATTCTCGAAAACGTGGTAACGAGCCTGCTCACGTCACGAGCCACAACGCGCGCAAAGTATCGAGAAAGAGATACGCTGAATAATAATAAAACGAAATATATATCTGTAATTTAATATGTAAAATTGTAATTTTCATTCTATTTTCCGTTCCTAATGTGCGAATTGACAATATTTATATCATAAATGATTCTTCTACGAAATAGACGTTATCACGTAAAACCATTGTCCGTAAACCGACTTTACAGACAACCAATTTTTTTTATTTTGAATTTTTAATTAGAAAAAATATTCGTTTAACTTTAAGTAAGTTTAAATGTGTCCATATGATGTTTTGATTTTCATAAAAGAAATGTTTATAAATATTTTTTTTTAATTTTCATTTATTTAATTTCTTGAAAGCAAATAATAAACAATCATAATATTTATGATCTCTTTATTTATCTTTACATTTTTGAAGCTTGTGTTTATAATTAACAAATAATCAAGTTAAATAAAACACAAAACTATTTATTCGGTCATATTCAAGCACTATACTATATTATTATGTACAACCAACCAAAGGCATTTTTTATGTTTTACATATTCTACGCGTACAAACAATCATACGATTTTCTATTTACCTAATTATTATCGGTAATCGATTTTGAGAATCATTAATCGTTGTCGAGAATCGGTAACGAATCAGTTTCGAATTGATATCGCTAGGATGGGGAATTTCAGCACTAAATATTCTTGTGACAGCACAATGTGTCAAAAAAAAGTGACACGCTTGGTTTTCATACAATTCGAGGTGCGTCGTCTATTCTTGATATATGTCTTGTGTTTTTTATCATACGAACTTTGTCTAAACTTTTACTCCTATTATGATTTGTAATACATAAGTTCGAAAAAGATCTCAAAAATGTGTATCTAAAATCACAATCCTGAGGGTGATCTAAAAGGTATCAGGGACTCTGGGTGGTCGTGATGATTGCCTGGGTCTGGATTTAAGCTAAGTCGACTATCGATTTATTTAGTATCCATCCATCCGTGGCCTTTGGAGGTCCAATGCTGGACATAGGCCTCCCCTAACTTGCGCCACTCTAACCGGTCCTGGCCCTGAGCCTTCTGAATCCAGCAGATGCCCGCTGTCTTTTCAAGTCATCAGTCCACCCGGTCGGGGGCGTCCTGTACCTACTCCGTTTTCCACACGAAGATGCCATTCGAGGACCTTTCTCCCCCGACAGTAATCGGTCCTTCATGCTATGTGGCCAGCCCATTGTCCCAGTTCATCTTCGGATTTCATCATTTCTGTCGCTATCGCGTAGAGAAATACCGAGCCGTCTCCATAACTCGCTGTGTGACTTTGAGCTTGTGGATTAGGCCGACAGTAAAGCACCGCGTCTCGGAGACGTATGTCATCACTGGCAATACACCCTGCACCGAACACCTTCAACTGCAGGTACTGAGGTAGTGTTTTGGACGACAAGATGTTACGACGCAGTTTCCCGAACGCGGGCTGCTTGGATTCTACACTACAAGTGACTTCTTTCTCGAATTTGGACTTACCCATGGATCCTTGGATCATTTGTCCCAGGTAAATGTATTTTCGCCTTGTCCATGTTCGTATTAAAACACACCCGTTGTGAGGCGCTGTTCAAGTTCCAAGTTCTTTCAGGGATCCCGTCAGGATGACTATACCATCGGCATATCGCAGGTGTGTGATGTATTAGCCATTGATGTTAGATGTTAATGCCACGTCGTTTTACTGTTTCTGTCGCCCATTATCCCATACTGGTTGTGGAAAGATGAGGAGTCTATGCGTTGTCCACCATCTGTATATTGGGGAAAGTTAGAAGAGTCCCCTAAACAAATTGTAAAATTGGGTTCAATCTCGATCAATCAATGAATAGGTATCTCGGTTGCCAGCGTTTCCTGACTATTGTACAGAATGTTCATGCATGCTGGGACTAGGTATTTACCTTCAGGACAGGTGTCAGGTGTGGTGCACCGTCTGCTCGTTTCCTGCAAAATACATATTTACACAATGATGTTTAAATAAATATAGATACGTTATGCCCTTACAAATCAACCGAAAAATCTGTTCCGATGTCCGCAAGGCACGCTTTATTGCTTTATCGCACGTCTTTATCGCTCTCGCGTCAAAACTACATTGCTATCTCTTTCTTCACCTGAATAAGAGTTCCCAATTGGGAACTTTTTGAGTCACACAACGCGCAC
Organism: Thymelicus lineola; assembly: GCA_963932265.1. Lineage (NCBI taxonomy): Eukaryota > Metazoa > Arthropoda > Insecta > Lepidoptera > Hesperiidae > Thymelicus > Thymelicus lineola. The sequence goes on from OZ010691.1 coordinate 683,286, forward strand.
GCATATGACGTATCTGCCTCTTTTTAATATATAATATCATTGTATTTACAAGCATATGAAATTAGCGAGTAATGCTTAGTTATGTTAAGATTATTATGTTCAACATTTATAATACTTAAGTAAATTTTTAGTGTATAAAGCATTACTGATGATATTATTTTCTTTGCATAAATTACATAAGTAGAATTTATTCGCGTCTCGTAATGATTATTTATTTCAAATGTGACAATATAAAATAACTAATAATCACTCTGTTTTTGTAAAAATATTATTTTTATGGCCAATTACATCGTTTAAACGCCATTATCTCAATATCCTAATTTAATATCCGTTTTCCGTTTATAAGTTGCTCTAATAAAATTACTAGTTTAATACTCGTAAGAAAAACCTGAAGCATAAATGCGCGCGCGCACGTCACGCTCCAAATAATTTAATTAGGATCTCGTCGTTCCGCTCGGTGCCGCCCTCTCACATTTCTAGAAGACGATTTAGACACTAATTTTATCAGCTTTGACACGGTCTACGACGTTAACTGTTACTTTAAAATCTGATCTGTTGATTAATTCGACATTTAAAGATTATGAAATAATCAATCATTAAATCTGGGTCAAACACAAAATCAATGACTCGTGAGGTCTTAAAAATAAAACATGTTATATTGTTTTGAAAATCAGCCTTTAATTGTAAAGTAATATCTAGCTATTCTTAATCATATTGACATAGATCAGTCTTTCATATTTTCTCGGAAAATCACAATTTTATTTTTTTATGGCCACAGAAAAGATCTAATTGTCTACAGGTAATAACATTATCCTCACTTTAGTAATCAATCAACTATAATTTGTTTACAGAACTTGGACAAAACTGCTGAAAATATGTGTTACATAACATCAAAGTCAAAAAATTATGAAAAATTAAATTATTTTAGATAATAAAAAATAATTCACAATTGTCCACAGGTTGGATAACTTTCCTGTAGAAATTTTACAAAATTACATTGTAAAAAAAAACGTAAAAGTGCATAATCATGCAATTGTTAGTGTGGGTTATAGGTGGAGCCAGAAAGTTTAAAATTCTTTCATCATA